>JACBWW010000007.1:38994146-39037997 GCA_020086605.1 Lanius collurio | reverse complement strand
GTGCCGGGGAGGGCGCGGGGTGCGGCGGGAGGAGCGCGGGGAGCCGGCGTTACCTGCCCCGGGAATGGCCAGACCCGGATCGGATCCGCGCTCCGGGTTCCGATCCGCTCCGGAAACCACGCGCCAGCGGAAGCCGGCGCGGGCGGGCGCGGAGCAGGGCGGGAAGTGTAGTGCGGCGGGGCGGCCCGGCCCTGACCCCGTCCGTGTCCCCGTCCGTGTCCCCGTCCGTGTCCCCGCCTCACCGCCCAGGCTGCCGCCACCCGGCTCCCCTCCCGGGCGGCTCCCACGGCCGAGCCCCCGGAGCCCTTCGCGGCGGCTCCCCAGGCCGGAGGCGGGCGGTGGCCGCGCTGAAGGTGGCGGAGCACCCGGGTGGCTCTCGCCGGGTTTCCCGTGTGTTCCCGGGCAGTGCCGGCCGCGGGGGAGGCTGCCCGGAGCAGGCTGGCAAAAACTGAATCCCAGGATTCGTTGGGTTGGAAAAGACCCCCAGGATCATCCAGTCCAAGTTATGACCCGACGCCACTTTGTCCATCAGAGCGCTGCACTGAGTGCCGCCTCCGTTGTTTCCTTAAACATATCCAGGGATGGGGACTTCACCACGTCCCTGAGCAGCCCGTTCCAATGTCTAATCACCCCTTCTGTGAAGAAATCCTTCCTGATGTCGGACCTGACCCTCTCCTGGCGCAGCTTAGGTCATTTCCCCTCGCCCTGTCCCTTGTTCCCTGGGAACAGAGCCCAATTCCCACCTGGCTGCACCCTCCTGTCAGGGAGATGTAGGGAGCAGTAACATCACCCTTGAGCCTCCTTTTCTGCAGGCTAAACACCCCCAGCGCCCTCTGCCACTCCTCATGGGGCTTCTGCTCCAGACCCTTCCCCAGCTGTGTTGCCTTTCTCTGGACACAGACCACATCTGGCACCCAGTAGGCTGTCGGCCCTGGGGTGTTTCCTCAGCCAAGCCCTGGCCATGTACCCGAGCGCCTGTGCCTCCTTATCCAAGCCTCGCTGAGGTTCAGCGCTCCAGGACGAGAGGACATAGTCTCAAGTTGCACCAGGGGAGGTTCAGGTTGGACATTAAGAAGAATTTCTTCACTGGAAGGGTGATTAGACATTGGAACAGTCTGCCCAGGGAGATGTTGGGAGTCCCCATTCCTGGAGGTGTCCAAGGAAGGCCAGGACGTGACAGTCAGTGCTCTGGGCTGGGGGACAAGGTGGGCATCAGTCATGGGTTGGACTCGATCATCTTGGAGGTCTTTCCCAACCTAAATGATTCTGTGATTCCTAAATCTCATCATTCTGGCATCACCAGGATCTATCAGGGCCCAGCCCTGCTGTTCCTGACAGCACAAATCATTTAGGGAGGTTTAAACCTTCAGGTTATTCCACCACTCTGGGCAGTGGCCAGGGCAAGAAGCCTGCAGGCTTTTTGTATTCAAGCAAGATGCCCCAATTTTTTGCTCTGCTGAGAAGTGTAGCCTGCAGTGGAGTCCTCCCAAAGCCTTATGCAGTGCTCTCTGCCACCACGGTGTGACTGGTCAGCCTTTGCTGTAAGAACACCACTAGAGAGCAAAAGGTGGTGGGAAGCAGGCACCAGCTCTGTTTTCTCCAAGGAATGTGCTCCTCTCACATCTGGCTACATCTTTAACAGCTGGCTAAGGCCAGCACCTTTCTCAGTTCTCACCCACCCCACAAACCCTTCTGCACAAGTACCAGTTTCAGAGATGTGTGGAGAGTATCCTGAGGATGGGTCAGGCTGGAGTGGACCACAGTGGATCAGCTGGTCCCATCTCCTTGCTCAAGCAGGGCCCTCCCAGGGCACAGGGTTGTACCCAGATGGTTCTGGAGCATCTCTGGTGAGGGAGTCTCCACGTCTCTGGACAATCTGTTCAGTGCTCAGCCACTACCCAGGGAAGAAACTCTTCCTCATGTTCAGGTGGAACTTCTGTGTATCAGTTCCTGCCCATTTCTCACGTCCTGTTGCACAGTCTGGATCCATCCTCTGGGCCTCCTCTCTTTTAGATATTTATACACACTAACGAGGTCCCCTCTCAGTTGTCTCTTTAGACTGAACAGCCCCAGCTCCCTCAGCTTCTCCTCATAGCAGAGATGCTCCAGTCCCTCATTTTGTCACCCTCTGCTGCCCTGCTCCAGGAGCTCCCTGTCCCTCCTGTCCTGAGGAGCCCAAAGCTGGACACAGCACCCCAGATGTGCTCCATCAGGGCTCAGTAGAGGGGCAGGATCCCTCCCTGACCTGCTGGAAATGCTCTTCCTGATGTACCCCAGGGCACCATTCATGGCCATACTGTGACCATCTTGTCAGGTGCTTGGGGAAACTGAAACAATGCAGCATTTGAATTTTGAAAATATTGTACTTGGCAAAACAGTGTTAATTTCAGCTTGGGGAACCATTTCTTCTTTCAAAATGATTCGTCAGCAGTTTTAAATGGCTACAGGAGTAGTAAGGGGAGTTTTTTCAAGGCTCTAACTGCATGTACAAATCATTTGCTTTTTCAAAGACTGAAGCTGACTGGTAGTTTTTGTATAGTCTGCTTTTACTTATTTTCCCTGTATATTTCAGTGCATAATCCCATGGACTTTTGTCTGGTTTTCTCCAGCATCCAGCACACCAGAGTTGTTTATCCTATTTGCAGTGCACTCACTTTGCCAGTAAATTTGTCTGTAAATTAATTCAGAATAGTTATCTGTATGTGTACAATGCATGTGAGCCTGGATCCTGCAGCTCCAAATTTTTTTTTTCCAATATTAACATCAGACTATGAAGTTGCTTCTTATGCCAAGCCCACCTGGGTACAGAGGTGAAAACATGAAGATCCTTTACATTAATTGTTTAAGAATGATGAACTGGAGGGAAGAGTATGGTGCCACACTTGGAGCTACACTCATTCCTGCTGTCCCTCTGACAAGTCCTGTCACTTTTGCTAACCTACAGGAATGGCATCACACAAGGTAAGAAATGTCACCCTAGATTACAGCAGGAGGGAAAAAGGATGAAGGTTTGTTAATAGGAGACTATCAGGAAATTTGACCTAAGCACTTCAAGAGTATGAAATAAACAGGCATATAAATGTGGGCAGTAACTCCCAGTAAGGGAATGTAACATTTCCTTGCAAAAGAGGGTACAGCCCTCAGCTTTGGAAGGGAAATAGAAACATTATTGTGGCCATTTTCATGTGAATGCCTTTTATTTGTTTTGTTGGGTTTTTTGTTGTGGTGGTTTTAATGTTAGGATTGGGGTTTTTCCCCCCTCAGTCTGGTAGGGCTTTGTGGCAGCACTGATTTATAACATAACCTTTTAAATAAAATCATCACAAAAGAACCTAATTCCCAGGCTGTGCTCATTTAGTACTGATGTTTTCTCCATAGGATCCAGGCCCTAACACTCCTTCCCCTTTGCCCCCTAATTCAGGATATTACAACATAACTGAGAGAAAAAAATAATGAGTAACCACAATGAGCTCCACAATTCCTTCCGCCATTAGATTCCCACCCAATCCATGTTTCAGGTGATTTCTCAAGCAACAACGGGTTACCTGATAGGCCAGGGTTATCAGGAACAACCCACAGTGTCAGCACAGCATAGGTGGAGAACTCTGCTCCTGAACAAACAGGTAAATAAATGGTCTGTGTTAAGCAACAGGTCAAATTAGTGAAGAAGAGTGGAAAACCATCTGTTATACCTGGGTATGTAGGACAGCACACCACACAGAGACAATTGGCTTTTATTGTATGTACAGCAGGAGTTACTTCTTTAAAAAAATCCTCTTAGGTTTTTGTAGTGAGATAATAAATCTGTACATCATAGATTTCATAATTGCACCAACTTAGGTTTAGGTATGCACAGAAAGGAAAACACACCACAGAAGTGACTATGACAGTTGATGCTAGAAAAAAAAATGTTTTATCCCACCTGGAATAATACAGAGCATAATACCTCATTGGGAAATACAGAGTTGTAGTACTGAAAGAGCCCAGATCCATCCTTCCCAGCTATTTTCACACCATGCCAGCACCTTGCATAGCAGCAGTTTGGATATCCTGAGTGAAGTAGTATTACTCACCCTTAACTTAAAGTAATTACCCTTGTTATATAATTAATCTGGAGTTGTTTGTCACCATGGCTGAGGCTTAGCAATGTGCACAAGCATATGCTGACTTTAAACACATGAATAAATCCACTTAGGTCCTGTGGAGGTCAGAGCATGAGGTCAGCTGTTCCCACTCACAACAGGAATGTCTTAGCCCGCAGCTATGGCACAGTTAATTCTGCACCAGGATAAGCATTTGTCTCAAACCTCAGCTCTCCAGTTCAAAGCCTGCAATAAATTCAATTGAAAAATGCAGGCAGCTCTCACCTTGCTCTTTGTAACATCCAGAGCTACGAGACCTAAAAAAAGTGTTAAAATAAGAGCAAGATTCTTATTTTGCTTCCCCTTCCACATTTGGTAACATTTTATGCTTTAAACTTTGTTTTTTCCTATGACATTTTGCTCAACAACAACACTAAAAGTCTGCAAGAAATACACAGCAGAAAGTTTTCAGTTAAAAAAACACCTAGAACCAGCAAGGGAATGCATTACCAGGAAATGCTGTAAAATTCCACTGATGCCCAAAACTGGTGTAACTGCCAGGCAATTTCATCAGAAAAGCAGCACTGTAAGTCCAGTCCTTTCAAGAGCAAGACAAATACAAGGTCTGTATGGCCTGGAGCCCCAACCTGTCTCCCAAAGAAAGAGCAGAGCAAAAGAGAATCTATCAGAAAGCATAAGAATAAAACCCAGTACTTATGTCTGCAGTGTACGACCTGTCCATCAAGCTGAAGAAGTTTTTCAAGGGTATTTCGCTTTCAAAATCAACTTTTTCCCACCCTGCATTCCTTCTGCCTCAGATTCCCAAGTTTCATATATTGTTAGGAGTGAAATGACTGTAATTTCTTCCTGGGGCAAGTAGGATATGAAATACCAGTGACTTAGGGATAAAGTCCTCCCCTCCTTTTTAAAGTGACTTTGGAAGTGATGTCCATCACTTTAAGAAAGTTACTTAGCTTGTATTCTCACTGGAGATATTAGGTAGTTCAATTGCTTTAATCTACAAAGAGCAATTTAATTCTTGTACTATTTACTCAGTCAAAATTCACACTAAAGCCAAGGCAAATCTTGGTTAGGTGAGGATAGGGGTTGTCTCCATCAAGGCAAATTTAAACACCATAAAGCAAAACAAACTACAAACAGATTAAGAAGTTTCAGCTATGGGCAGAAAAAGGAAAACCAAACCTTCATGTCTTAGTCCTCATGAAATAAATACCATGCCTTCTTTGCTGTACAGAACACCCAGAAACACAAAAGTGTGAGAAAAGGGACAAAAAGGAATTAATATTTCACATGTTAATTCCAATCTATTGTTCTGACATAATTAATCTGCAAGGCAGTAAATAAGAAGTTTTCAGAGTAATAATATCATTTTATCTATGGGTAAAGTGGGTAGTTATTAAAATTCTTTATTGCTTCAATAACCAGACACTTGAACAATGGATCAAATGGCAAAACACAGATGATTCCCTCTGGCCTCCTTCACAAAACTGCATAGGACACATCACAGTGTTGTGCCAGCTGACAAATCCAGTGTTTCTGACCCAAACCTGCAGTGTGGATCCTGCAGGTTGTGAGAATCCAGCTCACACTGACCCAAACACACAAAAAAATGTACATCCTCAGATCTCCTGATCTTAAATGACAACCTAAGGAGGGAATGGGATTCAATATTGTGGGTCTTTGGGGTTGTCACGACTGAGCAAATCAATTGTCCCTTTGTGTTTAGTGTCTGAGCTTGTTTTTACAGCAGGGCAGAAATTGTTTGCAGAGGAGCAAGAAGTGAGGAACACACCAGCCAGATAGAGATCCAACATCAAACCAAACAATGTTTATTTTCCTGAGGAGTGATGGCAAGTAAAAAACAAGATTCCCTTTTTACACCAAATCATGCCTTGCTCTCCTCATCTGAAGAATACATTCTCTCTCAACACATGTGAGCCCAAACCTTCACACAGTTTGCAGTAAATAATGTTCATTCCCACCATCAAGGCAAGCATCCAAATGATCATCAAGACCTTAAGCTGAACCAAACCCCCACTTTTTTAATGTGTATCCATCCTCTGGGGTAAGTTACAAGCAAACCCTACTTATGTATCCAAGCAAGTTACTCAGTGCTATTTCACCCCATGCTACAGCATGTGCTAAAGCTTCTGTAAATTAAAATCCCAGCTCAGTAATTTAAGAAGACTTCAAGAAGGTTATGTGCTGTCTCTCCATTCCCAATTCCACAGCTCTGTTTTTAGTGTATGGATGTGCTACCCAAGGAGCACAGTTTTACTTGGATTTTTTGAACTCAGTGATCAGTTGTGGTTTTGTCCTTCAGCAACAAAGACTGAGCATTTAAAAATGGCAGGGACTTGACCCCTACCCTGCACCGTAACACAGAGAGTTCCTGGTAAAATCAAGAGGAAAAGTGTCTGTTGAGGGAACGTGACATCAGGGGTTTTAATGCTCACATCATGAACCACTGCAGAACAAATGAAGAAACGAAACTTCTACTTTGTATTAAATCAGAAATAAACAAAACTGTTCAGGCACATTTAAGCTGGACAAACCTGTGTTACTGAACTGGGATTTGTAAGCACATTACAGCTCCAAAAGATTCATTTGTAACCAATTTTCAAAATAAGGAACATTAAAATGCCTTCAAGTGTTTCCATAACAAGCAGCATGCTTAAACATACAACTATTTGATAGTCTGGTCTACTGTACTACCACAGTGATCTTAGGAGGTTACACATAAACAGTATTTTTAAACAGTTAAAAGATTTTGACAGTTCAGTTCTAACATTTTCTTGGTAAAAAGAAACCAAAGCCCCTCTACTCTCCTATTGATTTACCAGGGAACCTTGAGTCTGTCAGAAGTTTGAAATGTATTTCTGTTCTTCAGTGAGTTTCTATTTTTGATGAATGCTTTAAGTTGAAAGCACAAATATCTGCCAGTGTTGGATAGCTTAAAGGGAGGAAAGGGGCCAGGGAAAAAAATCACCAGAATGGCAAAGTAGGTACAAGGTCTATCATCCATTCACATCAGTAATTTAGTTGGTAAGAGTGGATGTCTTTCTTGGCTGAAGAGAACAGGCTTGGTCCTTCATCCTCAGCAGGAATGTAGATGATGGAAAAGTACAGGTAAAGCATGAAAGATGGTACCTGTGAAATACTGATATTTTACTCTTCTTAACAGCCAAAATGAGAACTTTGCCTTCCATCAGTTTTTCATTTTAGACTAAAGGAGCCAGCTGCAATATGTAGCAAGGAAAAAAGGGTTAAAAAACTCATCTGACCAACCACTCAGCACATGACACCACTGGTAGATCTAGAAACTGAACTAAGGGAATTACTGTTTTTTCAAAAGCTTTCTTCACAATTTTGTTTAAGATCTCAGTAAGTGTTTGGCAAGTAAGACAAGCTATCCAATGAAAAGCACTATAGGGTTAACTATGCTCTATTCACCGTTTATTGCTCCTAGCTTTGCATTTGATATGATGGTTTATGTACTTGTCTAACAAGCACTTGGGAGAAGGAATTAGAGCCCCTAAGATGAGTTTTTGCACCAGCAATACAGCTTCTCACACAGGGAAGAAAAGCTACATGTAAGACTTTGCAAATACTTTGTTTGCAAGTAGACTCAAGTAGATTTAAAAAAAAAAAAAAGGTTGTTTTTTTAAGCCTAACTTTTTTTAAGTAGAACATTGAACAATATGCTAGTATTGGTATTTGCATAATTTATTTATTTATGGCTAGTATCAAAGGCATCTCTCCACCTACACGGGCCGAGCAGTGATTACAGCAGGCTACAGTTATTACAGCAGATTATCTGAGTCAGCATTTTCCTTCTGCTTCTGAACGCTCAGCTGCTTCCAAATTACAACACAAACTGGATCTGGGCCCCTTTTGGTTTTCCCTTTCAGACTGACTAGAAAAATCAGTTGCCACTGTTGCAGGCTGCAGTGAGGGAGCACAACGGTGTCTTCTCTCTCTGTAGCGGTTCAGTCACATGAAGAGAGTGGGATGTTTCAGTTCTGAGCTCCCTGTTGATGTAAACCAGGTAACCACGTTTGGGTCCTCCCCACAGGATCAGTCGGGCTGGAGGTCACAGTGGGGTCGTCTGGTGCCACCTCCCTGCTCCAGCAGGGCCATTCCAGAGCCCAGGGCACAGGGTTGTGTCCAAACACTTCTGGAGTATCTCCAGTGAGGGAGAATCCACAGCTTCTCTGGGCAATCTGTCCCAGTGCGTAGTCACTGCACAATAAAGCAGTTGTGCCTCCTGGGCAGGGCAATGGCCGGGCTCAGGCCCTGCCCGTGGCTCTGGTGCCATTGCTGGGCCCCGGAGCAGAGCCCGGGCCCTGCTCGGAGCCCTCCCTGCAGCCAGGGACACCCAGGGACACCCAGGGACACCCAGGGACACCCAGGGCTGAGGGCCCCTCTCAGCTGGGGCTCCTCTGGAGGCTGAGCAGCCCCAGCTCCCTCAGCCTGGCCTGGGCACCGAGATGCTCCAGGCCCTTCCTCGGCTGCGCAGCCTCTGCCGGCCCCGCTCCAGGAGCTCCCTGGCCCTGCTGTGCTCAGGAGCCAGGGCTGGGCACGGCACCCAGAGGTGCCCCCAGGGCTGGGCACGGCACCCAGAGGTGCCCCCAGGGCTGGGCACGGCACCCAGAGGTGCCCCCAGGGCTGGGCACAGGGGCAGGATAACCCCTGACCTGCTGGGAATGCTCTTCCCAGTGCACTCCAGGACACCAGGTGCCTTCCTGGTCCCCACCTGCACCATTCCCCATGGTCCCTCCTCTTCCACAAGAAACCACGCTCCTCCAAAAGCTGTCAGGACACATTCAGCACTGTTCGTATCTGGAGGAGTGACTTCATCATCAGAGAGAAAAAGCATTTTGGAAAAATAAACCAAGAAGACCACTGTTAATAGTGAACATCCTTTTATGCAAGTCATCAGCCATATTTGTATTCTCTAGTACTGCTCTGTAAACAAGTGCTCAACTGGTGAGCAAAGATCCCATCGGAGAGGGTTCGGGTTTATAGGTACGGCTCTCCCGAAGCACCGTTCAGTTTGCTCTTGCTCTTGTTCCTGGAAAGGAGCTTCTTGCTCAGAATCCGTGACAGAGTCCCCCCCTTCTTGCGGCTCTCCTCTGACAGAGGCTGCTGCAGGTACACCAGGTCGTTGTGGGACTGGCTCATGCCCGGGTCCTTCTGGTGATGCTGCCGGCGGAAAAACAGCTTCGCGCTTTTCTTCAAAATCCCACCTGTGGAAGGAAGGAAGTGCAGGACACTTTAGACAGAACAGGCTGCTGTCCTCCTGAAGCTCAGCTTTAACTGCAGCATGACTCTGAGAAGCTGATCCTCTGATTTAAGCCAATCTTGTGGAGGTCTCCTTCCTTACACTTAGTTCCAAATGCTTTTCTGGAGGCCACGCTAGTGGTCATACACACATGCAGCTGTGTGGGTTGTACCCTGGGCTCTCACGTGTAAAAGAGGCACATCCAATCTTTCCAACCAGTAAAGTAGAAAGGATTTTATAAAAAGGATGAAAGAGAGGAAATAATGTTACTCTTTGTTGTTTCAGAGATCAAAGGAGGTGAAGATCAGCCCGTGAGGCACCACGTGAAGGTGGCATTTTAATTTGAGGTGCAGGACAACAGCACCTGGCAGTAAACCTGTGTGCAGTGGTTCTGTACAAGCCAGGCAGCAGGTGTTCTGTACAAATTCAGCAGCACCACCCAGAGTAACACTCACAAAGCATCTGCTATTTTAAAATCCTGTTAGGAATAGCAATGCACTTCAAGCAGATTAAAAATAATATTACATCTGCTTCCAACAGGTTCAGAAGTCTGCCCAAATCCTTCCTGCAGTAAATTAAGTTGCTTTATTTTGCTGTGTTCCTTCCCCTGACCCCATGTCAAACCCAGCATGCAGCCAAGGCAATTGCAGCTGTCATCTCACCAGGGACTCATGTTGCCAACAGCAGCTATCACTACTCCTCTCTCTGCAAGCTTGGGTTGTTTTTGCAGCCATTCTGCCAAATTCCACCCTCCCTTTCCATGTGTGCCCATGTGCCTGGTGTGCAGCTGGCAGGGACACTGCTCCAGGCTACCAGCACCACTCAGCCTGGTGTTGGGACATCAGCTGTGTCTTAAAACAGCATCAGTTTTGTATGGAATTGGGGAGGGGCATTGTCCCAGGTGCCAGGAGTCCGTTTGAATGGAGGAGGAGCCAGGTGACAATCCAGCACAGGAGCTTCTGGCAGTCAGACCTGTACGTGAGGACAATCACCTTCCTGGCAAAGCTTCCTCCCACACCTCCTCCCTGCACTGCTATCAGGTTTCCTGATCCTTTCTCAGTTCAGCTATTAATTCCTGTCATAGCATGGTCTCAATTCTACTTTTCCTCCCATTGCAAATGGACACAAAAAGCAACACAAAGAGCAGTTCTTTCATGGGACACTGCCACTAGCTAGAATTAAATGTTTGTCTCCTGAGGACCTTACAAGGCGTGTGTGTCACTTTGCACAGTGACAGCTGCAGAACAGGTACTTCATGGCAGCCAGATGCTGCTTTGTGCACACCAAAGCAGTCACAAACATGTACTTGGGTTTATTACTTTGTACTTTCAGGGCTAGGCACTCAGCACCTGGGAGGATATTCCAGCATGTTTGTTGTGGCAGCTGCTGAGACTCTCCTCACAGGGCACCCTGGGATGGGAAGCAGAAATCACCTGAAAGCAACCAGAACTCATGGATTTGAATCTTGACTGCTCTCCCATCAGCCTCAGATTGGTCTTTTTGGCAAGGCAGTACCACTTCAAGCTGTTGTCAGCAGCATAAAAGAAACAGTGTTCCACCCCAGGACACTGAGAGATGCTGATGTGCAGAGGCTGGGGGGATGCAGAGGCCTCACTGCTGTGCAGCTCCTGTTTGAGCAGGCAGCTGTTCTGCCCACCAGCCCTGGCAGCTGCAGCTGAAGCCGTGCCAGCAGCAGCAGGACACAAGGGTTTATCCCTAACCAGATTTTTAGTCCCATCCATTCTGTCATTCAGACTGATCTGCCACACCGGGAAACAGCACTGAACTAAGAATGCCCCAAAAACTGTGCTGGTGGCCTGGGACACCTCCCTGCAGCTGAAACACCGTGGGCAGCGCTTCCCTAAGAGCAGCACAGGCTTGGCACAAGCAGCAGCTCCCTGACACGAGAGCTCCCTGGTGTTCAGCCACTGCAGCCTGGAAGCTTGGCACATGCCCATCAGTCTGGAGTGTGCTGCCTGGCAGTGGCTCTGGCTGCTGTGGAGACATGCAGCCCTGGGAGGGAGGTGGGGCAGGGCAGGGCAGGGCAGGGCAGCAGCCTAGCAATGCTCATGCTGGTTTATGTGCTGGTTTATGTGCTGTTTGCATGCTTATGCCTCCAGTTCAACAGGATCCATGTGCCAGCCCTGCCCCCAGCACCAGGAGATGAGCAGAGAGCACTGTAGAACTCACTGCACTAATGTAGGGTGTTCTGGAAATGCTCGTGGGGATGGGATCACTTCTGAATCTCATTTGTGCTAAAGGAGGAAGATTTCTTTCCACATCTACAAGGATATGAATAGAGATCGCTTTCCATTCCTTCCCAACTTCCAAAAAGTTTTTACACAGGTGGTTTTGTAAATAACCTGATGATTTTGTCAATACCTGCGATCCTGGTAGCTCTACAAGTTAGGCTGGAAAAGCTTCATCTATAAAACTGTAAGCAGCAGGTTTTTGAAATTATAAATTTTGTGCATATCTATATCCAGTTATGGGTTTGCATGAGCAGATTTTGATTGATTACCAGATATTACAGCAATGGGCGTGATGGAGAGAGATTGGGAATGCAGAGCATCCCTCCAAGCTGTCCTTGCTGCCCTCTCTGTGTGACCCTGCTGGACAGCACGACCACCAGAAGGATGATTTGTCACAGCAGACTGGTCTGCTAAGACACCTGAGCACAGAAAGGTAATTCTGGAAGGAGAAAAGGAATGGATGAGGGAAGAGGAAAATGGGTGCCAAACTAATTTTTGCTTCAGTTTTTACAATGAGTATCTCATTGTAAAGCTACATTTTCTTAGGGATAAAAAAAAAAAAAAGATAAAAATAACTTACTGTGTAGGTAATTAATGCTGGCTGGCATAGTAGTCATCTTAAGTTTATAAAAGGGACCGAGTAAGAAAGAGGAAGTCAGAAAGGTAAAAAACCAACCAAACAAAAATATGCAAGAGTGAAAAAAGAAGTGCTAACTTTAAGACATTAATACACACAAAAGGCCTTTCAAAGCAGAAGGGGTTTTGTTTGGGTTTTTTTTGCTGTGTCTTGGTTTTTGGTTGTTGCACTTGTGGTTTTGTTTGTGGTGGGTTTTTCTGTTGTTTGTTTTTTGGGGTTTTTTTAAGGAAAAGCATTTGACAAAGCAGAAGCCTTGAACTATTCACAGCTCACTGAAGGCAGGGGTGTTGAAATGTTTTCCTATCTTACTCCATAAAAGCTACTCAGCTGTGACAAAGCAGAGATTCAAGGCTTCCACAAAGACATCTGTGTATAATGAAAAGGATTTCAGACAGTTTTTTTCAAGTATTTTTTTCAAGATGGTACAACTCTCTCAAATTAGAGATATTTTGCCATTTTTAGCAGTCTTACACTGAATTGTGTGAAAAGGATCTGTAGAAGTCTGATCTCTTTGCAAAGGGAAACCCAAAACTAGACAACAACTCACAAACTTCCACTTGCTTGTTTTAGAATAACATGTCGAAGAAGAATCCAGAGGTTTTGCAGTTTCTCACACAGCTTCCTAAACATTTCCAGGCTCCAAAATGAGACAAATCCCTTGACAACTAACCCACTCCCCTCACCCCAAACACACCCAAGCTTTCCAGTGCCTGAGCATGTGTGTGACAGGGATTGTTGCTGTACCCTCCTGATCTCTGATGTGGAGCAGCACAGCTGTGGCAAGGCCAGAGAACTCGATGCTCTAAGGGAGGGTCCTGACAAAGAGCTCCAGTGTCTGCCCTGTGTGTGGGGGGTGATAATCCAGTAAAATAGGGAGGTTTTGTAGTGAGCCACTTTCAGGATCTCTGGGCGAGGAAAGGATAGAAAATAATAAAGCAAAAGAGGGGTGGATACAGGTGAAAAACACAGTATTTTTGCAACTTTTAAGGTGCAACCTGTGTGCCTGTTTGGGGCACAGTCCACTGCACTGGCCCCTTTGTAAGACTTCCTAATAGCCCCTGTGTTTACCACACAGCCACAAACCACTGCTCAGAGGTTATTGGATTTATCAAGTAAACACAAAGAACCCTAAAGCATTTTCAAACTGCAGCAATTCAGGTGTGTAACTACCTAAGAAAAATGACCTGATGCCTTATTTACTTATTAAAGTACCTTTTACTCATTTTTCTTTAGCAAATTATGTGAGAATCTGTTCACCAGGCAGTTTCTGCTTCAGCTGTGGTGCTTCCTGAACACACTTTAGTGAGGGCAGGGGAGCCTTGTGCTCAGAGATGTGAAGGAGGAGGAGGAGGAATGTATTGGAAAGCAACTGAAGATCCCTGCCCTCTTCACCTTAGTAATGGGGCTGCTAATATAGGGCAAGTCCTGGGTTACAGGGACACAGTATTCCTTGAGGAATTGATAATGTGAGTAGTTATTTCTCTCCTAAATAACTGAGTTGGGCATAGTGAGCTGCCAGCTTCGAAGGATAAGCTGTTTCCTTGTGGAGGGGAGGGTAAGAAAGCCTGAGCTGGCTCAGACCTGCAAGTGAAGCTGCTTCAACCAACACCACAATCACAAGGAGTTTGAAGGACAAAAAAAATCGATAAAGAAGATGAACTACTGCAGGCAATTACGCAGAGGAAGCAGTCGCTGAAGTGCAAGTGAGGATGACGTACCTTTAGACTTTTTCATGCTCCCCGTTTCTGAAACACTTAATGAGCTCCCAGAGACTTCTTCAGAGGTCTGGTCTAAGAGTGTGCTGGTGTCCCACTGCTGGCTGCCATTCTCCAAACCCCAGGCCTCGTGGGTGCTTTGCTGTGGGTCGGTATCAGGGACTCTTTCTGAAGCTCCCAATGACTGCTTTTCATCAGAGGTGATTTTTGCAACAGCTTCCTCCACTGTGGGTGGATCTGCTTCCCTGCAGGAGCTGTCCATGGCTGCAGCATAGTCCATCATCAGTGAAGCTTCACTGTCCTGAGATAAAGAGGTCTGCCCAGTGGAAATAAGAGACAACACTGACACAAGTCATCCTGCTGGAGAAGAACAAGCCTTCCCACAGGGGTTATTTTAACTCTTTACACTTGTATTGCTCAGGACCATCAGCAAACCCCTCGAAGCTTCCTTAGCTCTACTAAAGGACAGGAGCATTTAGCAAAGTTTTAATCATGTTGTAAAGGTCAAAGGAGTGAAAAAAAAAGAATTAAATAAATGCCTTCCACCTACCCCTGGCCCCACTACAAATAACAGGACTCCCCTATATGTGCTGCTGTAATGAAGTGTCAGCATACACAGAGAACATTTTGGTCCTTTTAAGATAATAAACATCAGAGCATTTCATCTTATCTCCTTGTTTGCCCTCCCTCTGGAACAGAGACCAGAGAACCAGAGTTTTTTCAAAGGGTTTTAACAGCTTCAAAAAAAAAAAATAGAAAAATCTTTCATACTTTTTCAGTGCATTTTTCCCACATGGGTGAAACACAGATAAAGACTGATTATCCTCTCTTCTCACCTGATCAGATTTTCCCAAATCCCAAACACCCCTCCTATCTAAGGACACTGTGCATTTTATTCAGGCTGTCAAATCTAACAATCAGAACCCAACAGCCTGATTTGGCTTAACTTGAAACAAGTTACAGAAATAAACTGGCACACAAAACTGGATTCTGCAGAGACAGCAGAAGCATGTTAATGTTGCAGTCAGTGCAGAAAAGGCTTTACATAACTAAGCATTAACTCTAAGGGTTGTTTTCTGCTCTACCTTGGACACCCCTGATATGATAATGGTGCTTTTCTTTCGAGGAGACTTCAGCTTCTGCTTTGCAGACTCGCTCAACTGCCGAATGGCTGCTTCTGCCACAGGGTCGGTGCCATTCAGTACCAGCAGCTCTGAGAAGAAAGGATTATTTCAGAGGGGAGAGGGAAGAACTGGAAAACACAGAGCAGAGACAGGCGGAGTTTGTCCTTGACTTAAAATTCACAGAAATGGCATAAACACCATAAACATCTTCCAATTCACCACCCAGCCATCAGGGCTTCTCCTTCCTTCCTGTCACCCATTTTTGGAGAAAAGGTACTGAAGTGGCACTTACAACCCCTTTCCACAAGAACAAAGGAGGTTCTGGAAGCCTGGACAAACATCCCATTATTTCATTGCTATCCTGTGGTGACAGTGGGGACATCATGAGTTACCACAGTCATGAAGAACCATAGTTCTAACAGAGCACCAGGCTGGCACATGACACTACTTCCTCAGGTAGTTTTTTTGTTATTTGGCTCCTTTTCCAGAACCCCCCCCTCGACATTTCCAGATTTGCTACAGCAGTGTGGCACGATGGGGAAGGCAAAGTGGCTGCTTCCAGATCCTCTAAAGTGCATCCCCTTTTCCCCTCCAACCACTGCACAGGAATATAAAATCTTCTGTATAAAATGCTCTTTAGTGACAAACACAAGTTTATTTTTAAGCATGGCCCCTTCTGGCATCTAGGACACAAGTGCTTTGGGCACAGCAAATACACACTGATCAAATTCACCAAGCTCAGGAACAAACAAGGCTAAGAAAGTCAACAAGACAAAAATCCCCATGTTCAATCGCCTGAGGTGGACTTTTCTGGAAAGATTTCAAACAACAACAAAAGAACAGAGGCAGGAATAGCACCACCACTAAATTGAGCAGTGCCTTTTGTTACTGGGACATTAATGCAATGAAAGATGAGGCCTGGAATTTAGGAGTACGTGTGCACAAGGGGTGTGCATGTCTGCACACTCATCTTAAACCTTGATCTCTTCCATCTCTTCAGCCCCTGCATTAATTGTTGTCATCACTATGCCATGGACACAGCGTATTTCCAGAGTGCTTGCTGCTATTTTGCCATGACATTTGGAATAACTTTTACCCAAGTTACTGCCATACCAAAAGCTTCTTTGTATTTCTTTCATTTGGCTTTTGTTCTAATGAGTAACTCTTCCTGCAATAAACACTTCACAGAAATCCCCCTGCACTCCCAATAAGAACATTGTCTGTAACAATCTGGAATAAGCTGTCTCCAGATGAGTTTTCCAGTAACTGTTTTGTGTCTTTAATACCACAAACACTCAAGAGAGTCAACTCAGAAGTCCTGCACTATCTTATTTCCCAAATTGCTTCATGGTATCTGAGTATTTCTTGTCCTACAGATAGGAAAAGATCCAAGTGCTGTTACAGCTATTCATGGTTACTGTTCCTACCCCTTCCCAATATTTGTTGGCCAATACATTTCTGTGTCTCAGAAACCTCCAGACTGTGCCAGGAGCAGTCCAGATCATCTCCAGATTGTCCCATCCCCACTCAGATCTATACATAGCAAACTGAACTCCACACCAGGTGCCCCTGGCAGCCACACAGGGTCACATCTGTCACTGCTGTGGCCCACAGAGCTACTGAAAGGTTCAGTGGTGGCCACACACAGGACTGAAAAATATGCTCAAGATCTGGAGTTGCGACTTGAAAAGGTAAATTTCCCAAAGTCAAAAGTTCAAAGTGAATTTATAATTAAAGTTATTGTCAATGTCACCTGACACTCTGAAGGCACTTTAACTGTATCCAGGTGATTTAGGAAGGTGCACAAATGGGCACAGCAACCCCAAAAAAGTCCAGTAGCAGGGCTACAAAGAGAATTGATTCTTCCTTACATCAGTCCAGCCTCTGCCTTCTCTTCACACACAGGGCACTTAGAGGTACGTCACAGAGCTGTAATTTAGTATAGCATCCCCTGTGCTTTTAAGGAGGCTTCTTTCATTCAAAAGTAAGAGAAAAGACTTACTTTTGGCATTTCTGCAGTCACCTCCCGCTCCAAACCACAGCTCATTGTTATTTGTTCAAAACCAGTAATTTAAATTGCCAATTAAAACCAGACTTTTACTGCAAGGCTGCCATACCCCAAACCCTAGTGCTTTGTGACATAAACATCTCAGTGCTGCTGACAGGCAGCAGCCATATGGGTTGGCTGTTATTTTAACAGGATCACATTAATCCCACGTGCAGAACAGAAATGTTCTGCTTAGCAGCTTCAAACATTTTTATTACCTGTATCTGAAGATGACAAAGTTTTGCTGACTGGAGCACCATGAGAGTGGAGGGCTTCAACAGTGAAATCCTTTTCAGTTACCTTTACTTTAACTGGAGTTTTCACAGGAGAATCTGAAGACCAAGTTTTTTGGTTATTTAAACTGGTCACAACATTTTTTATTACATTAATAAGAATTTATTGTACTGGTTATGCTTGTTCAAATCTTAAGTATTTGAGAAAATTGTTTAACAGCCTCAACACATGGTCTGTGGTAAGACTGACTCCAAAAGGCCACTGAAGTGTAAGGACTTGTTATTTTTTTTAAATTTCCTGCTGTAATACATTAGACAACACCCACTTAAGTAGAAGATTTGCTTTAACAACTTAAAAAGAACACAGGTCTCTTTCCTTCCAAGTCTCCCCGCATTACAACACAGGTCTTTGTGAGACTTCACAACAAGACTGTTCACAGGTTTGACTTTTATCATTTTCCCAAGAAAAACTGGAAAATCTGCTCCTGGAGGACACGCTGAAAAGTATTTTGTCACCAGGTAACACCAGCCTTCACTAGAGATGATAATATGGATCAGGGTTAGAAGGCACAGCATGGTCTGACATCAGCAAACCTCTGAGAGTGATGTATTTGTCATGTGAAAAACCATCCACCAAAATCCAGGCCTTCTGCATTATCACACCATGGTGATGATTTACAGCGTGTATTAAAAGAAGCATGAACTGTGCCTCTTGTAAGAAACAAGTTTTCATGAAAATTAAAAACCTGATTCTGGAGAATATAAACAACAACCCCACTCCAACACAGCAGAGAACTCTGGAAAACAGCACCTGTTGTGGTGGACCCCCCTGGCTGGGTCCCTGCCATGTGACTCTGGGTCTGTCCAATGTTCCAGCAGCCCAGGCTCTGATCTGCTTGGTTGTTCATCCCAGCTCTGCCCCTGGTATCCCCTTCCCCCCTCTGTGACAAAACCAACTGGACACAAAGCCTCACCCTCTTACCCCAGCCAATTCTCACCCAGGTCAGTGCTCTGTCTCTTGAGACAGAGGGAATAAATGACTTAACATCATAAAGGGGGTTTGAGCTCTATTTCTCTTCTCAACTTCTGCTTCTGGTGAGCAGCTTTCACTAACACTGGCTTGAAGTGGGGCTGCACAGCCGAGGGATATTTAGGCTGTTTGTAAATGGTTTAAGATATTCCAAGCCATAAAGAGGCAAGCTCACCACAAAACTAAGCAGTGGAAAGCTAATCCAGCACCAGAATCGCCTTCCTGACATCCCACTCCCCAGTGCTTCTCCTGGTGCCCATGGCTAACCCTGTGAGGGAACACAGGAAGATCTGGACGTGCTGACCTGTGCTCAGAGGGGATGATCTCCCTTCCAGACGAGGTTTGGTTCTCACAGCAGTGACAGTGGTGACCACAGTCCCACAGGGCATCACAGTGCGATCCTTTTCGATCTTGGTGGCCAGCACTGGAGAGGAGACCTGTCGTGCCTTCAGCTCACTGGGTTCTATAAAAAAGAACTAAGGAGACAGAAAAACACCACCTCAGAAGCCCAGTCAAGCAAGAAGAACACTATTTCTAGCTGATATTCCTTTAAGGTTTTTGCTGAGCCAAACTCAAGAGTTAATTCTTTAGAACAGACACAAATATCCTGCAAGCAGAACAGGCTACTCTGACTCAGCCACAAGTCCAAAGCACAAGATGAACATTCCCAAGCACTTCCTGAAGTCAAAGATCCACCCCAAACCCCCAAACCCAGCAGTACCTCTGCACTAATGGATCCCAGCCCAGGCCCAGGCTCCGAGCTGCTCTCCCTGGCCCCGCTGTGCAGTGCAAAGCTGTGCTGGCCAGAGGGCTGTTTCCTGAACAGGTCTAGAGGTACAGTCACCTTCCCAGAAAAAGGACCTGGAAGAATAAAATCAGCAAGGTCAGCCCACATCTAAGCTTCAGGATGTGTAAGGGAGGCAATATGGGAAGGGAGGAGGAAAATTCAGGCAGATCATTGCAAAAACTACACCACGGGGCAGAGAAATGACATTTCACAGCTTTTTTTCCATTTTATGACTATTCCTCAGTCTAGCCTAACACTGTGCAACAGGAAAGAAGGGAGCCATGAAATATTACTTATTTACTGTTGTTTCTGGCCATTATTTTTCCCCTTTACATGCAAAATGTTTAGGGAAAAAAGTAAACAACTATTAGGTTCTTGGACAATCTCCATAACCAGTTTTTGCACCTTTCATTTCAGAGGATGATTTAGAGGATTCCTGGCAAACTGGTGCATCACAACAATACTGTTTCTTAATTTGAACTTTAGTAGAACTTCAGCAGTGCTCTTTCTCCTCCTCTGACTTAATCAGCTCCACTAGACTGGACCAAGCCGTTAGCAAAGGTATTGTACCATTTCAGAGATAAAATCCTAGTTTTCTGTGAAAAAACAGAATGTTTAAAAACAATAAATTCCTACACTTCACTGGCCTTTTGGGGTCAGGTTACCACAGAACATGTGCTGAGAATTTGTATTAAACAACTTTCTCAAACACTTACAGTTTGAAGAGGTGTAACAGATATGTACATAAACTCTTGTATGTACCTGTATTATACAAGTAGGGATCTACATTATACTCACATAACTCAGCTCTCTGCTTACTAACGTGATTCTGAGTCTTTTATTTAAACTTTTGGGAGAAGAACAACTAAATTTCTATGGAGGGGCAGAGGGGGAGGAAGAGAATTGTCAATGCAATCCACTGGGACCTTTTTTTCCAGGAAACCAGGCTGAAAAGTCACACTCTCAGTAGGATGTAGAACAGTCTTGGTGTTTGATAGACTAAAGATGCTGAGGTACAGTCAAGACTAAACTTTGTGTCAGAAACAATACAAATTTCCTGACTCCATATAAATCCCTCATTATTATTAAAAATAAAAACCAGCATCCATATAAGAGGAATTTTTTAAAGCTTTCACCTACATTTGATTTTCCAACCCCTCCAATAGCCACAGATCATAAGCAAGGTATTGCACAACTTTGCATATCTAAATTATTAAGAATAATTCTAAACCAACAGAATCGATTTGTAAAAATGTTTGAGCCCCTATGTTTTATATTTAATCCAACATAATCAGAATTGGAGTGTTTTACACTTGATTGTGATTTTTATACCTGAATTGTTAGGCAGTCTCTGGGACTTGAAAAGGAAAGATTTAGGATTAACCCACATGATTCCCCTTCAGCCAGAAAAAGAACTCAAAAGCTTAACTTGAAACCAGAAAGGTTCACAGTGGATCTGTTAGATGCTTAGAAGGCTGAAAAGCACAGGATATCAGCCCCTGGAAGACTCAGCATGTTGACAATATTGAAAGAAACTCAAAAGATTCTCTGGAACCTTAACCCAGAGCATGCCAGAGGCACCTGATCAGTGTATTCTCCTCCCATCTGTGACTATGGATGGATCTGACAGTTTCTCTGTGGCCATCCAGAAATAAAGGAGGACTGATGTCAACACTCAGCAAAGCTCACATGCTGATCATGCAAAATAATTCAGTCTTAATACTTACTATCCAACTTTCCATCTTCTACTATTTGCAGTTGCAATGCTTTTGATTTGGCACTTAGTTCACTGTGAAGGAAGTAAAACCAAGTTAGGTTTTTGCAGGCCAAGCAGATTTTCCCTCCCACGTAGGTTTTCCCCTTTCCCCAGCTTTTCTCAACCCTCTCCAAGCCAAACACTGCACCTTGCAGGTGGGTAAGACTGACTAAACAGATCACAGGCAGAAAACCTTGGCCTGGTTGCCTCCCTCACTGTTGCACAGGTTCAATTTGTTAAATTTCAGAGGCTCTTCCTCTCCCCAGTAGCTGACAAACGCTGCCCTCCAAGCTGAGGATGGTTCCTAGTCTGACTGCTACACCACAACACTAAAAAGCTTCATTTCTCCTGGCAGGATTAAATTTGTAAGTCGAGATGCTGGAACAGGTTCAATCAACATCCCTGTCAAAGCAGGAAAGTGTCCTGCAGAAACAGGACAGATGCAAGGAAACAAAAGCAGTGACACTTTAAAGGAGAAGAGTCAGTATCACTTTTCCAAAACAAGACTCAAGGATGCTGCAAGCCAACAAGAACGAGTTTCTGTGTGACCAAAGCCAGGTGAACCACTGTCAGAATTAAATATGTGCTACTTCCTGAGATGGACTAAACAACAAATACAAAACCTTTGCTCTCCCAGAGACAGTGAAGCAAACTGGGTACCTACTGAGGAACCCTCCAGTTTATTTTATAACCTTCTCAGCAGGTGTTCTGCCAAAAACCCTGAGGGCATGCAAACAGGTATTTGCTATGTCTCTGTTTCAGGATGGTGTGATCCTGGCTGCAGACACCCCACCTCCATTAGATGCTGTGGGACATCATCAATGCAGCACATTTTAAGTTCTTCCCTGCCGCTCCCACCCTTCCTGCATCCCAAAAGTTGGAAAGGAGCACCTTGATGGAACTACTGCTGCTTTGCCATGAAGCTAAAGCAGAGCCTGACATGGTGGTCAGTACAATGGTGATCAGAGTGGAGGATATTTTTGGCTCTGAAGAAAAGAAAAGGGCAGAGGTGTGCGTGTATGAACTTGAAGTTCAAAACACCTTGCCAAAATCCTGATAATTTACCTGTAAAAGCCCCCAAGCTTACCTCATGCACTTCTGAAAAGCAGTGTGGAAACCCCAGCACTATTCCTAGCATAAAGACCAAATTCCAGTCAAGTTAATCACATCCTGCCTGCCCTCTCTCAGCCCTTTCAGTTGGAAAAGGGTATTATTCTTACAAACTTCCTGTCCAAAACTGCTGGGAACTTGCCTGCTCTGAAACATTGAACAGGGGTGCTGTTCCACCAACAGATGGCTGAAGTGAATCACAGACTCACTGGCTGAAGCACTTTGTGATACTTTAGAAAATTCATCAGTGACCCCTCCCCTTCCTAAACCCATGCATCACAGGAGCCATTGCTGCTCTGCTGTTAGAAAGTGAAAATGAAAATAGTTTCAGAACTGCTCACTTTTGACCTTATTTACAGCAGCTGTGTGAATCACAGAATACCTTGTAGGCTGCCAAAAAGTCCCTTTTTTTTGTTCTACAGGAGAAAGAAAATCTAGTAAAGTTTTACACTCCTTTTTTAGTTATACCCACCATTCTTTTAGATGGTCAATTGTTTTTGCACATTTGCTTCTTCCACTCAGGGGAGGGAATGGAGACACAGATTCCCTTCAATGCAGTTTTCACAGTAAAGTGACTTTAAAACCCTGCTAACACTTCTTTTTTTGGCACTGTAGGAAAGCACGAGGTGATTTATTATGCCTGTGACTGCTGTCATGTACTAGAATCATTTATCTACCATGGAACATCTAGAGACTTGTATCTCATATCCATGCAGAGGGTAATTAGATATCCTGAAGTTCCAACCAGCTCCAGATTTCTCTGAGGCCACACAGAGAAAGGCCAAGAATGGACCTATTTCAAAATGCCATTCTTCTCTCACGCAGTTCAAGTAAAAAAAAAAAAGGTGCTTTAGTGTAAAAGTATTTTCAGTAGGCAAGTTACTTACAAGATAAACTCTTCCTTCCAAAAGGGATGTGCAGCATTTTTGGCTACAGAGCTGGAAAACTTCTGCATAGGGTCATTCAACTGAACTGTACACACAAGGTCTGTGCTGCCTGTAAGGGCAAGAAAAATCAATACCCAGTTATTCATGCTCCATCACCAAGGGGCCACTTACTGAAAAGAAACCTCCTTCCTTGCACACTGCACTTTTGAACAGGCTTTTGCAGACACTTTCTCACCCTCCCACAGAACAAATGCCTTCCCCTGGTTTGAACACCGAGGACATTCATGGCAAAGGTCAATATTGCATCACTGTTGTCTTATGAACTGTCCTACACACTGTGAAACATGACAGCCCAATTTAAATCCTGCCATGAAGCAACCAAGTACAGGCATAAAATGATCCAAAAAGATGGGGAGACAAAGAAACAGTGAGCAGGTGATGTTGTGGGTGTGAGGCAGGGAGGGAGTAAAGCTGCTTTCAGCTGTTTTAAAAAGAACCAGAAGTTTTCTAAGTTCCTCCTGGCCACAGCCACAGTGGTTTATTTGGACTCGAAAATAAGCTTTTTCTGCTGGCAAGTGACTGATGACAGCAGTGCTAATTCAAAATGTTTTGGGCACTGTGGTTTTTAACAAGTTTTAAAGCACTGCTGCAGACTTGATCAAGACTCTGCCTTGATCTTGGAATTTGAAAATGTTGCAAATTGGCATATTCAGAGTAGTTATATTGCTGCTCCAAGGGGAAATAGTTTGCCAGATCTGCTCCTCTTAAAACAGTTTCTTTAATATGGCTTTCACAGCATCAGAAATAACTCAGACACAGACTTCCAAAAGATCAAGGAAAGCAACAAAAAGCTCAGTACTGACTGTGTGCAAAGCAAGCAGAAGATGCTGCCCCCAGTACTCCAGAAGATTCTGGGTTTGTATTTGCTATCAGCAGCTCTCAGCTGTCCTCTGAGGATGCTTTGGGGCCATGGCTCAGCCCTACCTCGGGCACAGAGGCAGCCTGGGCCTGGCAAGGTGATTAGAGGAGACAAAGCACTGTGTACACACAGCTTATTTGGGATCCAAGCTGACCCCAGAGTAAGTAGCTGAGCTGCTTTCACAGCAGGCTGAGCCTGAGCTCCTGAACCTGGGCTGGTTTCTGCTGACCCAGCCATGTGTCTCTGCAGCCCAGCCCAGCTGCCAGGTCCCCAGCCCCAGCCAGGGACTCTGCACAGCCCTGCCTGAACTACACCTGAGCCACAGACTGACTGTGCCTAACAGGGTATTGCAGCTTTTCTGCCCTGGACACCCTGCTGTAAACAATTAACTACTTTTTCCTTACCAGCAGAAATCCCTTTTGCCCTAAATGATTCCCTGTAGACCATGTAGTACAAAATCTAGGGTAATCTTTGTTTACATACATAAACTAAGGAGATCAAAACAGGCATAGCCCATAAGCAGAGACCAGTTCTGCTGCTGGGTGCTCACCACCTGAACTAAGATACCTACAGGAGAGCCATGAGCTCCTATAAACCCTGTCAGCATCCATCAATCAGGCATGGTTTCATCAGCACAGACAAGCTGCCCCTCCCCAGCCCCCTGTGTACCTGTGCAGGTTACCCTGCAATACTGCACACCCTCATGGAGCCTGAGTTCCAACAGGGTAACTCATTATTGCAAGGGAAGGGAACATTAATTAAAAATCAGCAAGTTACATCCAGAAGCCAGCACCTTTCCAGCTGTGCAGGATTCCCACTGGATTTCAAGTGTACCAGTAAAACCCTATTATGAAGCTTTATTTCTCATACTCAGTTCCAAATATTTCTACTCCAGGAGCTGCTGGGGAACCAGCAAAATTCCTTCCATCTCCTGTTAGAATAGCAAATGGGGATTTTGCCTCCCAACATCTGTGTTCCCAGAGCAGAGCACATGAATTGTCTCTTCTTCCTCTCATTTTTAGGCAAGGTGCAGAAGTTCTCAGGTGAATCTTCTGTTCTCTGCACCATAGTCATATGAAAGTATCTCATCTCATGACTTTTAAAGGCAGGCAAAATGACCCAATCTTCTGGAAAGTTCAGTTTGCACTATAAAACTGTAGAGTAATAACAAATCAGAGAATGGTTTGGGTTGGAAGGGACCTTAAAGATCATCTCATTCCAAATCCCCTGCCGTGGGCTGAGACACTTTCCACTAGACTGGGCTGCAGTTGCCAGCATAGTTTTATTTATATAGGACATTTCACAGCCCAGAGTTACAGAATTGCTTTAAAAATAATTTGTTTTTTTAAAAAGAAAAGCTCTGCAGAGATTTTTAGGGGAATCACTTTCAACCAGGATGAGCGAAGCAGCATTATGCAAGACTCCAGGGCAGAAACCTATTACATCTAACTGAAAAAAGGAGAATGGCAAGTAGGATATATTTATCCAAAACTAGTGCCTTGCCCAGTTCAGCAGCCACAAGCTGCCATTAAAAATACTGTTACACAATTGTTTAGTGGCCATAAATAACAGAGACTCCAATCTGTATTTCCACTGACAGAACCTGGAATGTGGCTGCTCATGCCTCAATCAGTGACAGAGACATGCCTGCACTTGGAGAAGTCTGAATACTTGCAACACAAGCCTGGTGCTGCTTTCCAAACCCAACACTAACTTCACTAGGCAGTGACCTCTTTTGGCTTCATTCTCCACTTCCTTTACCTGCAGAGGTATTTCATCAGGAGGAAATATCCCTGACAACCTAAGATCACCTTTGAGGAGTTTCTAATACAGGAGGAAAGTTACAGATAAATCTGCAGGTCACTCAAATGTAAAGAAAAATGCCTGTAAAAATAAGGTAACACTGAATCAAGCCAATGTCACTGCCAGCAGCTAATGGAGAGTTGGATTTGAGCCCCTCATCTTGGGTACAGCCAAAGTGAGAACTTTCAGAAATTAAGTCTAAAATCCAGAAAATAATCAGCCAACTTTATACATGTGGTCATTTAAATCTGTTTTCAGCAATGATGGATTTCTATACAAAAAGAACAAGATGTTTAAATACTCAAATAAACTAAAATATACATTAAGTCAGCACTGGCACAGGTTGCCCAGAGAAGCTGTGGCTGCCCCATCCTTGGGAATGTCCAAGGCCAGGTTGGATGGGGCTCTGAGCAACCTGGGATAGGGGAAGGTGTCCCTGCCCATGGCAGGGGGTGGAATGAGATGAGCTTTAAGGTCCCTTCTGACCCAAATCACTCCACGATTCTATGACTTTATGAAGTCTATTTCTCATAATACAGCAATTCCTCAAACCTTCTTTTGAGAGTAGGCTGTAACCCAGAACTTCCACATTATCTCACCTGAAAGGAAAGTAAAAAACCCCACCCCAGCCCAGCCTGAAATGGAGCAGCAGCACCAGGGCTGTGTTACCTGCAGCACGGAGATCACTCAGCTTCACCGTGATGTTCCTCACCAGCAGCTTGAGGTCATGAGCCCTTGGAGGTTTGGGAGGACTTGTGCCCTGAGGGAGAAGGCTCGTGTTCTGTACATTCTGCAAAAGGCAACCAGGACAAGGGGCACTGTGCACATGCAAACACCAAATCCTTGTGTCACACTGACACAGGGAAGCAGAGCTGGGCTGTAACACCAACACGAGCCACACAGGAAGTGTGACCACAGAGCCTCTGCTGCCACGGGCTGTGCTGTTCTGAACATGTGTCCCACTTGTTTCTTGTCACTGAACACTGTTAAACGTACTCATGTGTGAGTCATGAATATATAATAAGAGCACTAAGCAGAAGGACATTTCTCAAAAGATTTTGGAAGGAATGAGAGTTACCTGAACCTCCTTTGTATCTGCAGGCCTCACGCTCAATACTACAGATGGAGATGCTGAGCTGAAGAGGTTCTTCAAGACATCTCTGAGTGTTTCAGATATTGCACATGTCCCTGTTGTCTGTCCCTGTGAGGAAACAAACAATCAGACTTCTCAAAACTCAGAAGAAGGTGAGGCAAAAATTAATTTGGTATATATCTAAACCACCAAAGCCATCAAACATCAGCTTTGTCAGAGAGAGACATGGTTTCTGTTGCCAACAACACAATTTAACAGATCATGCAAAGAATTACTTATATTTCTCCATTATGTATTAAAGGAAAGCTAGAATTAAACACTGAAATAGCCATGCTGTTTTGAGAGTTAGGAAGGTACAGCTGTTGTCCACAAAATCAGAAGTTTCATTAACAGTTTTTATCTTATGATGGTGATTTAAAGATTCTGCACTGCTCTGCACTCCCCTGAAAGAGCAGATCAGGTCATCAGATAAGCAGATCGGCACAGTTCCTCTGATTTAACGGGAGTTATGTCAGCTTGCAACAGCAGACAAGAAACTAATCCTGTGCTGCACTGAAAAAAATATTATAGCATCTCCTGGAGGCTTTCAACCTTGCTGGAAAATGCAGTGTATGGACAGAGAGCCGTGCTGCTCTGGAGCACTGAGGTGTAGTTTGCCCATTTAAAACTCTCACAGCCATCTCTGCTTAGCACCACTCTGAGGGGTCAGCACACACCACAGATTTTATTTACACACACGTAGCTCCACATGATTAATTCTGAGGTGTATGGAGTGACTGTCCCTGCCCTCTCTGTGTTCCTGGAGAATGCCTGCTTCCCACACCATGCTCCTCAGGAATTTTCTTCTGCTCAGTTACCTACGGGGCTTTTAAATCAAGCTGTGCCAGAAAGGACAGTCTGACATCCAACAGCACAGGAAAAATCTCAGTGAGGTTTCTTTTCTAAAGAAAAGATTGAAGTAGGAGACAAAGATCTGGCCTAAAAACAGAGGACCCATCCATCTTTTCTCATCTGATACCACAGAGAGACTTCAGTGATGTGCACCTTGCACAACAGCCCAAACAGATTGGGAGTAACAGCCCTTTCCCAACTCCCCAGGTGTTACAGAAACATTTAGAGTGTTTCACAAAAATCCCAGGAATGCTGTGTACAGAAATCCTGCTTTACTGCCTCCTTACCTAACTGGCCTCTGATGACAGGTTTAAAATACAACAGCACTGGCCAGTCCCATAAAAATTCTGCTGTATTTACACCACGTGCCCTCAAATAACCACCAAGGAAACAGATAGTACTCATTCACTTTAATAAAGATCAAAGTAAATTAGGCTTCTTAAAGCCTCAGTAACAGCAATTTCATTACTTAGTTACTTAAATAAGCAGATAAATTGTGGTTAGTCTTCACTGTTTTGGAGATAATTTCCCTCTCCTGCTCTTACCTAAATTGTAAAATCCCAGTTGCCTCTCGTGCTTTGCCATGAGCCTAATGTGACATCTGTTACTTAACAGTGACAAAAGCAACCACAGTCACTGGACTTCTGCTCATAGGTATTTTCTGTTGTTTCCATAGTTATTTGGAAAAGAGATTGATTAAAGAGCCTCCTGTCAGCCTCATTTTTAGCCACCCTTTTTTTGGAAAGCTACTCTCCACCACAACACCCTCTACAAGCCAAGCCATAATGGCTGAAGTGCCACCCCAAAATGATAAAGACAGCAGGTTTCACTTTGGGTATGACTTGGGCTGGGGGAGTACAGCACAGCCAGCCTGGGGCACAGCAGCACATGAAGTCACCTGGTGTAAACCCAAACCCTTCCAGTCAGCCAGGTTGCCCAACACAACTCGGGTTCACCCAGCCATTACCAAGAGAAAATGGGTTACTATACCCAGCTTCTGTGATGACAGAAGCACCGTGGAGATAAACACAAGTAATTAAAGGTATTTATTTGTACACACAGCATTGCTTCCGAGAGAGGAAAAAAGCAAGACACAAAAGCTGACATTTGAGTTTAGGAGCTGGAGCAATTTTTGAGGTGTAGCTTACTCATAGGCTTTAGCCCTTTGTTTATTGCCTCTCCTCTTCCCTAAGTGCTAATAGAAACTTCAAAGTGAAAATAATGCCCTCTAACTATTAAAGAACTTAACAGGCTCATTCTAAAAATGCAGGCAAAGCATAACAGGTGCAACTCTGCAATGCTGGACTTGGGAGCCTCTCACAAAGCTGATTGTGAAGTCCAGTGACTTCACAGAGTCATCTGTGCTTGTCAGTGACTGTTCAAATGTGGACAATCAACATGCCACCCCAGCACATGAAGGTCACTCACATGCTACGTGTGCATGGTAAAACCTACATTAAAACATACTTCAAAAGGCTTGTCTGTCTTTAGTGATGAGTTTCTCATTTTTATGGACACTCATTTTTATGGACAAAAGCTGTGGTAATAAATTATTATGACTGCAGCTCACTCACTAAAGGTCTTTAGGATCAGCTCTACAATCAACCTATTTTTTAACAGGCCTTCAGTCAAGAAAACAACTTTACAAAACAAAAGCAAGTCTTCCCCCAGAGTTGTAAGAAACAGTAAAATCACTGCATTTGTGCCAAAAAAATGTTGCAAAGGGCCAAAGGCAGAAGAGAATCCCAGTCAAGACAAAACTCTTCAGGGGATGTCTCAATAAAACAATCCCCAATGAATAAGTGCTTATACACAAAGATAAGGTGCAATTCCAAAAGCATCAAAATATTTCTAGATCATCCATTATTTCCTTAAATAACAGTATTTTTCACAGCTGTTTCTGATCTATTGTTGCCAGATTCCAAAACTGATTTACATTAGGGAAGGAGCAATGTTGTAATTGCTTTGATAGGAATACCACTACAATTGGGGTTTTTATTATTTTAGAAGTGTTCTAAGAGAAGATAATTAAGAACAGACATTTTTCACGTCTTAAATTTGGATGACAGATGTTTGCAAAGTCATTTGTCTGCCAAATACAGACTTGTTTCAGTAATCATGAGAGATGTTGCTGGATTTCAGAGATGCAGGTGTTTGATGGATGACCTATGGCAGATGCTTTACACCACATTTTGGACCAAGGGGATGGAGACCCATCTGCTCTACCATTACAACAAATAAAACTGACTGACCTCCTGCACTGCTGGCTGGATTTCAAAGTTGATTTCATTGGTGTTAATGAGGAACCACTCAACTTTGACATCTTCTCCTTTGTCTTTCACATAGAGCTGAAGCTGTGGACAGGAAAAGAGTTATGGGAGAGTGTGCTGGCATCCTGTTAAGGAAACTGCAGGTCAAACTCCATAGTAAGGCTTGACAAGGAAGAATTATACCAATTTTTGGTTAACTTCAAAGTGACACTCTAAGAAGGCAGAAGTTGCTTATTTGAGAGTTCATGGCAGTTAAAAAAGGAAATTGTTCTATACACCCAAGTATTCTACCCAACATGTTACTTATCCCCAGTCTCCTGAAGAGGCAGCTTAATTTCTATATTTACCATTTGCCCCAGAGGGAAACAAAAGGAAGAGAAGAGAAAACAACACTTAAGACTTTACCTGCAGGTGGACTGGGGACAGCTTCACGAAATACGACTGAGCTTCAGCAGCTGTGGGTGGAGGGGCTGAGACAGCAACGAGGAATTTAACAGAATCTCCCACAACATTGCAAGAAACCACCTGGAAAAAGGAAAAGGATGAGGGGAAATGAAGGGAAATATAAACTAGTCTTGAGAAGCATTGGTGAAGGCAAGAAAGAAAATAAGAAAGGAATTTAAGCTAGCAGAATTATGCTAAGTTGCACAGGTGGGAAATTTCTAAGCAATTTCATTCATGTCCCTACCCCCCTCTGTACATTCTTCTAAAAGGACAGACTTCAAGTGTTCAAATCTGTACATGAAATTTAATACCTGCAACTTATGGCATTTCCCAAACTTCTTTTGTATTGTTACCTAATTCAAGAGTAAGTCCTTGCCTGAGAAAGACACCTTTCCATTTCACAGAACTATGTACTAAAAGCCCAACAGGGCAATTTTGCAAAAGGGAGACAAAGATGTTTGTTCTTCCTCCTCTTCTGCTCTAAGTAGCTTACAATAGGATAACTGATTTACCAACCAGTCTTTTATTTAGTGGTATCCTACAAATGTGAAACTTTGGTATAAACCTGCTGCTGCTACAGAAGAGGATTTTGTCTGTGTAATTTCAGTTCTCAGGGGGGATAAGAAGGAGCAGGAGCCTTTAAGAATTTATTCAAGCCTTTGACCAAACCAAGAAAGGCCCTGAAATGTGGTGACAAAGCTAAATGTCTGGGAAAAGTCTGAGTCCCACTTGACTGCAATACACTTTAACAAGCAGTAATTTAACTTGTTATCACACTGAGTTTGTAGACACTGGACAGTTTTTCCTCCCTCCCCTCTGCAAACTGAGCTGCTGGAGCTGCCATGCAAAATTCTTGGAGTGTGCAGAAATTCCTGGAGTGTTCCTGGGGGCACAGGAAAGCCCATGGGGTGGAAGTCAGAAATTATCCATCACACCACAGAGATACGTTTATTTTGCAAACAGATGTGCTGGTTGAGGAGAGCTGTTTGTCACTGTCCCTCTGTGGTTACTGTCCCCACAGCTTCACTGTGGCATGGACAGCTGAGCCCTCCTTACACTGACTCAGGCAAAAGGAACCAGGTCAATGCAATGCACAGACAAATAATTCCCTGCAAGGTTTGTCTGACAAAAACTCTGCATGGTGCTATTAAATTGTGTTTGTGCACTTACTGCTCTACTTATGGGCACTGGAATTGAAGCTGAAAGCTTTGAAAGGAATCATGTACCTCCAGGAAGATCCTTATCAGACTCTCCTTAAATACATTTCATCTCCCTGGCTCTCTAGGGTGCACTTTAAGGATGGCCAGGGCTTTATCAAGGGCCTGAGTACATCCATTAAGGTAGAGACCTAATTACAGGAGCAGGGGGTAGGGAGGTGGCTGTGACAAATAAAAATCCTAACCACACCCACAAGCAATAAGATTTGCCTTTTCAGGTATGCCTTCTGCAAATTATAGCTTAGAAGTGGACAAATGAGTTTCCCTCACCTCTCCCCTTTCCCAAAGTCCAAATTCCTTCAGAAGTAATTTCTGACCTTAATCCCACACAATCAACACCAAGACCCAGTGCTATGGTAAAACGTAAAGGATTTTTAACAGCTAACAAGAACAAAGAGCCCAGCTGTTTGTTTTACTTGTAGCTGAGTTGAAACAGAGAATCACTCCTTTCATTCAAAGTAATGGATTGACACAGTGACTCTTTAAAGACTTTGAAAATGAAAAGGTTCTTCTCTCTTTTTTGAGGGAAGAGGAAGAAAAACGACAGGTCTGATGCAAAATCTGCTGACACTTCTATATCCTAAATGCAGTGTTTTATCATCCGTACATGTTTTTTCCACACATCCATAGGAAGTTCAGGGCATTCAGAACAAGCTGGACTTGCTGCACATGTGATGCAGAGCCATTCATCTGGAATTTCTGGATGTCCGAGAGCCAAGGTTGACAGGTATGTGGTTGATTAATGCTTTAGAAAACAAACAGAACTGTGGCCAGAGAGTTGGCAGAGGAGTTCATGTGCCACTTGCTTCTTAATCATGTTTAATTCCAAGTAAAGCATGGAAACAGACACTGCAGGTAGTGGAACTTTCATATTTCTTTCTGCATTTTGTCAAGAGATGCTAAATCAGTTTTTTAGACAGGTTTTTACCTTCCATTTCAAAGCCCAGAGCAGTGGAGTTTGGACTTTTACTCTCCTTGTTTAATTCATTTTCTGCCAACATCTACTAAGCCCTATTCTCCTTCTGCCCCCACTTTTACTAAAATAACTGATATTCATGTACAGACGCCTGTCAATTTTTAATCCAGTCATCAAAAGGAGTGGTTCCATGTTTGTAAATGGAAAATATTATGTCTTTATGTCAGGTGAATCCCTTTGTTCTGGGAGCAGGATGGATGATGGAGTCAAAATACTGAGAGAAGCAGAATTCTGGGATAGAATTTGAAGAGAAAGCAGCTTTGTTTTCATCTGCAGTGCTGCCACAAGTAGTGAGAAGGTGATTAAAGAGACTGCAACTGCTGCTTCCCTTGCTGAGTGACATTCCTTTAGAAGTGTAGCAGGTGATTTTGATAGACCAGAGCAGAATTATGTAGGCCATTTCCCCCATGGCAGTCACACAAAGAAAAACACTGAAGCTTCCCTTGCTCTGCTCCTTTTCCCCCTGCCTTGTTCCAACCTGCTTCCTCCAATTCATTTTCTCTGCACAGATAAAGAGCTGGAGAAGGGAGGGCCAGGCAAAGCACCCCTTTCTGGTTGGCAGGGGGTAGAAAGGATTGGTGTCCACAAGGAAACAGAGGAACCTGGACTGATGGGAATAGAGCTCCCCTTTAATTTCATTTATGTTCCTCATTCTGTCTCTCACTCGCCTCACCAAAGACATCCCCAGCCATCAACACTTTTGTGATTTAGAGTCTAGAAAATCTGTCACTTTTATAACAAAGTGCTCTTTAAAAATCAGCCCTGCCCAGCAGCTCGGACCAGCTGATTCTGGACTCCCAGAGGGGTCACCCCCCACCTCTCTTTTGTGATCCCACATCTGGACAAGGCACATCTCCTAAATTAGCAGAAACAAGGTGAGGTGAAATAGAAGCACAAAGAAACCAAGACCAAGGTACTTTCTCCCTTCAGCACCTCCTTTGGCATGAGCACCCTTCTCTCTGTGTGTTTTGGGGATCTCCCATGGAAGGGGTTCCCAGCCCTTCCTCAGGTACCTGTGTCCCTGCTCCTCCTCAGTCCTCTGCCATCCCTCCCCACACACAGCTGGTACTTAATCCCCCCAATGCCAGGGTGGTATTCCTGCTGTTTCCAGCCCCTCCTCTTCATCCCTGACCACTCCAACCCATGATGGGATGAGCTGCAGTGGCCAAAACTCCCTGACCTGGCTTGTCTCAGTTCCCCACACGCCTGACACTGGCACCCAGCACCCCTGAGCTGCAGATGCTGTAACACAACTTGCTCACATGTACCTAAAATTGTGAGTACAATTATCCTAAAAACAATTCTCTTCCAGATAAACAACTGCAGGAACAAAGGAGACTGAAAAAGCCCTGCACTTTGAGAAAGACTATTTATCTGAGAAAGTCAAGGGTCCAAACTTGGGTACCTGAAGCTATTAAAACCCTTCCCCTTGCTTTGTCCTCCCCCTTCATAGCCAGTCTTTTTCCCTTTGCAGTTCCTCTGGACAGAGCTGCAAAATTTCTGTTTTTTCCTGAAGGAGCAGCAGAAGCTGCTTCATCTCCTCCTCACACATGGTGTCCTCTTGCCTTGAGGTTTCAGTTTTGGCACTGGCACCACATTAATTTGTGCATTAAACCTTCCTTTTCTTTACTCTTCCCTCCCCAAGTGCAGCAGCAGGTTCCCTCTCTGAGCTGAAGGGCTGTGACTTCAGGGGGAAGTTCTGACAGCCCTGGTGGGGAAGATTTTCTTCACCTTCCCCAGGCCCTGACCACACCATGTGTGTGTAAAACTCCCAGCAGTACAGGCCTTGATTGCCTTTTTTGTTCATTTTCTGGAAGGAAATTAGCTCCACTGCACTTGGTATTTACTTCTGGAAAGAGCAGGTTATTTGAGGTTACTCAGTAGTATGTAAGTAATACAAATATTTAACGTTTTCACAAGAAAACTAGAATTCACCAGGAGGCAACCCACAGTGAAAGTTGCCTTGATCTCACTGTAAGATTTAGGACCCTCATGATTTTCCCATATGTCTCCCAGAGTACTACTATGAGAAAGCTCTTTTTTTTGGCAAGGAAAACTTATCTTGTCAGTGATCACACAGACAGTCTGTGTGTTTGGATTAAAACCTCATAAGAAAAATTTTCAAGTCAAAAACTTCTTCCTTTTGGCAGTCATTAACACAAAGCTGCTCAGAAGAATTACATGATCTTCTTAGTTACCAGAGCCAATTCCTTAATTTCTTGAGGGGGTTTCTCCAGCTTCTTCTCCACCCCCTCGTTACCCAAACAACTGCCAAGTGACCAAAGCAAATGAAGGGGAGATGACAAATGCAATGTCTAAGCCAGGCACAGGTAGGTGTGGACTTTGAGGAGCCAGTGTCAAACTGAATTTGCCTGTAAATACAATGAAAACCTCAACTAGTTTTTCAAATTGAGGTAAACACCATGGTGAAAGCAGGGTGAGTGATGGACTCAGTGCAGGAGAGAGTTTCAATGTCAGCAACAGAAACAAAGCAGAAGTTGATAGAATGTGTGAATTTATCCACTCCTTTGAGGCCAACACATTCAAATTCAAATAGGTGGGAAAAAAGGGGAGAGAGGAAATCAAACAAACAAGCAGGGAGTATGAGGAGACAGGACAGTAAGAATTTTCAATCCACCCAACAGATTCAGTGAACATCAAACAGCATGAGGACAAGAAGCAGTACTTATATTTCAGAAGGGGGAAAAGAAATCAATACCAGAAACAGAATTGCTAGTTTGGCCTCACTGTTGTGCAAGTCTTTTCAAACCATCTGAGACATGGCACAGCTGAAGACACAGAAACCAAGAGGAGACAGTGAAACCCAGGAAAGGTCTGCCAGTTTGTGCTGTGGTAGCCTGGAGAGTGATTCACTGCAGAGAGTTCCCCTGTGTCAGGGTGCTAAGGCTTCCCTGATCCCTGTGCCAAGCTGGCAGACATGGCACAACCCTATAGAAGGCCCACACATCTGCAGAAGCAGCTGGAAGGCAGTGCCAAAGCCAGGATCATCTCCAGTGAAGCAAACAAACTCCCACCCGATGTCTTCCTCTGACAAGACACTCAGTTCTGAAGAGAGTTAGATCATAACATTGTCTTGTTTACTTTTGTAGGCTCGCCCCTCTAATAATTAAGCTTGTACTCCATCATTCCCCCATTAAGGTGGACTGGGATGTTTGAAAGGGAGAGAACAGTACAGTGAGCAGGGAGGTGAAAGCTGGAAACTGGTTATGAAAGAGTCTTGCAGGCACTGACCCTACTGCACAGTTAAAGTCCAACACACCTCAGGAGAAACCTGAAAGAAAACGTGATGCTCAGGAAAGCAGGCTGGGAAGCAGCAACAGAAAGGAAGATCAGGTCATCACACAGGAAAGACCTTGAAATGCAGGAGAGGAATGCAATACAAAATATGTAGTGTGTGTGTGTGTAAGAATTAACAACTACTGCTCATACAAAGGACAGCTTATCACCAGGAGAGCACCACAGGGAGAGAGACCTTGATGGAACAAGGCACTCACAGCATGAAGCAGACATGGGAGAGGCAGACTAGAGACTAAAACTCCTCAGGAAAGTACTTTCAGAGACAAAAAAAAGGCCATCTCCTCACACAGTGAGAGCTCACCTGTAGGGCTGTGTGTCCCTTCAGCCATCAAGTTTAAGAACATGGATTTAATTGGAGCTGCTGCTGAGAAAGGGTGCATGGGAGAGACTTAGGAGCCAGGACAGCATTGTAAAAGGAGACTTAAGGAGCAACTTATGTAGGTAAGCTAAACAAAAGCTGGAAGGAAATATAATCCCTTCATAATACATTTACTGACAGCAAGTGCCATGGAAGAAGAGTAAACACATTAAGAAAAAAGGATTATATTAGTGAAAAAACTAAAAAAAGCCAAGAACAAAATCTCCACGGGCCTTAATTCTATCTAGGCTTGTAAAAAAACTCCAGTCATTAAAGCAGCAAAGCTCTGGGATGGCTTTTGAAGCAAAACGGGGAGTTAAAAGACAACAGGAACTGTACATCATGGTCAGGATAGTTCACTCTGCCAAAAATAATCAGAAATAAACACATGTCTGTAACTAGAAATGATCCCAGTTAGGAGTGCAGCAGAGACATTAAAGGAATGGCAGTCTGAAGGAATTTTACCCCTTTCCATTTGAGCACGAAGCAGAAAAAGGAGAGACTTCTGCCATAGCCTGCTCCTTCCAAATTCTCTGTGCCAAGAACCCAGCAAGAGAATCCTCTTTTTTGTTGCCTTTTTTGTTGCTGTTTCTGTTGTGAAGTTCAAGTCCTCTGGAAACAGACTGCACTAATGGAAAAGGCTGGCAGAAAAAGCCAAGACTAAGAATATTTCTAATGTTTACTTTATTAAAACAAAACAACCAATACCACACAATGAAAACAGGCCACTTCATTCTATATATTTAGGCTCTGGCCCAAAATTGGAGTGAAGGCAACACATAAATAGAGGCTTTATCAAGGAGCAGTGTGGTGTAACCTTCTGCCACAGAGCAGCTCTGTTCCAATCACCACAGCTTTGGCCAAGCTGAGAACCAGCAGCATTCCAACCATGTCTGCAGCACTGCACTGTGCAGCACACACCAATTTCTGTCACAAGTTTGAGTTTGGGCAAGCTGCAGAGAGATTTGGATTTCACATGCAAACGTTAAGAGTTTGAAGAGCAAGAGGGGAAAAGAAAACAACAAAAATCCCCCCTGAAAAACCAAACACCACCTTGGGATCATTGCTATTACCTAAGGAATATGTAAGAGACAATTACCATATAAGAGAACTCCTGAGGTGTTTAGAGAAACATATGCATTTAAAGAAGAAGGAAGAGTGGCTACCAGACTGCCACTCTAAGGTTATTATACCCTGTAATTCAAATAAATATTCAAGATGTACCTTAACGGAAGGAGTAAGAATATTCTGAGAACTTTTTCCAGCAGCTGTGCACAAGATTATGGAAATGGGTTCTGGCACAGTTCAGAAGAATCCAGTGTATGAAAGCAAACCTGGTTTATTTCAATAAATTTTTAAAATGTGCTTCTATTGGTTTAAGCTATTGCGAAACCACATCAGATTTCTGTCTGCAGTGTAACAACTCGATTAAGATGCTGAAATGGCTCAACCCAGCTCTGCCTGTCCCTTCCAGCAACATTTTAGACACTGCACTGCAAGACACCAGTTTTTTTGTGCTGTTGTTTTGTGCCAGCTTTTATTTGCAGCAGCTCTCCCTCAGGTCCTGGCTTCACACATGACACAGCACATCACTTTCAGACCTAGCAGTGCCCTCTCCTTACAATTTCCCATCCTGGCATCTTCCAGTGGCACACAGTAACACTTGTGCCAACCCTACAGTCCTACCAAGTCCAGTCTCTCCAGTCCCACTGTTGGGGCAGGGAGCACTGGTACTGAAATAAATTTAAAAAAAGAGAAAACAAGTACACAAACAGCTTTACATGTTAACAATCCCCAGCTGCCACCAGTCAGGGTGTGCCTCAAAGTTGTGTATCAGGCAGATAAGCATGCATAGTTTTCAAAGGAATCATAGTAGAGCTGCTTAGCATCTAAATCAGATGAGCAAAGCAAAATAACAAAGCAAAAGAAGAGCATTAGGCTAATTTGATGCAGGTGCCTAAAGCTGAACAGAGTTCAGATGTAACCAGTACTTAGTCACCAGGACAAAAATGTAGGAGCTATCATTGCTAAAAAACATATATAGATTTTTTTTCCCCCTTTTAATGCATTTTTACTGTTCCAAGAGCCACATTCTGCCTTATTTTAATTTCACATGCACTGAACTACCTCCCAGTGGGAGAAGAAGAAAGAAATCACTTGCTCTTCACTGAATACAGGGTCCAGCAGAGTCAAGACTTCACCCTCAGGACTTTGCACCTGTTGCACTGATCCTTACTCAGCTCACACTTAGGAAGCAAATTTGTCATCAGCCACCCAAACAGCAAGAGGCAGACAAGGATGTTTGCCTGTCCCAGAGGAGAAATTTCTTTCTTCTCTATGAAGTTCCCACTGCAGTTTTCAGCAATAGGATGGGGAACCATCATCAGGACTGTGGAGATGGGGAGAGGGCTGCTCCATGAGCTCACTGAGGACGCAGCTATCAACTGGGCATAACCCTGGTTATTGTGCATTTAGTGGAAGTCCTGGAGTACATTCTGCTCATGACTAGCAAAAGAAGTGAATCCATGCAGAGTTTGCACAGGTTCATTAGAGAGGCAGCCTCTCAATTGGCTTGACAAATACAGGTCAAGGGTACAGATCTATTGGCAAATAAAACTTCCACTGATGCTAATAAAACATTTCCTGACCCAAAGTACACTGAAAGGGAACAAATCCAAATTTTACCTTCTCTCCAGCTGACTTGACAACACTAGTAACTTCTTTAACTGCTAGCTCAAGTGGTTCTGCTGGGTCATCTTCCTCAAATGTGAGCAACTGAGAATCCTAAGAAAGAAGAAAAAAAAGAAGCATCATTAGGTGACAAACCCATCACTTGAAAACAAGGGTTAAAAATGCACTGCCAGTCAAGTTCCTGGAATTGCAAATGTATGTCAAAACTTCCATGTAATAATTGCAAGACACCTCACTACATAATACAGGGTAGAGCCTGGAAACATATACTTAGGATATAACTACAGGCCTAATCATAACTCATCTTCCCCTGTAGTAGAGTATCAAGGTACACAGTGCAGAGCCAAGTCCGTGAACAGCAACAGTGAAACTGCTGTTCTTCAGCAAAGATTTATCAGTGCTGTAGTTTGAAAAGGTCTGTTTGCTTTGGCCAAACAGTACAGCTGCAGTAGGCTATGCCAAAACTAAGAACCCCCAAATACCATCTTGCAGAGGTGAGGAAAGAAGCCTTCCCCTGCCCAGCCCTCCTCATCAGTGACGGCAGACAGCGATGACAGCCACTCAGTCTTCACACAGACAGTAAGGAGAAGGCAGCCTTTGGGCATTGCATTGAGGTCATACTTTCAAGAAGCATCAGCACTGCATTCTCCACCTGCTACCCACACTGAGCACTCAGCCCCACTTCCCTCATCACCCGAGGTTGTTTTGCACGCAGGAATTTCATTAGCTCCGTGCTGCTGACATTGTTTTGGGAGGCTGACAGCGGGAGCCACGCCATGCCGCAGAGCCAGGCGATCAACTCCTGGCTCCAGCTGCTCACCCAGGCAGGGAGGGTGTGCGTGTCCTGTCCAAGGGGCTTTGCCCTCTGGTCAGGGACAGGAAGCTGCCACTTGTGTCTTGTTACTTCCAGTTCCCAGCACCTGTGCCCAAGCTGTCTGGACCCTTCTCTTCCACAAGTGCAGGGCAAACCTTCATTTCTTAGCACAACCCACTCTTTTCTCCACTGCACCATGCAATTTAAAAGGGCGGACAAAATATTTTCTTTCCGCTGCCCAACTTACAAAGATATTTGGAAAGTGTTAATTTTTATTTCTTATCTTTCACACACACATGTTGCCCCACTCTTCCTTCTTCCCCAGCCTGCTCCCTGACACGTAAGAAGGAACCTCTTAGGTCTAAGAGGCACGCAAATTCAGAGACCTGGGGACATGCCACTTCCTAGACATTTTATCCTCAGCATTTTGCACTGACATGACAAGGGTTTAGTCCTCAGGACAAGGAAATCAGCTTGCCACAGCCTCACTTAACCTCCTCACCTCTTAGACCAGGGCATACCATTACACACCAACGAGCAGCTTGCCACACTACACCTTTTTCAGGAAGGGCAGGTTGGGATGAGAAGGAATGCCACGTTTTGTGCATCTCCCTGACCCGGGTTACAGGCAAAGTGACCAAACCCTGAGCATCCCACCCACTGTCCAGCGGGCTCGGAGGACACCAGCCCTTGGAGTTAAACCACACACGCGGGTTCAGCAGGGCCTGAGGCATCACGGGGGAAGCCCAGCTCTGGGAATTATTTGCCGAAGGACGGGCCGCAGGCCCAGGCCAGGAAGTTTCCATTGTTTCCTCCTCCCCACGACCGAACAATGTTATCGGCAGAGCGAACCCCGGCCAGGGGGCTGCGGGAGTCGGGGTTTTCCTTCTTCCCCATCCTTCCCTCCTCCCACGCGTGCGCCCACTCCGTGCCTCTGGCCAGCTTCCTCCGGCAGATCCCTGCCAAGCAGCCACCAAACACACACGTGTAAATATACAAACACACACACGGAGGGGCAGGAACACACCCGGTATATCCCTGCAGCAAGTCCCACCCCTGGGCAGCGGGGAGCGCCCGGAGCCGCGTCCCGGCGCGATGCCCCACGGCCGGGAGGCGCCGGCCCCATCCCGGCGGGCGCGGGGGAGCCGCCGCCGGGCATCCCTCGTCCCTCCCGCCGCCCATCCATCACCTGCATCCCGGCACTCACCGCCCGTTCCGCCGCCTCGGCTCGGAGCGCCGCCACCCAGGCCCGCCGCCACTGCCGCCTCCAGCTGCCCCGCGACAGCGCCCAGGCCAGCACCGAGCCGCCCTCCTCCAGCAGCTCGTCCCGCTGTACCGGCGGAGCGGAGGCCGGCGGCGGCGGCGGGCGGCCCCTCCGCAGGGCCAGCAGCGCGTACTGCACCAGGTACACGGCCAGCGTGGCCAGCGCCGCCACGAAGAGGGCGACCAGCACGCCCCAGCGCAGCTCGGCCAGCCCGCCCGGCAGCCACGCCATGGCTGACCATAATGGGGCCGCGACTCCGGACCCCTCCAAGGCGCGCCCGGCGGGGAGCGGCGGCCGCAGCCCCGCGCAGCGTTAGCTCGACCGGCGCTGCCCTGGGACGCGCCGCGCTGCCCCGCCCGCCCACGGCGCAGTCCCCGCCCCGGGGCGGCGAAGGGGGGGGGCCCGGCCCCGGACCACAGGCACGGTCCTGGCCGCAGGCACGGCCCCGAAATACAAGCACGGCCCCGAAATACAAGCACGGCCCCGGCGCCGGCTCTGGCTCCTGCCCAGCGCTGCCGGTGCGGGGGCGGTTGCCAGGCGGCAAACGGGGCTGGCGGGGTTGCTCGGCCCGCGCTGTCCTGCGCCTGGTGCCCCGGGGGCAGAAAGGGGTAGATGGGCTTGGGGTGGACAGCTGGTACCCCCAGGGGTCAGAGGGGCTTTGGATGAGTGTCTGGTGCCCCTGGGGATACGACAAGCTCATGATAGGCTCCTGGTACCCTAGGGTAAAGGGGATGGAGAGGCTCGGGGTGGGCACTTGGTACCCTGGGGTAGAGAGAGTAAAGGGGCCCAGGGTGAGCTCCGTGTGCCGCCGAAGGGTGGGCGCCTGATGCCCCCGGGGTAGAACGACTCGGGACGGGCGTCTGGTGCCCGGCGCTGGAAGGGCTTGGAGTTGGTGTCCGGTGCTTCAGAGGGTAGGGAGGACACGGAGAGGGCACCCAGCTCCCCGGGGGTGGAGGAATTCGCCGTGGGTGTGGAGCAGGTGCCTGCTCTGTTTCTTTCCTAGTGTCTCTCTTTACCCGTGGCAGCTCTCAGCCAAAGACCTTCCCCTGATTTTTTTCCCAATCTGTGTGCTAAAACAACCCTTGACTAAGTTATGAAGTCTGGCCATGAAATGTCATTATAAGATCTTGCTTCACTTGGCTTTCGGCCCCTTCAGAGCTTTGTCTAAAGGGCGGGAGCATCTTTTCCTTGCTGGAAACTGGAATTCCAGACCATTGCACTGTGTGCCTTGGATCATAGAGAGCAATTCCCGATGTTTCCGGGGCGCTGTTTGTGCCGTGCCTCGCAAGGGAGCTGTGCGGGTACAGGTGACAAGGTCCTGAAGCTGAGAGGGCTCCCAGAGCAGACAGCAAATGTTCGTTTGCTGGACATTTTCAAGCACATGCCCAGCTCGAAGCAGAGGGAAGAAGAAAAGGGAAGCGAGGAGCTGGCAGAATCTGGGAATGCTTGTGGCTGGAAGGGACCCTGAGCAGGTGTTAGGATCCCATGAGGGAGAGATGTCTCTGCCCAAAGGAAGGTGCAAAGGAGACCATATGAGGACAACACACAGATTTTATTTATTACGAATTTTATTTAACAAGAAAGGGGAGGTAGAGAAGTGGAAAAAATAGCAAAGAGGTCTCAGAGAGACAAGAAGGTCTCAGAGAGACGAGAAGATAACTAGGTTGGAACTAGAGGACTGTAAGGTCCTTCCCTTCATTCTGTGGTTCTAGATGTGTGGATGTGTAGATGTGTATTTTAATATTATTATTTACTACTACTATTTTTTTTCTTCTTCTCGTAATTCTTATTCAACTAATTATTCTTGTTCCTTTTCCTATTCTTATTCTTTTTCCTATTCTTGTTCTTATTTATGACTACTATTTCTTCATCTTATTCTTATTCTTGGTTTTTGAGTTGTTTTGTTTTTTTTTTTTGTTTGTTTGTTTTGGTTTGGGGTTTTTTTTGTTTTGTTTTGTTTTGTTTTTTCATTTTGGAAGAATCATTTGAGTCACAGTCCTGCAGTAATGTCTCTAGAGAACCACCTCCCATCTGTGCCCATTCCTTGTGGATACAATCCCAAAGGATCAGCATGTAATCCTTTCAGGATAAGAGGAAATGGCCTTCCATTCCACTGGGAGAGGTTCAGATTAAATATTAGAACAAGTCTTCCCTGGCACAGTGGTCAGGTATTGGAAGAAGTTGCCCAGGGAGGTGGTGGAGTTGTCTCTGCAAGTGTTGAAGTTTTCTGGATGGGATGTCTGGAGACATGGTTTCAGGGTGATGATGGTGGTGCTGGGGTGCCCAGTGGGACTGTATGACCATAAAGGTCTCTTCCCACCTCGATGATTCTCTGGGATTCACCCCTGAGCCACTCGGCACCAAGTGTCCCCCATGGGTGCTGCTTTGGGGGCCACACTGCTAACTTTTGGCCTTAGGGAGATGCCCTTGGGATGATGCAAAGCAGCTGGGGATTGCTGAGCCTGGATGGACATATCCAGGCAAAGGAAGCCAGTGGCTCCCTCAGGGCACTGGGCAGGCTCCGGGCCAGTCACCACCTGCGGGGCCCGGCCTGGCGTGGGCAGCGGGCACCAATTGTCCGGCTATGCCCTCAGGCAGCAGAACAGCCCCCGCAGCGCCCGCAGCGCCCGCCTGAAGCGGGACGGACGTTTCTTGGGGGCAGCCGGCCGCTGCCCGAGGGCCTGGGCTCCCGGCTGGGGAGCTGAGGGGCCTGGGGGGCAGCAGGGGCTGAGCGGGGCAGGGCCCTGGCTCTGTGGCCCTGCTGCCTTCCCCTGCTCGGCCAAGGCAGGAGAAGCTGCTGCCTTGGCTGAGTCCTGGGGAGCAGCGTC
>JACBWW010000007.1:38966421-38994140 GCA_020086605.1 Lanius collurio | reverse complement strand
CTGGGACAGTTCCTGGCCCATGTAGGGCTCCCACTCTCTCTCCTCCCTGGCCAAGTCCCAGCCCACAGTCTGTGGCCCTGGCAGCTCTGCCCCCTCCATTGCCGCCTCCCACTGCTCCCCGAGGCCTTCCAGCCACCCAGGGCAGAGGCTGTGGGGGCAGCAGGGGCTGTGCAGGGCAGGGCCCTGGCTCTGTGCCTCGGCTGTGGGGGAAGGAGGCGACGGCGTTGGCACAGCCACCAGCCCAGCCTTGGCCCCAAGGGAGCTGCCTCCGGCCCCATCCCAGCTGCCTCTTTCCCCTCTCCCTCTGGGGCTGGCCACCACCTGCAGCCTCACCCACAGGCCTGGCTGCTCCGTGGCAGGGGGGCAGTTGGGGTTCACGTCCTCCGTGAGCATCTCCATCACGCACTGCCACAGAGGCTCTCAGGGGAGCTGCTTCCCTGTGACAGAGCGGCTCTCCTGTAACTGGGCACCCCAGGGCTCTGTGCCCCTTAGACACCCCTCTGGCAGCGCTCTGCCATGTCACAATGGCCGCTGGGCACCACCATGTCCTGCATCACCGAGGGTCCTGACAGCACATCCTATGTCACAAAGGGCCACCCCGGCACCCCTTCAGCAGCCGACTCCACTGGAAGTGGCACGGAGCAGCCCCGGACTGGGGCACTTGTAGCCCCTGATGTGCCCAGAGCCTGGTGAGGCTTTGGACACGGTCCCACACGACAGCCCGAGCCCCACCCTGCAGAGCCTTTGGAGGCTGGGCTATTCGGGGCACGAGCCACTGGCCAGATGGACGCAGCCAGGGAGTTGTGGGCACTGGCTCCATGTCCAGCTGCAGGCCGGGGACCAGGGGTGTCCCTCAGGGCTCTGCCTTGGCCCCGGGGCTCTCGAATGGCTTCCCCAAGGACACAGAGAGTGGATCCAGCTCACCCTCAGCACGTTTGCAGGGGACGGGAAGCTGCAAGGGGCAGGGGCACCACGGAAGGAGGGGGCCATGCACAGGGACCTGGACAAGCTTCACAAGAGGGACCACGAGAACCTCACGAGGTTCAACGAGGCCAGGGGCCAGGTCCTGCACCTGGCCTGGGGCAATCCCCGAGCCCCGGATTCATCAAGGTCGGAGGAGACCTTCCAATGCCTCCGTTTAGCGCTGCCTCCCCGGCCGCTCCCAGCACCTCCAGATCAGCGCCCGCTTGGGCCCAGGGCTTTGCCCTGCCCGTGCCCACTTCCAGCAGGGCTGGCCCGAGCGGAGCTCCCGCAGCCTTTGCCTCTGCCCCACAGCCCCTCCGGGCCCGCTGTCCGTGCGCGGGCTCCTCTGGGGAGCGTCCCTGCAGCCTCAAGGACCGGAGGAAGCCCAGGGCCGAAGAGTCTCTGCCCTGCAAGCACCGCTTGTTCGGGGCTGAGCAACAGCTGGAGCCCGGCACTCGCCTGTAGCAGCGGGGGCGAGCCCCGCGCTGGAGGAAAAGGGGCTCGGGGCTGAGGGCGATGGGCCGAGGCCCCTCCCGCTGTGTCCCCGGGGACAGAGCCGGGGCCGGGCTCGGTCCCTGCTGCCCCAAGGGCGCTGCCGAGGGCTCCGCCGCCCGCTCCGGGCCCTGGTCCCGGGCCCCGTCTCGAGCAGGGCCGCCCAGAGCAGCTTGTGCAGGAGCACGGCCCCACTGATGGCTTTTAAACATCTCCTTGGGCTCTACAGCCTTAGCAACCCGTTCCAGTGCTTGCTCACCCTCCCAGTGAAAAGCTGCTTTTCCTGCTGCTCAGAGGGAACCTCCTGTGTTTCAGTTTGTGCCCTTTGTGTCTCTGTCTCTTGGACACCAGTGCCAAGAGCCGGGCTCTGTCCTCTTGGCACCCTCCCTTCAGGAATTTCTATACCCTGATCGAACTCCCTCAGAGACTTCTGTAGCCTCTGCCCCCAGTTCCCGCAGCCTTTCTTCCTTTGAGAGGTGCTCCAGCCTGTGAATCATCTTCATGGCCTTTCAGTGGCCCCTCTCCAGTGGAGACACAGCACTTCAGGAGTGGCCTCACCATTGCTGAGGAGAGGGCAAGGACTCCTTCCCTCAACCTGCCAGTGACACTCCTAACATTCAAGTATTTTCCTTTCTTGTGCACCTGTGTACTCGGAATAGCTGCTGTGAACATTCAGGCTCTTACCCTTGAAAGCATAGCTCTGGGGTTGCGATTAATAAAGCAATTAGTTTTTCATATCTCCATGAACTTTGAGCACAGAAACTGACTTGCTGATAGTCTCTGCTATGTGCTGGTTTTTTTATAAAGGAACTGTGTACTTCCCAAATCCCAGATTTCCTTTTAATTTGCAAGTATATATCTATCTCTGTCAGTGATGGCTGCAAAGCAAGTTTTGAAAATGTAAAGTGAGGGAGATTGATACAGAGGTGACTTTACAATGGTTGTGGAACAAGGGAATTATAAATGCATCATTCGTCGGGGTTACCTCGCATCTGGTTTTGGTTCTTTGAAGTATGAATTTTGTTCACTGTTTCACTCCATGTTGGAGAAGAAAAAAGAAAATTGCAGACCTGGAGCTTTCTTCGACCTAGAGTGATGTCAGAGTAGTTCTAAAATGTTTTGCTGGTAGAGCTACCCAAGGCACATGAACAACTAAGAAACATCTCACCTGTCAGCTAATGCTGCCGGGTTCTGCATCTGCTCTGGATGCTCTTTTTCACCCCATAGACAGAACCAGGGCAGAATTTTAGAACCTTTACTATGGGTTTGAGTTTTCAGATTTTTTGCAGGTGGGTGGAATGGTGGGTTAGATTTGACACAGATAAATGTGTATGACAGGACACAGCAGGGCATACACTCCGATTTAGTGTCTGGAAAGTGTTGGATCTGAGATTACCCGGAGTCCCATGTTACAGAAATAAGCATCATAGCTTATAGATATTCATAGTTATTTAATTATTTTAATCATAGTTATTTAATAAATTTCATTTTTAAAGCTGCAAACATAACAATTGACAAAAAAATAAGTGTATTCAGTCATTGCAATTACAATAACAAGTACAAAACCAAATACAGCAGAAAGAGATAAAATCAATACAAACTTTTCTCATTAATTCTCTGCCTCTGAGCTCTAGAGTCTATTTTCTACACATGAAAAGAAGAGAAGGTTCACAAGAAGCCACACATGCAGTCTAACATGAAGTTTGAAACAAGTGCTTGGTCAGGAGAGGGGAACGGTGTAAAATATGCTTGGTTTGTCAAAACTACCCTTTGGCAAGCAGAGCTTTGCCGCAGCATCCCAGGACTCTGTGTGATGCCACCTTTACCTGTGAGGTGGCTGTAACTATGTTTTTATTGAGATTTTATAGCCTCAGCCTGACGTGGTACCACTGCATACTCCTCACTGACAGCTCTGCTGGCAGAGGCAGACCTGGTAATCTTCATTCCTGAAAGGTGATCCCTCAGCTGGTTACTCCTCAGGGAAGAGGGGACCATTTCCCCTTTCACATGTAGCATTTCAGCCTTTCTCCCAGAGACAGGTAACAGCCCAGTCCTTCTGCCTGCTGACTGTGGCAGGTTTGCTCAGGAGTTGTGGGGCCAGGAGAGGCACAAACCCAAAGCCAGAACGTGGGTCCCCCATTTGGTCCTGCCCTCATGTGCCCTGTCCAGTCTGTTTTCTGTAGCCCCTTTCTAGGTGAGACTCAGCACGTGTGACACATCCCATCCCTTCTGAGTCAGCACTTGTGAGTCTTTGTGACAGCTGTCTGAGGAGGAGGGTGACAAGTGGGCAAAGATGTGGCACAGTGGCCAGGTGGGATGCCCAGAGAAGCCTCTTTCGAAGGTGGTCAGCAGCCTGGCACCTAGAACCTGCCTCCAAGCAAGCTTCCACAACCCAGAGCTGGTGCACATCTGGCTCTTGATCTGGAATAACCCTCTCAACCTATGTCTTCCAGAGAACATCCTCTTGATGAAAGAGTCTTGCTCCTTACAAAAAAAGCTCAGAGGTGATGACATCATTGGACCTCCACTTCAGCTAACCGCTCTTGTTTTCAGTTCATTTGCAAATCAGGAGACATCTGATCTATCCAAACACCAATCTCTGTAGAAGAAAAAGTAACATGTCCACCATGACCTCATAGTAGTAGAACTGCAAATTCATTTAAGGTCATTTAGTTCTTCTTTGCCCAAATGCCTATATCTTTTAATTGCTTGAGAAGACACACTGCCAGGAGCTGAGTGTTTCAATAGCTTTGCTATTAAAATACAGGCCTGGTCCTAAAAATGCCTGGAAAAAAACCAACCATGATCCATGAATATAATTGTTGACAAATTGGCTAAGTTTCAAAATGAATGGGTCACAATGTTTTATTTCATCCACTCATAGTTTTGAATTATGTATTTAAATATAAAGCGAAGCTGCAGAGCCATGTTTCAATTCTATTAGAATTGACCCAAGTTGGTTCACCCTGGATACTTGTACTTGCTTTTGAAGCCCTTTGTGCACCAAAAATGGAGCCTATCACAGGGTCATGGTTTAACCTCAAAACCAGAACACAAGGAAAAAGAACAATATGTGAAAACAGACAAATAATGGCACTGTGGTGTTTGTATCAATCCCATCCCACCAGTATTCCACCCACTAGTTTTGCAAGTGTCATAAATTATAAGTGTAATTGTTTTGTCATATTATAACAATTACATTTTTTCCTGTAGGATTACACTTTTCCCTTTCTCCAATCCTGGCTTCAAACTGAAAGAGAGCATGTTTAGATTAGATTTTAGGATTTTCTTCCCTGTGAGGGTGGTGAGGCCCTGGCACAGGGTGCCCAGAGCAGCTGTGGCTGCCCCTGGATCCCTGGAAGTGCCCAAGGCCAGGCTGGGCAGGGCTTGGAGCAACCTGGCACAGTGGGAGGTGTCCCTGCCCATGGCAGGGGCTGGAACTGGATGAGCTTCAAGGTCCCTTCCAACCCAAACCAGTCTGTGATTCCATATCTGGTAATTAATCTATTCCCGAGCCGCCACAATTCTGCAAAAGGGACAAAGGCTAACAAGAAACATTTTGCCTGGAATGTATCTGGCACTGCACTGGAAAAAGAAAAATTATTTTTGGGGCTATTATTTTTTCTATGATAATGACTTCAAAAATATATTGACCAAAACTTCAGTGAAATAACCTGAGTTTTTAGAAACTAAAACACGCCAAGCTGCTGCTTTTTGGGGGTTTTTTTTTGCCTCCTGTATTTCACTGCTGGATCCGGTTCTTTTCTCTCCACCAGAGAGCGCCAGGATCCCCAGAGGTGCTGCTGCTGGCACTTCCAGGGCTGGGTGTGCTTCTCCCGGGCACTACAAACACTCGTGTGCTCCTCAGATGCCTGAGGACACTGCGAACAGCTGCCTTTGGGAATGTGGGACGTCAGAAAGCAGAAAGGACTTGGTAAGCAGGAAAAGACATCTTCATGTTGTAGACTGAGAGCAGCAGCACTTCAAGGAATTTTGTAGAAACCAACAGACTTTGAAAAATGCCCTCCTCCAGAAGAACAGTGCAAATGCTCCAATTCAGCTGGACAGTTAGAAAATCCGAGGACCTGTGCATATATAGAGAGAGGGCTTCCCCTTCAGTGTGATGCTTTTGAGTCTGGCTTTTGAGGTCGCTCTCATGGTGCAGCCTTTTGTTTCTGGCTCCTCCTTGATGCCTGCACACAGCATTAGAGGCACACAATAGATTATGGGATCATCTCCATAAAACAAAAGTTTTATGTGATTCTGCCTCTCTTAAGCCTTGTAGTTAATACTTGGTAAAAAATACCCAATTTCAAATCTCATTTTAGTATGTGTGAATCCCCTCCAGACTTAGAATTTGCTATTTTTACAGGTTTTCTTTCCTCAGGATTTAAAAAAAATGCATTTACATGCCTTTACATCCCTCGGTCAAATTTCTCCTGAAACAAATAACCTGAATGTGAGCTAACAAAGCAAAGTTTTCTTCTTGTGGCATTTGGCTGCTCAGAAGATTGATGTGTAAAGAAGCAGCAGCAGCAAATATTGCACAGCTGTAGTTGTCACATCTGGGGAAGCCCTCAGGATTGCAGTCTTCAAAGCCTGTTCCAGAGCACCAAAACTTCCTCCAGTGCAAGACTGTAGAGGAAATATTATTAAATATCTTTGGGGTAGTTTTTTTTTCCCCTTAAGCTATTTCATAGACTTTATAGCATAAACTAACAGATGACAAGAGTAATGGATGCAGTTTCTGTCAGCCAAAAAGGGTTAGAGGTGTCACACCCCAGGAGCACCTCATTTATTAGGGAAGAAAGTACTAAGTGGGAACCAAAAAGAGCCATATCAATTACAAATGACACCAGTTCTTTTTCTTGCTGCTGTTTTTGGCAGGGTTGCAGGGTGCTCTCTTCTATATCTTACATTCTTCTGCTGTTGTCATCGTACTGTCTTGGACCTCTTTGTGTGGCTCACTGCTCTTTGTTCCTTCAGCCACCAGCCTGCAGAGCCTGCAAACCTCAGCATGGTCTCTTCCTTCCAGCAGAAGCGTGCCTGGCTGTCAGTAATCCCAGCAGGTCTTGTTTCTAACACCAGTGGACTTCACTGAGAGATGCACGTGGCTGGGTGAGACCCTGAGCCCTCAGCCATCAGCTCAAGCTGATGACTACAGCCAAGGCTCCATGACACTGAAGAGCTGAATCCATCCCAGATCCTGGACTGACACAACATTAATAAATTGTTAAGAGTTTATCAAAACTGCAGAGGCAATTAAAAGCAAATTCTTTGTCAGCAGAAACTGACTTTCAATGTACTCTTTCAACACATGTAAAATAAAAGTTGTATATGTTGCTTGATTGCAGCCAATACCTTGAAAATTTTTATTGCCTGAGTATTTCAGGACTGGAAACAGAAATATTATCCATGTTGGTCTAATAGTAGGGATGCTCCTGTTAGTATTTGTATACTAAGAGTGATAGATGGAAATATCCTATGAGTGGCAAAGTAAACATTACTGGATTTGTTTGCAGACCAACTGTCTTAGAAGGGGACAGCTGGAATTAGAACAAAAATAACCACAAAAACAGCTGCAATGCTTATGGCATTATCAGTAACTTTTTATCATTTTGATTTGGTTCTCAAATTTTACGTCAAGCACAGGCTGTATGGTCTCTGGAGCTTTTTCTGTGAACCATTCAAGCAGAGGTCAGTCTGTGCTGAACCAGTGATGGGGAGAAGACTGTGTGTCAATATTAACTGAATGCAGGAAGAGCTGAAGGAGTTCCTATCTGAAAGGAGAGAGAGCCCAATCTGTCGGGATTTAAGACTGTGAATGGGTCAGAAAGCAGCTCTCTGCCCTCTCTTTGCCTTTTCCACAGCTCCCCTAACTTGTGAGGGGCAGGGATAGCCCACAGAGGGACAGGCCAGGAGCCCTTTGTCCCCATTTTCAAGGAGAGGCCAAAATCCTCCCTTGTCACTTTGTCCCCTCTGTTAAATGTGGGTGAAATTGGTCAGTGGGTCCCACCACACTGGACAATGCAAAAATGGCAAAGGACAGCAAATCTGGAGCCCAAGAAGTTGAGAAAACCGGCCTAAGTGTTCTCTAAGGTGACATCTAGTGTGAAGAGAGGAACTGAGTAAACCTCATTCCCAAAAGATAAAAAGGTCATTCTCTCCATTATGGGAATCCACACGCTACATTCCCACACAGGGGATTTTAAAGAGGGAAATTGATGCAGCAAAACTGCTTTGGATGAGGGTGCTGCAGAACACCAGAAACACTGCTGTATCTTTTCAAACACTTGGCTCAGTCCAGCTTTAGATGGAGACACTTCCTGCCACAAACTCCCCTTTTAATCACTGATTCCATATGAAGCAGCATTTGGGCTGTGCTCAAGTTTTTAAGAGCTTGTCTAGAGCAGTTGGTTTTCCTGTATTTTCCAGTAAAAGGTTCAGAGAGGCATTTACTAAAACAAACCCCCATTAGTTTAGTAATGTACAAGTAGCACTTATATCCAACAAACAGAACAAAGGATGCTCTTTTGCAAACACACTTCCCACCCCGCAGACACAATGGTTTGTACAATAACACCACCCTCTGCCAAGAGATTCCAGAAGACACAGTGACTCAAAAGAAACAAAGTGTAAGTTTATTAGACGTCAACATTTCTTAGTCAAGATCTAAGTAAAGAAAACACACAGTAGAAAAAGTTGTACAAAGCAGCAATGGATTTACATTACATTAAAGAAAATGTTGCCTTAAGCTATTAAGTCTCAGTCCTAAAAAAAGTAAAAACCCATCCTGGTGTATTGAACAGATATAGAATGTATAAGGTATACAGGATTATAAACCCAGAATTGCTTGTCTTACCTCTATAATCCTTTAAAATGACAAGTGATTTTGTGTAACTAACCAGAAAACTCTCTAGAAAATATATTGGATAATTCCAATTTCTAGTAGGAAACTATTCCCCTGTACCCAAGCACTTAAAGTGATCCCATTTTCCTGCTTTTTAAAAAGAGACACTGTCAAGAATAAGTCTTAAAAGATGTACTTTATATGTATTTTGCACTTAACGCTGCAAAAGAGGGTTTGTTCTGCTTTTCTGTACATATTTGACTTAAAGCTGTTGCTGCAATAGTGGGAAGCTTGTGTCTTTAGACTGAGAGACTGGAAAGGTAAAGGAGGATCACGTCCTTTATTCTGGAATAGTGAGAGGAACAGCAACAGGAAAAATCAGCTCAACCCACAGAATTCAGATAGATTTTTCAGACATCCTTGCAACAACTGAGGCTGCCCGTAAGGGGATTTTCATGTCCAAAAAGCTCAAGCATTATGAGTCAATTTGTTTTTAAATTCTTCAATATTATTTATTAATATCAAGTATTTCTAATGTAGGAATGTCCGTTTTCTGTATCCAGCCTTTCTCTTGATAGTGTCCCTTTTTGTAGAGCAGTTACAGTACAGTTTTTCACAAGTCATTTTAAATAAACAAGAATCAATAACATTAAAAATACTATCAGGCTGTGTTCAGCAACAACAGAAAAAAAGATTTTAACACTGATTCAGTAACAGCAACACTAAAAAAACCCCGACCAAAACAAACAACAAAAAAAACCCCTCCAACAAAAAACAACCCCCTAAACTTGTTTTGATTATAATCTAAATTTTCTGGTAGGAAAATGTAAACAATTGTATTGAACAGTATAGGCACATGCCAGATTACAGGCTCATGCCCGATATTTGCACCCTCACTGTTAGAGCCAAGAAATTAGGCATAGTCTGTCCTTATCCCATGGGAGGAACTCCTTTTAACACTGGAAGCTTGGAACAGAAACAGAACACGTAGAGCTTTGGAGCAAACCCGCATGTCCTACTTGGGGGAAAACAAACAACATCAGGCAAAAAAAACCTCCTCGATGTTCCTGCCTAAACAGGAAACACAGGCCAAGCCTCTGAGAGCTGTTTGGGGTCACAGATAAGGCAGGATCTCGTTTTTGAAACACTCCAAACTCTGGGGTCAACCACTTCACCAGGTTATCTTCTCCCTCCCCTTTCACGGGATGTTTTGCTCTCTCTTACTAAAACACCCCCAAAATTAGAGAGTTTTGTGACTGGTTCATATGTTTTGCTGCCCTTGCTCACTTTCAAGGTTGATCATGGTCCCAATTCAGCAAAGAATTTGCACAGAACATTTAAAAAAAAATTAAGACTGATTTTAATGGACTTAAGATAGAGGTTTTTAGAGGCTTTGCCGACAGAGCGCCTGAAAGGAAAAGAAGTCCCAAACCAAAATACATTTCATGGCTCAACCCTGCTCCCCTGAAATGCAACACAGGTTTCCACTCCCACCGACAGGCTAGTTCTCTGAGATTTATCTGACAGGTTATAAAAATAGCAAAAAAAGGACAGAATTATAGATTCTAATCTATATATTAAAACATCTGCACATTCCTGTCACAAATTTTAGGAAAAAAAAAGCAAAACACTTTTTATATTTAACAAGACCTCTAACTTTGTGTCACTTCAGTACACAGCTATAAAATTAAACAAAATATGATGAAGACAGGCTTTTGTATCAATAAATTTGCCTTTTATTTTGGCTGTGGCCAAACTAGACACTCTTCAAAAGACCTTTATTTATAAACAAGCAACTAACATTTTTTTTTCCATAATTTAAAGACATATATTAAAGTTATATAAGTGGAAGCATATTTATTCCATATCCTCCAAAATAAACACTTCTATCAAGGGCTTTTAAAGATACTGTATAAAAGCTAATAGAAAACCAGAACTGCTATATAAACATCTCATATTTAAATTTTAGAGATCCTGAATTCCTTTACTAAACAACAGGAACCAAATGTAAAAAAAAAAAAAAAATAAAAATTAAATCACAAAGAACATGCTCAAAGTGGAAAACAAAAAAAAAACCCAAAACCAAAGCAACTGAAGAAAAACTTAGGAGGCTACTTATACCAAAAATATTTTATGGATTCTTTATAATACCTAGTACACTAGGAAAAAGGTCAGGGTTTTTTCAAAGATGTTGCACAAGGTTTTGATTTAAAGTGTGTAGAATTTATGACCATATCACAGAACAGAATCCCAGCTGGAATGGAGATGGCTGTGACCCAGCTGAGCTGGTTGCCACCTTCCTTCAGAAAGCACACTGAATTTTAAAAGGCTACAGCTCAACTTTCAGGCTGTTGTGCAGAGGAATCACTGGGAAAAACTTAGGAACCATTCTACAAAAACACATTCATATTTTATACACACAGATTTCTTAAATATATATAAAGGGTACTTAGCAAGGCTTTATGTTTTTCTGATTTTTTAAAACCAGGTTTAAGTGCAATAACCATTTTCTTCTGAAATTGTATCTGGTAAGAAAGAAATTTATACTCTTATTAGGTGGAATAAAAAAGTCAGTAACTGGAAATGTCACTATTAAGCAAGTACCTTGTTTTAACTGCAATGCCACTAAAAGAGTTTAACTGATACTCAAGCAAATTAGCCTAATCATACTCAGCCACAGTTTGCCTGAAAGAGGACAAAAAAGAACATGTTCCTTTTAGAAGTGTCTAGCAGCAATTTTAGATTGCAGTAAAAATGAAGCAGAAGAGGCTTGAACCTAACACTGCAATTTTTTTGGTATCTGAAAAAAGTCAGGGGTCCATCCTGAGCTAATTCTTTCAAACTTCGCTTACAGGAAAAATAATTAAAACTCTGTTGGGGAAAAAAATGGTGGCACACTTGGCTTTCACTGAGAAAAAATTGGTGTGTGCCTGAGGGTGCCCATCCTCAGATTCTTAGGAGTTACACTTGTGCTTGATTTTGCTGAATTTCAGCATCAGCTTGCAATTCTAACTCCTGAGCTTGGGGTACTGAAAAAACAGTTACACACATGGTCACACAGAGAATTCAAGCCTCACTCCTGCTGCCCCTGAAATTGGCAACCAAACTCATGCTGGTTTCACTGGACATAGACTGGGCTCTGACTCAGCAGTGTGGAATTACATCCCCTTTCTCCTAACCCTGCAGGGGGAAAGTTGGTCAGGATCATAAACACTGTTTGCATCATTTTTGTTCACTCTCATCCACCATTCCTCCATTAAGTTTAAATTCTAGCAGAAAAATTTCTCACTGTAGGAGGTTGGTTCACCTCCTACTTCTGGGTAAATATTTCCTTGACTTATAGAAAAAATTGGACCCTTACCATAACTCCTGGTAAATATGTGTGATCCTACTTACACTAAATCCTCCAGTTGCCATTTGAGGTAAAATAATGGAACCACACAGAGTATCTGCAGCCCATTATTACCACAATTTTAAACAAATTGGAAAATGCAACACAGTATCACATATGATAGAAAGCGGCAGAAAGAACTACTCTATATGCATTGTATCCATAAAATGCAGTGATTGTAGTGTGATTTTCTCCTCTGCTTTGAGCTGGATATGTACGCTTAATACAAATTTCAAATACATACTTCTTCATTTATACAGGTGTCTATATAAATATTTACATTTTTAGGTTTTGTTAAAACATATCTTTGTACTCATGGCCGAGCTTATTATTTGTGTTTAGAAATACAACTCTTCTGTCCCTTACCAAGCTCTCTCGTTGATTTAATAGTTATACATTCCTGTGTAGTTAGAATTACAAACAAATAGTGGAAACAAAACTATGAAACTTGTCTGATATCCATCCAACCTCAGTTCATGTTATAAACAGTACCATTTGCATTATGATGGCTGTTACACAATGACTTCACCTACCCAAGTATCCATAGGAAATTAGTCTTTGGGACATTATATAAAGCAAAGTACCCACTCTCTCAATTTTCCTTAGAAAGTTATAATTAAATGGCTGAAAGCAGGCTTGCTGCTACTTCTTATATAAAATCTTAGTAATAATATTGCTGACTTTAGATTCTATTTTAATTTGCACAAGTTCCATACAACAAGAAAACAACTCTATGTTCCCTTAAAATAGCAAACATTCGTATCCAATAACATCAGGATTACTCAAACTTGAGGTTTATTTGTTATTGCTAAAGGTTTCTAAGACCTAAGTCCATACAGCAAGACACTCCATCCACTTCCTCCCAAACTGCCAGTGCATGGCAACCACTTATATGGAGCTTGTGTGTGTTGGTTTCTTTTTTAAAAACAAATTAATGACGTCAGTTACAGTATTTCACGACTATAAGCTCACAGGTAGAATCCAAATTGTTGTTTCTCTTTCGTTTAATATATAACTTTATATATAATACACACGCACACACCAACATCACGGGATGAAGATCCATGCATACAACCCAGATGCAATTGTATTTCAGTGTCAAATGAAATAAAATAAAATTTATTCTGTTACTATTAGATCCCAGACCACAGTATTTTAAATTACTCTGCTTTCTACCTACTAATCAAGTTAGTTTTCCCTAATCTCCAAATCCAAGCAGCATCACAAATTCCAGATCTTTCATCATCATTTTGATCCTCTTAAATTTGTAGTCGATGTGGCAGACCTCTGAGATCCTGAACACAGCCCCCCCAAACCAGCTCTGCAAGGGTTCTCTTAAAGCTAATTGTGTGTCTGTTCATGGCTCCAGAGACTGAAAGCTGTCTTGAAAGTCCTGTGGCAGAGTTTGCACATGTATTGTCTCTTGAAGGTGATTGCGGAGAGCGGCGGGGCGTGGTAGAAGAGCGTGTCCGACTCCTGCGGCACGAACAGCTTCTCAGTAGTGCTGGAGCTCTCCGGCAAGCCCGTGGGGCTGTCGGGCTCCAAAGGCTGGATTTTGGGGAGCGGCGGGGGTGGGGGTAAGGGTGGGGGTGATGGGGAATTGGCTGGTGGACATATCTCGGGCTCCTTATTTGTGGCTTCCTCTGCAGCCTGGGACATGTGAGACTGGAAGTGGCTCCAGAGGCGGAAATTCGTTCGGAAGGCCTTGTTGCACACGTGGCAAATAAACGGCTTCACGGAGCACAAGAGCTCCTGGTGACGCTCCAGCTGTTTGCGTAAGGTGAAAATCTTCCCACACTTTTCACAGGGCCACAAACTGGGGTCTTTCTTGGAGACTACTTCCTTAGGTTCCCTGCTCGTTTCGGTGACCTCGTCCTCTATATCATCTGCAGGCTCTTCTTTGATCTGGATTTTAAACTGCTTGGAAACACTTAAGTCTTCAGGCAGGCATGAAGAATCTTCGGAATCAAAATTGATTTGTTCTGACGAATCACTGAAAACACTGTCCTCCTTTGCAGCAACAAAATTGTTCATTTTATTGGATTCCGACTGCGGAGGCAGCCGTGACGAACTGGTGATGTCTCCATTGTGGTCCATGAGAGGTAAAGAAAAGTTCTCCGATGGAGCCATTGTGTTCTGATTGTGAACTTCCACCTGATGACGCCAGATACTGAAGGATGATTTGAAGGTGCGCATACACTCAAGGCAAGTCAGCTTCTTGTACTCACACTTACTTTCATGCTCGTGCTTCAGCTCTGAAGAAGAAAACCTAAGGCTGCAGTAAGGACAGACAGTGGCGTTTCTACAGAGTCGCTCGTGGTTTCCCTGTTCAATAAGTGAGGAGAGTTTGGCATTGCAGAGACGGCACTGATAAACCTCCTTGTTTTCCACCGGGTTTTCAATATGAATGTGATCTTTCTGCTTAGGAGCCTTATTCCCTCCAATGGGTTTCTCCCCTGGGTGCATTTTTATGTGCTGTTTGAACTGGGAGAGGAAACGATAAGCTTTCCCACAGTAGGTACAAATATAGGCCCCTTTGGTCCTCGACCTCAAATTCCTTTTGATGACTTGTTGTACTTGTGAAGCAGACTGGCCCTGAAAGCTCTGCTTGCCACGTCTTAGTTTCACAATCAGAGCTTTTTTGATTTCTCTCTCCCTCACGATATCGATCAGTTTTCTTTGGAATTTTTCATCCAAAAGGGCATGCGAACTGGAAGCTGGTGAGGGATTCTTCACGATTCCATGTTGTGTCTGGCAGTGTGTCCACACTTTGAAATTGGTGTGGAATCTCTTGTGGCATATGTCACAAGCATAGGGCTTCTCTGGATTGTGATACATGTTAACATGGCGATGAAGACCTGCTGTTGATCTGAAAATTTTAAGGCAGTGTTTACATTTAAATTTTTTATTTGGTCTTGCTTCTTCCATCTCGCTGTATTCATCTTTACTGACATCAGAGTCAGGGAAATCAGCATCAAGGTGCGTGGGGCTTGAGCCTTCCTCAAAGTTCTCTTCTGAACCAGGAGAACCCTGCTCATCTGCCTTCAGTTTCTTGAACGGTAGCCTCCGATCATCCTGGAACCTCCTTTTTGCTGGAAGTCTGCTTGGTTCCTTACGGTCATCCTCAGTTTTAAAAGCAAAGTCTTTGTTTGCCGATGCTGAAGCATCACCCACTGTAACTCTTATGATTTCAGCAGGATCTGAGAGGGGACTGCTGGGCTCGGTTTTTATCCGCACCTCTGAGAGAGGGGAAGCCACCTCCCGATCCGTTGACTGAGAGGCACTGAAAGACCTAAGGCGATGTGGGTGTATTACCTGTGGCTTTTCATCCAAGGCTGACTTCTCCGATGACTCTTTCGAGGATAACTTTTGGGATGCAACATTAAATGTCTTCTGGGAATCGTTAGTTCCTGGTGACAAGGACAAGGATACCTGTGCAGGTTTTAGGTCAACAGAAGGTGAGTAAACAGGAACCTGGCTATCCATGGACAGTGACCTTCGAAGGAGACTTTTTACAAGGGGCCCACTTCTGTCAATACTTTGGTTTTCTGGGCCAGACCCACTAGATGGGATTACCAGCCCTAACTTGGAGTAGTAGAGCAAATTCCTGTCTTCCCCCTGACCATTTCCTTTTCCTGCCTCTCGCAACAAAAACGTGGACTCCACTGCCCCACGCAGAGATAAGACCGGTGGACGTGGCCTTTTCAATGACATCTCTGCAACTTTTCCTCTCAGAAGCTGAGCACTGCTTCCTGGCTCATCACTTGCCATTTCTTTCTCTGCTAAAGACATCTGAGGCAGCACCATGTTCCTTTTCACTAAAGCACCTCTGCTCTGATCCTCCACAGTCCCAGAAGTTTCATGAACCTTCGTATAGCTCACAGGGCTTTCTTTCAGCCACCTCCTTTCAGTCAGTGATAAGTTGTGAAGGGTTTCAGTTGGTTTTGTTACTTGTGGTCTGCTGCTAGCTTTGACAGCCACAGAGGGTGAAGATTTAGGAGTATGGCTTAAGTCATGTTGTGTTTGATTTACACTTTTCACTTGTGCTTCGATTCTGTTCTGACAGACAATAACACTTCTCTTCGGAGAACTATTTTCATCTTCATCTTGATAGAGTATTTTTTTAATAGGACAAGCAGGAAAAGGAGCTTGAGGACTCTTGGAAACAATGTTTGTAAGAAAAGATATTCCAAGACTGTAACCCAGTTCTTGCACAGCTGCGAGACTGCCTTTCTCAATGAACAAGGATGAAGAATAAATGTAGTTCAACACATTATCAAAAGCATCTGGCTCACAAAAGTCGAGCTGAAACACTGACTGAGACTCATTCTCCTTATTTGTGAACAGAGTCTGGAAGTATTCACTGCTGGCAGCCAGAACATTCTTATGAGCTCGGAATTTCTGGTCTCCTACGATGAGCACAACGTCACACAGCTGTCCCTTGAGACGCTCCTCGTTCAGGGTGCTTAGGAGGGAAATGGCATGTGCTGGATTTATGTAGTGCAAGAGCCCCTCCATGATTCTGATGGCCCTGAAAAAAGAATAACAACAACAAAGTTGTAGGTTGCCTTATGTAAGCTGGTAGGGAAAAAGTAAACCCACCTCCTGTAGTTTGTAAACTGGCTAACCCACCATCAAGCAGTGATTATAGGAACAGCTTGTGTGGAGGAAAGGTCTGGGAATGAAAATACCACTGTTAGCTCCAATAAAAGTACAGCCATGGGAAGAACCAGCTCATCTGCCCACTTTCAAATATCCTTTTAATTGCTGATCATTTACCAAGAATATTACACCCAGTTAACTGAGGGATGGAGGGATGGATGGATGGATGGATGGATGGATGGATGGATGGATGGATGGATGGATGGATGGATGGATGGATGGATGGATGGATGGGCTGTGTTCCCTTCCTGTAATACACCTCTCCACAGGGAGGAAAACAGTTCAGTCATTTCACTCTTGATCATCTCTTTTTCTGTTTCAGTTTTATGAACATCTATCTTGACAACTGGATTGATAAACTCTTGGATCAGGTATGTAAAGCTTAGTTATATACATACCTTTCTGAGGCTAAGCAACCCTGACAGTCTCCTACTGAGACAAATTAAGGGGGTTTTGTTGTCATTTTTAATAGGATGATGGAAAAGGCATTAATATTGGGAAGGGAGAAGGAAATAGGATTATTGTCTGTGATCTAAATTCATCATATTTACTTATGCTTAATAAGTGCTCTTAATATCTACTTCTAATTGTATGCGTCACTTAAAACTGCACTGGCAGGATCTGGTTTCTGGGAAATGTCACAGTTTTTGCTGAAGTATCCCTGCATTGCTTTGCTTAGGATAAAAAGCAATCAGAGAACTGAAGTCCCCATTTCATTCATTAGCAGAAGAGCACTTTATGCCCACAACTCATATATCTGAGGAACAGTTACCCTTGGCTGCATCCAAGAGTACAATAAGCACAAATTAAGCTGCAGTGCAGAAATCTTCATGATCCATATGCTTCAAAACACAGCCCACTCCATACTGCAGGATGTCTTGGTAAATCAATATACTGCTCCTAATGAGAGCTTAACAAAAGAAGATAACCAGGTTTTAAGTTAGTTTAATCAAAGAACTTCTGTGGCAGGAGTTGCAGTTTATATATCTGTGCACAAGAACACACACAGAGAAATCAACAATATTCAATTTTCTTATTTTTTTCATGGACACTCTACACTATCTCCATGGTGGTTATAAAACAAGTCAATGATGTGTCTGTTAAAAGCAATTATCTTATTTTTACAGCTGATTTGAGAAACTAATTTTTAGTTTCATTTGTACATGATGTATGCAACTGCAACAAAAAGGTTTCACTGTTCATCAGCTTACAAGCAAAAGTTATATAAAAACATATATAAAAATATAAAAACAATACTGAGAAGCTACAACCCCATGGTTAATAAATGAGGATGGTAAACCTTAGAACCAATGGATATAAATAAGTGATCAAAGTCTAAACTGGTATTATTGAGAAATGACTTAAAGGATGCTGCATGCAATGTCTCAGGCCACTGATCATATTAAGGATTGATAACCACTTCTACACCTAAAAATACCAAATGAGTTGATGGTGTCATGGCAATAGCTAAAGCAGAATGCTGTTTCCTCACCAGATCAGTCTTTACTGAGTATTTCAGTACCTTGCAGTGTCATTTCATAAACACTTATTTATCCTTAATTCACCTTACATAGTTATAATGTAAAATTCTCCCACACCACCATCTATAAAAAGCAGTACAGTCAATCTTAATTTTAAAATGCAATCTGATTTGTTTTGCTTTCTATGTTTTTCTTAAAAATGCTGGGAGGATGGAGGTGGGGGTGTGAGGATGGTGGTTCATTACCGTCCTCCTCTGTGGATGCCACCGCAATTGAAAGCCACAGAGTGTGACTGGCCCTAATCCAGTTTCATGGTCTGAGCACCCATTAACACTTACAGAGTTAAAAGTGCTCCCGGAGGCCATCCTTCCCTTTCCCCTCACCTTGATGAAAGCGAGTTTGCAAACTCAAGTGATGCATCCGGGATGCAAATTGCAGAAGGTACATGGAGGTAACAGATCTACAGAGCTTAGGAAACTTTAACTGTGGTGTAGAGACACCCAAGAGAAGCTGCTGCATAACCCACACTTCAAGGACACAGTGGAAATAGAGTGTATTAGTCAAATGTTTGAAAATACTTGAAGATCTTTCATTTTAATCTGCTTTTCCCGGGCCTTGTGTTTTCAAGACTCGCAGAATAAACACCCTGTAAATACAAGGTGTCCCTCTGCCCGTGTAACACAGCAGTGCAGTACAAGCAGCAGGGACTGCTGTAAAATCTGCAGGACTAAAGCAGAATCCAACAGTCATCATCTTTCTGGCCACAGTTTCCTTCTTTATTCCTACAATACCTTCATCACATTAAACACGGCAGACATAAAACATCCCTCCTGGTCGTGCTCAGAGCACAGTGAAGGAGGCTCCAGAGAAATGTAACTCTGTCACTTTAACAGTAACCAAGGCTTCAAGGTACACAAGTGGCAAAGGACCAAATTAATCCCTCAAAGGCATTTTTAATCCTGGTATTTCCTAATTCAAGCGCTTGACTTTCAGCTTAATAGCCTTTAGACACAACAGGCAGAAATTAAACAAACAGTACCAAGAAACACACCTGAACTGTTTTGCAGAACCATTTAAAGACATTTACCCAGATCATGTGAAAGCCTGAAATACTTAGAAGTAGGAAAAAAAAATCAACCCAAAGAATACCTGAGTCCAAGTGCAATCTGTTAAAATTTCACTACATGAACACTCTTCAGCAACAAAGTTGATCCAAGTCATCCCTGCTCTCGTGTGTTCATCTTACCTGCACACTGCAGGTCACTCCTCCTTCAGCTGACCCAGTATAAATATTTGCAGGCCTGTATGACATAGCAGAACAGACAATAAATCAACCCCCAACATTATTTCTTTTCAAATGTGGGTCAGTTTTTACAGTAAACCACATCCAGAACTATTGCATTGGCATAACTGAAGAGGCAGCAACAGGAACAGCCACAGCAGGACAAGAACTCCATCCCCAAAGGCAGTCCTTGGCTGCCTGTGCTTAGCCCCACACAGAAGCTTTGCTGGCACAGTGTGTAGATACACAGCTCTGGCAGTCTCCTGTAATACCAGATTTGGCTCCAGGTGTTTGAGTATTCCTCAGCTGAAGATTGTTTTGTGATTAGCTACCTAAGATCTTTCCTCCAGATAATCTGCTTCTAGTCTCTCTAACCCTTTTTTCCAGCCACCTTCACAACTAACTGGAAACAAAGTTCTTTCTTTTTTTCTTCCATGATGTTCAGGTGACATCATGGAAATAGCAGGAGCACATCAGAAAACCTCCCATTTTCTGTATGCAGGTGCCTCATGCCACAGTAGCTGCTGGTCCTCACAAGGAACAGCGATATTTAGACTCTAGACCCAGGAAGGGCCAGTGCAGAAGGAACAGATTTTGGTGTCAGCCTTCACAGAATCACAGGATGGGCCATCTGCTCCCACCTCCCTGCTCAAGAAGGGTCACCCCAGAGCACACAGCACAGGAATGTATCCAGGTGGCTCTGGAATATCTCCAGAGAGGGAGACTCCACACCCTCTGTGGACAATGTGTCCAGTGCTCAGTCACTGCACAGGACAGAAGCTCTTCCTCCTATTCAGGTGAAACTTCCAGGGCATCGGTTCCTGCCCATTCCTCTTGTCTCATTTCTGGGCACCATGGAGCAGAGTCTGGTCCCTCCTCTTGGCACCCCTCCTTTAGACATTTATATACATTAATGTGGTCCCTGCTCAGTCATCTCTTCTCCAGGTTGAACAGGCCCAGCTCCCCCAGCCTTCAGTCATAAGACAGATTCTCCATGCCTCTAATTCCCTCCTTCAACAGCCCTCCACTGATCTCAGAAAACTAGATTGCAAAAGCATAAGTACCGTATTTGGTACAAGATTGTTTTTATTTTATATTTTGAACAAGGATAGAAAAAGATGCCTCCACTATTTCAAAATTACTTTTGTAATAAAAAAGAAATCTCAGGAAAGCTCCTCACCAGGAAAGGGTGAAAAAGCTTAATCTTAGGCCCAACAATTTCTTGATCTTCAACAGCCACCTCCCTTTGAAGTGGCAGTTCTCCTTCCTTTCCTCTGTTCCTTACTCTCACATCTCCTCCTCCCAGCCCTGTGGTACTCTCCTTTTCACCAGCTCTGCTGCTCATTTGATCTCCCAGTGAGTTGATTCAACTCCTTAAAATTAAGCAGGAAACAAACAAACAAAATCATTCCAGCTTTTTAGATCTATTCTCTAGGATAGGGAGCTTAATCAGCTCACTGAGAGGTCAAATGAGCACCAGGGTTCCAGCAAGAGGAGCCATGCACCTGCACATTCTTTGTCAGGAACTTGTTCCATCAGCTTCCTCCATCTGAAATTTCACCTTTAGAAACAATGGAGCCACAGACTTTACAGCTGAAGCTTTACAGATAGAATCAGGCAGATATTTATGTGTGGTTTCAGTGTAACAGCTACACCCTCAAATACACGAGCAACTGAGAGATGTTGATGTTGTCTTCTGACTTCCATGAGAAGGAAATTGCTGTCAGCTAAAGCTCCATTAACAGCATGCTGGGGGTGGCAGAGGAAAGATGGTGTTCTGAAACCCTCAATGAGATGGAATACTGCAGCAAGGAGGTGCCAGGGCTGTGAGAAAGTGCTTCTGTGAGAAGCAGAGAACACGAGGATGGAGAAGGAAACACACAGAGGAGACAGAGACTGAACAGGTGTTTAAAAAGGGAAAATACACAAGAAGCGTGGCAGGGACAAACCCACTAAAGAAAGCAAAGAAATGGGGATTATAAAACTCAGGCAAAAAATACAAGTGAGTTCCTGGGGCATTCCCTGGGAACTACAGGAATGTTGCATTCGAGTGTTTTCCTGAGGATCTGATGGCTCTGACAATTCTGGTGCTGATTCAAACACAAGAAGGGTAAAAAGTCCCCTTACTTGTCACAAGTCCAGATGAAAAAGGAACCTACACTGCTTAAGTTTCTACTCTTTGCTGGATTTTATTATTTGACAACAGTTTATAAAATGTCTCTTCTCCCATCAACAGCCTTTGCAACACAGATACACTCCCACAGTACATACAGATTTACACATCCCCTTATATGCTCCCAAAACCTGTAGGTAAAAGCTGCAAACCCACATAGAAACATTGTTTGCATTCCTATAATCTTTTTCTATCTAAATACTTAAATAATCTCTTACTGCAAGTCTGGGGATTCTGTCTTACTGGATTTAATTGAGATTTCACTGCTATTGATGTTTTCCTCTGCAGACAACACTGTGAACTTTCTCCATGAAGACAAACGTTTCTCATTTCCAATAGGTCAGCAGCACAGAGAGACTCATTGGTATGAAGACAGGCATAAAATCAGATAAATAACATGCTTGCTAGAGTGTGAAATTGGTGGACTAATTTCTACCTATTTATCCTCCACAAATAGAAAAGCAGAAATTTAGGTAGAGGAGAAGAAGAAAATTTTATACTTATAGGATTACAGAATGATTTGGGAAGGGATCTTAAGGATCATCCAGTTCTAACCCCCCTGCCATGGGTAGGGACACCTCCCACTAGACCAGGTTGCTCAGAGCCTCATCCAATCTGGCCTTGGACACTTCCATTGATGGGGCAACCTGTGCCTGGGCTCATCACCCTCACAATAAAGATTTCTTTTTTCTGATATCTAATCTAAACCTACTCTCAGTCTGAACATTCTGCAGTCTATTTTGCCCTACACCATAGACAAATAATTAGCAGTTAGCTGACACAGACATGAAATTCACTTGGAAATTAATGGCTACTTTTCACATTCAGATCATACCCTCAGTTTTATGTTCTGACACTTAAAATAGCTCCCCCTGACGTGCAGCAAACTACAGACTGTCAGAGTACAAAGCTCCTCTTGTCATTCCCGTTCTTGTTTACCACCCAGCAGCAGCTCAGGGTGCAATTTCATCTTACTCTCAGAGCAGTCTAACGAGGGATTGCTCCAGCAAGGAGCAGCCCGTGTCTCCTCCCCCTCCGAGGAAGGGCTGCCTTGTGTCACAGCAGTGAGCAGATCCAGCTGCAGGGACCTGCAGATCTACAGATGGAAGGGATGGAAGTGCTGGCTGGGAGCTCTCCCAGTTCTTCCTGAAATATTCAGTGAACATTAAATCACATCAGACACAATTTGATAAAGTATTTGTCCTGGCCTCCATGCCTCGACTGAAAGTGTGTAACTCAGCCTCTGAATTACTGTAAACTAAATCAAAATATTAAAAAGTTTAAAAATACCTTTCCCTAAGGAGTTCTTCAGATTTCATTCCCTTGGGCTTTGTGATGTGGCAAATAAACTCTCTGATGGGACAAGTCTGAAAGGCTTGATGGCCATTGAATTTAATCACCTACAGAAATCTCATCCCCAGAAATATTTCGTATCTTTTTTCTTTGGTAGGAGACGTGTGAAATTTGAAGAATTGTAGACCAAATGTGCACACTTGTACTCTTTATACAAGTTGGCTTTATTGTTTTATTGAAAATGCTGCAAAACACTTACCAAATGGAATGATATTCAGTCATCTGCTTTACCAAATGAGACACATTAACTGGCCTAATTCACAATAAAAACTTGTCTACATACAGCTTTTAATTTTGCTGGTATAGTCAAAATGACAAACCCTAATTGTGGTTGTATTTCTATGACTATAATGGTGCTTTTTACAGGCACAGTGTATCTTGGATAAGAAGAGAAGCCATTTATACCCATGTAAGTTCTTTTCTATCAACAGAATAGTGTTTACACTAAGGTTTCTTTAAAAAAATGAGACATGGGGGGGGAAGGTCATACACTTAATCTGAAAAATGCAGATATAAATAATATTTATAAATATAACAGCTGAGCCTAAAAATTTGCCAAATGAGGAAGTTATGATTCAGGGAATGCAGGTATCTTCCTCCCCCTGAAGGGATCCAAAGAAAATGTCATTCAGCCATCACTGATTGTGGCCAAGACACTGGGAGGGTAATACAGGAAAGGTGAAAGACAACATCAATTTTACCTGAGTTTTACCTTAAGAGATTTACAGGCTCATGAATAACAAATGTAAGATTTTCAGTTTTCTCCAAGTCCACAAGCAATTGAAGTAGGCTATGTCTTACGTAGCAAAATAAATTAATTTAAAAATCCAGCTCCATTAACAAGAACAATGTGTTTTCTTTACTCTTCAAAAGTATTTATGAGAATGGAGATGGTCATACTTTTACTGAATTCCAGGAAATTTGGCCCTTAACCTCAACAGCTGAAGGACTGTACTCAGAACCATGTCCTGATACAAAATAAACACATTCCTTTTGGCTATGGCAGATTGAGTGTGGCAGTGACATCACTGTAGTTCTGCTGCTTTTCCATCCACGGCTCTTAACTTACAATGGAAGGGGCTTTGTGGGGCATTTTTCTGTACCAAGTACACACTTTTTCAGAAGTGCTCCAAAGCTACTCACAAATGGGTCCAGACCAGACTGTGAGGGTGTGGAGGGGACACTTACTGTGCTCTGTGTCAAAACTGTCCCTGTACTAACCAAAACTTGTCAGAGACATTGATGAGAATGAACTGCAACCTAAATGTTAGTGGCACTGTTCAATACTGAGGCAGCATAAACCTTGGATAAGATTAATGCTCCAAGACAAAAAAGAGAAAAATATTTCTTCCTTTCCAAAGGATGCAATTTAATTGTATACAAAATACTATCAATGGAAAGTTTTGCAGCATTTAAAAAAAATTATTTGGTCAAAGTATTTTTCATGTCTTTTTGTCACAGACTGCATGGAAAGAATTTGCACAAGAAAGATGGGGTGTTTCACTACATCTCAGAGGGAAAACCCCTCAACAATCAGGACCAGGGGATTTTGAAACTTATATTTGTGTGCAGCAAGACTGATGAACTGATGGTGGTAGAGATGGAAGGAGTTTAGGAAGATTGAAGATTTGCTCAACACTTTCTTTCCTTATTCATAAAATATGCTTGAACTGTTCCAGAACAGCAAAATACATAAAAGCAGTCAATAAGAAAAGACAACAGATTTATTTTTATTTCACTGCTGATTGAAAGAAAATATAAGAGAACTGATACCTTTAATATTATCAGTAAGGGGGAAAAAATAGAAATATTACAGTACAAAGACTAATATTAACCTACAAGTACTTAGAAACAAAACCCCCTCTGCACAACACCTATTTTAAAGTAGGGCATACTGCAGTCCTTCCACTTGCAGCAAATGCCTTTGCTGCTTCTAAAGACTCTTCTTGCTGAGCATCTCAGATCATTACATGTGACAGATTTCAAAATGAAGGAGCTCGGTTGCTCAAAAGTTTAATGAGAGCTGAAATTGTTGCAACTGCATGTGACTCAGAGCAGAGCCACTCCCAGGGCAGAACAAACCATGTGCTGATTACAGCCCAACTTCCTCTCCCCTCTGAGTCCACACTTGGTCACACACTGAAGTTATCATTATCTAGCAGATAAAGTGAACTTCAAAACCCTGAAAGTTACAGAGGGAAATTACTTGGTTTTTAACAGTAACTGCTTTACAGCTCCTTAAGTCAAAACAAAACAACTTCAATACAGTACGAAAGCTCAAGGCTTTCTGCAAAGTTGACCTTCTAAACCCAAATGTTGACCTGTCCCTAACTGATTTTAAAGAAGGTGTGATCAGCCATTACTACAAAGACGATCAGAGCATTTAATTCTCTGTGTGCAAGTAATCTCTAGCATCACACACACACACACACCACACTCCCCCCTGCCCCAAGTTCAGAAAACCTGATTTCTTAGTAATATCCAGCTTCTGGTGATCCAGAGGGTTCTCAGTGACATGGATTTGGCACAGTATCCTCACCCTGGTGCCTGGAACCTACGCAGCAGGAACAGGAGGCACCAATGTTCACATTTATCACTAAATGTACAGCACAAAAAGGACTTTGGGAACTTCTTAAAAGCTGCTGTTTTATACTCAGTAAGAGTAATAATATGTGCCAAAGGATAAGCTACCTTGAACATTAAATCAGAATCAGGGGAGCTCACAAGTGGTGAAATCCCCAAGGAATCCTGGTCTGGCTCTATAGCTGAAACCTCCAGAGGTTCTAACTTGTGCCATCTCCCTGCAAGTCCCTAATGAGATCATGCAAATGACAGTTCTTGAGATGGTCACAATCCAGTCAGGATTGGTGGACTTTCCACAGGTAAACAAAATATTCTTAAGAAATTGCAGCTCTACAGCATGTGGGTGAAACACAGGTCTGAGAGAAAGGGATGTCAGATCCCCTTCCACCCAAGAGATGGCCACATAATTTGGGGGTTTTTGCCAACAAGGTTTATAAAAACAGTTGCTTTAATTTGCTCAAAACTTCCCCTCAAGAGGACCAGCATAACACGGGTGGAAAATTTTAGTCAGAGCACTTTTTCAGTTAGAGCAAAGCCAGAACAGAACACTAAAACACATAAAGCAGTACAGATTACCTGTAGTGTGTATTTACTACTCCTGATTTAATACCAAAAGACTTCCTGCACGAAAACACATCTTAAAAAATCTATTTTCATATTAATTTATCTAAGGATAAAATATTAACTACAAGATATTCAGTGTATTCACAATAAACTCTGTGATTGTGCAATTCATCACAATCTCTTCTTGTATGTACAGCCTACCTACCTCTCTTACTTCCACTGAGAGACCAACTACAAAGAAAGGAAGAGCTAGTAAAGCAATTGCTATTTAATTATTAAGATGAGCTTATTCAGCACACACACATTCCACAATTATTTCCTGTCTAGCAGTAACTCCTTTAAGTTTTTCTGCTGTTTATTTACAGGAGCATCATCCAATCTGAACATAACATCAGCTTGGACTTTAGGGAGGATTATAGCAAAGTCCTCTTTGACAGCTACGACCAGGTAGAACACCTTCCACAACTTTCTGCACAGGCACAGCCCAGCGCTGAGGATCTCCCCACCTGGCTGTGAAATGTGCTTCATCCTGCAGATGAATAATCCAGCCCAAGAGTGCTCGGACCAGCAAAGCCACACTTTGTTTACAAAACCACAGGATGGTTCTGTAAAGGGACCACAGTGGGTCAGCTGATCCAACCTCCCTGCTCAAGCAGGATCGTCCCAGAGCACACAATCGTGTCCAGATGGTTTTGGAATATCCCCAGTGAGGGAGACTCCACACCCTCTCTGAACAATCTGTCCAGTGCTCGGTCGCTGCACAGGAAAGTTCGTATGTTCAGGTGGAGTTTCTGTGCATCAGGTTCTGCCCATTGCTGGGTACCACCGAGCAGACCCCGGTCCATCCTCTGACACCTCCCCTTTCCGTACTGACAGACATTGATGAGGTTCGGTACCTGCCTGCACTTACACGCGGGGACCTCGCTGGGGGGAGATGAAACGCGCTCTCCCTTCCAGACACACCGGGGAGGAGCCGTGTCACCGAGGCACGGCCCTCCCGGAGCCTCTCTCGTGTTTTAGAGTTCGGATCGGAGCGGGGGCAACAGCCAGGAGCCGCCGGCGGAGGGGGAAGCACCGAACCGCCGGTCCCTCACACCCACAGGCGGCCCGTTCTTCTCACCCCTGATACCCCTCACACCGCCGCTCCACAGTGTCCCTCAAACCACCCGTCCCTCACGCCCTGGCGCGGCCGGACCCTCGCGGCCCTCACGCCCGTTGCAGCGGGTAACGGACTCCTGAGGCGCCGCAGCCGAGGGAAGCCGGAGGACGGCGCGCCGCTTCCCGCGCCCCCCTCCTCCGCTCCCGACCCGCCTCTCCCCCTTCCTCTCCCCGCCTTCCATCCAGCCTTCCTTCCATCCCTGCCGGTCGCAGTCATGCGCCCTGAGCGCTTCCCCCGCGCCTCCCCCTGGGGGCTCGGGCCCAGGCGGGGCGGGCGATGTGGCGGCGGCCGCGGGCACCTCCCGCCCGCTCCGGGCGCCTGCGCCGAGCCCCGCCAGGGAAGGAGGGGGGGAGAAGAGTTTCGTAACCGGCGCATGCGTGCGGGAGCCGCATCCCCGCTCGGTGGAGGAAGGGAAGGGGGGGGAAGGAGGAAAGAGGGAAAAAAAAAAAAAAAAAAAAGAGAGAGAGAAAAAAAAAAAAACACCTCAGAGTTACGTCAGGAAAAGACGGATTTGTGCGCGGGGAGACCCACGCGGCGCGGGCAGCCCCCGACACGGGCGCGGCACGCGGGCGCTACTCACCCTGTCCGCCGCCCCCCCCTGCTCGCCCCCCTCGGTGCCTCCGCTCAGGGCTCAGCCCGCGCTGCCGCCGCCGCCGCCGTGATTCCATCCATCTTGAATTTGACGTCATCCCACAACCGAGGGATGAGGTCATCGCGGGGAGCGCTCGTCACGTGCGCGGCGCCGCGATTGGCCGGGCCGGGGGGG
>JACBWW010000007.1:38921402-38966126 GCA_020086605.1 Lanius collurio | reverse complement strand
GGCCGCCGCCCTCAGCTCGCCCCGCCACAGGGAAACTGAGGCAGCAGCCGCGTGTGTGTAGGGGTGGCCCGGTACGAGGGGGACACACGGAGGGACAGGTCCTTCTCGGGTGTCCCTGCCGGTGGCGGGGCATTGGGGTTTGGGAGGAGCCGCTGTGGTAACCTGCACCCCCCTCCACCCCGGGCCTGTGTGCTGCGGGTGTGTGAGGGAACCCGCGGGCGGCGTTAGTGTGCGATTCGCCGAAATTTGTAGTTGTTTCATCATGAGTTTTTATTGCGATGCTTATTGTTATTAATTTTCATGTGGTGGTTTTTTTTAAGTGTAGGGGTAAGGCCCAGTGTGGTCCGTGAAGAAGCACCATGCCTACTGCCACCCACCGTGTCCCTCACAAAGCCACCCCTCAAGGCCTCACAAGCCATCCCTGTCCCCCTCAAAACCATCCCTGTCCCCATCAAAAGCCGCCGACTCCCCCAAGCCACCCACTATCCCATTCACAAGGTACCCATTGAACCCCTCCCAAGCCACCCCTGTCCCCCTCCAAAACCAACCCCACCCCTCAAAGGCCACCCACTGTCCCTCTAAAGCCACTCACTGTTCCCCTCACAAGACGCCTCCGATCCCTCAAAAGTCTCTCCTGTCCCCCTCAAAAGCTACCACCATTCCCCCCACACCCCACTCACTGCCCCTCACAAAACACCCTCTGATCCTCAAAAGCCACCCACCATCCCCTTTCCAAGCCCACTGTCCCCAGTTACCATCAGGGACACACACGCCCGGATCCCAGTGGGTTTTGGCTCAAACCTTTTGTAACTGCTCTACTCACTCATCTCGATGTGATTTGAAAAAATTATAATGGCCATTATCATTGCTTTAGGCTGGCTTCTCCTCGTGATTATCCGCTTTGAATTAAATACCTGAATAGGGCTTTATGTGTCAAAATGCAAGTATTAATATAGAAATTATAATTACAAGATTTGTCTTGTTTTTTTGAGAGCTAATCTGGCGCGTTATCTTTTCATTAAGGACAGCTCTAGAGATTAGCATCTAATCCCATACATGTTTTCAGTGTGCTTTTAGATATCCCACCTAAGTCACATATACTCCAAAGCAGCTATAAAATCCCTGGAATATGTTTGGTAATGTGTTTAAACCTTTTTTGCCAAGGTTTCGTTGCAAATGGGCTAAAACCTGTGTAAGGGAAGGCAATGTACCTTACTGGGTCTGGCTCCTTTTTTCCCTTTCCAAATCTTGTGGGTTTTTTGTCATTGCTGGCTCTTCTGGTGGCTTCGGAAACTTGGGAAGCTGCTTGTAAAAGAAGTGGCTTTTTTTCACTCAGGGACTCATGCCCTGACGTGAGTGTGGCTTTGGGAGCCAGCACAAAACCCCAGCAAGCTCTTTGGTGGTGTTTGGAAGAGCTCCCTGGTCTGGTTTGCTGCACGGGTGTGCAGACAACTGCTCTGGCACAGGGGCTGCTGTGGTGATGGGAACAAGCAACTGGGAAAGCAGTTGCATCTGTTCCCATTAACCAGTTTGTGCAGCAAAGCTGGCTGTGCTGCCAGGGAAGGATTTGGGGAGCTAACCTGAGTTTGGGAAGCTAGCAAGGCCCTGATAACGTTTTTTTTTTTTTTTTTTCTTTTTTCTTTTTTTTTTTTTTTTCTCTCTCATGTGTACGCAGTTATTTCTCATCCAGGCAGAAACTGGTCTTGCATAATTTCTCATCTGTGTTTCCCAAAAGGGCCTGTGGCACAGATTGAGGATCTCTGCCCCAGAATTACCCTGCTGAAAGGTGTTCTTATACACGTGTATGTGTCGTGCTGGGCAGGTATTTATTACCAGTATTTTTAATTTGTCAGGTTCCCTAGTGAAAGTGCAGCCAGTAGAACAGAGCCCATGTAGTGGCTTGTATAATTCTGTTGGAGAGAGTCCAGGAGAGGCCACGGAGTTGATAAGAGGATTGGGGCACCACCCCTATGGAGACAGGCTGGGAAAGCTGGGGTGTTCAGCCTGGGGAAGAGAAGGTTGTGTGGAGACCTCACAGCACCTTTCAGAATCTGAAGAGACCTTCAAGGAAGCTGGAGAGGAGCTCTTCAGCAGGAACTGGAGTGACAGGACAAGGGGGAATGGGTACAAACTGGAAAAGGGGACATTTAGGTTAGATATTAGGAAGAAATTTTTCACTTTGAGGGTGGGGAGGCCTTGGCACAGGCTGCCAGAGATTCTGTGGCTGCCCCTGGATCCCTGGCAGTGTCCGAGGCCAGGTTGGACATTGGGGCTGGGAGCAGCCTGGCACAGTGGGAGGTGTCCCTGCCATGGCAGGGGTGGGACAAGATGATTTTTGATGTCCCTTTCAACCCAAACCTTTCTATGATTCTATCGCTCTGTGGTTCTTACAAGCAGGTAATTTGAGAAAATTTTGAATGCAACTCTCCAGGATTTTGTGATTCAAAAAGACATAACACGACTCTATTTCATGATCAAATCTGGTTGACTTGATGTTTTTAAAGTTTATGGATGTCTTATATCCCTGTAAATCAGATTTTTCTTGATTATAATAAAATCTATGCAAGGAATTCATTCTTTAGAATTATTGGAGGTTTAAATTGTCTCTAAGTAGGTTAATTTTGTCAAATGTACCATTCCCAATTATTTGAATGTATTCTGGTTCTTCAAGATTAGCTTGTTTATGAAGATATTTTCCAACATATCTAATTTTAGATGCTTTGATGGAGGGCTTAGTTTGATGTATTTTTCATCTATATGTGTGGCTGCAGCTGTTATTACCAGATGAATGTTTGTTAAGTATAAGGTTTGTTCTCCATTCGGAGTATCCAGTAACTGCTCAGATTAACTTTGGATCATACTTGCCAGCAAGTTTTATCCCTGGAATTTTGTTAAAAACTGAGCTCCTGCAAAATGTAGAATGTAAAGAAACTTTAAAGAAAATAAAGGATGGTTATACATCGACTTTGTGAGGAAATTAACGTGTGTAAAAGCTAAAACACTTGCATTGGTTGAAAGTATAAGAATTAATGTTTTTTGTAGTGTAAATATTGCACTAAAAGGCAAAGTTGTGTACTATGAATAGTTCTGTGTTTTTCACAATAACATTTTCAATATAAAAATAGTTGGAATAAAGTCATGTCCTGGAGCTAATCTTTTTTTTTTTTTTTTTTTTTTTTTTAGTTCTGCAGTTTCAGCTCTTTTACATGTAGACACCCTAATTTTTTTTTTTAATGAAGATTTGGACCTTGTGTGATTAATTTAAATCTAATGACATCAGGTTCTTTTCCTGTAGAGAGCCTTATAAGTAGCTCAGATATCCTGAGGCACTCCTTTATTAGCAGCTGAGAACGAATTTTGCAGAGAAGAGCTTGGTTTTCAGGGGGGAGAGAGGATAAGGGCAGAAGAACACACCTCTGAGGCTGCTTCATTTTGGTGGGGGAACCTTGACTAGATGGAGATGCTATAATTTTTCATCTTGGTAAAATCTCTTCGGGTCTTCTGTCCATGTAGTGAGATCTGTTCTGTACTTTGGTAGATTTAGCAGTGTTTCCTGCTGCAACATCCATTTCTTCTTGGCAATGTGGCTTTTCCAGCTCCAAGGTTCTCCTGTAGCCGCTGTAAAAGAGGAAATCCAAAACCCCAGGCACGAGGTTGTGTCTCTTGTTTCTCACCAAAACCTCTGGAACTGACTATTGCCAAAGACATATTGCAGAGGGAGATAATTAATCTCTGAGAAACTGCCTTCTCTCTCAGCTGGCCCTGAAAATCTTATCAGTGGAGCAAGTGCTGTGGCTGTTATCCCATTCCTTCAGATACCAACTTCTGTCCCAGACTGTCTGGGATGTGGAGCACACTTACTTGGGATCACAAAACACACTTGAATTAACCTATTCCTTTGAATGCAGCAGATGTTCCTGGGAGCTGCAGAGGTGTAGCTTTATTGATTTCAAATACTCTGCCAAAACTTAATGGCTTGACGAAATGCAAATACAGAATTTTCCACCAGTTTCTTATAGCTGTGCATGGAAAAGGGTGCCTGGATTTTTATTTATTTCTTCTATTTCTCATGTGTTCAGATGACACTTCCTATAACAAGTACTAGCAGGTAAGTAAGGAATCTTACATTTTCGAGTTAAAACCTGTCACTTACCTTGTCATAAAAGTACAGACACTTCCCAGTATTCAGAGGGAAAACCAGACAGTGAGATACACAATGTGAACATTACAAAGACTGCAGTATTTCCATTACTGGTGTGATCCAAGGCACACAGACAAGACTCTTCCTGAAGATGTAAATTTCTTACCAGGAAAATAACTATAATACAGAGTAATGTAAAACTGCCTTCGTTCCTGGTATTGCTTCTGAGTGCCAAGTCTTGAGCTTTTTTAGCTGTCACCCTCATTCTTCTGCAAATAGCACAATCTAGTTAATATTTTCCACTTGGAGCCCACATGCAGCAGCTCGGACAGTTTCAGATAAATGGTGCCAGACAGCATCAAGCTGGGTGGCAATATTAACCTAGAAAGCAGTTAAGTAGCAGGAAACACATTCCTATTTAAAAAGGTGATTGTTCCACAGGTTGGGTTATGATTCAGAGACAAATAAGCTGCAGGTTTTGGTGCATGTGTTCTCTAAGTGGGCAGGTGGTCATGGGTTACTATGCTTAAAGCATAAAAGAATTTTCATTTGCAGCTAGTGAGGGGTTGCAAATTCGTGGGCATTTCTAAAAAACAGTTGATGAAAAGCTGCAGGAGCAACTGAAATAGAAAATCTGTCACAGCACAGCAGATACGGTGCAATTTTGTGTTAGCAGCTCTCCCAGCTCTGCGTAACTTTAGCTGGAGTTTGGTGTCTGAGCCTTCTAAAATTAAAATCCTGAGTATTCTGATTACAGTGGAAGTGTGTAAGAATATTAAAAAGTGGCTTTGGTTTCCTAGTTACAAGTGTGTTCATCACAGCTCATTATGTATGTAAAGAAATTCAGGAAAAACTGAAGGGGGAGATGGCTGGTATGACAAGCATTTTCTCTAATTCTCTCCAGACAGTAAGTCCAAGCAAGTAACACTAATTGTCTGGTGCTTATTATATTAAAAAAAGAAGAAGGCTTATGTTTTTGTTCATGTTTAACAATTTTCAGGAAGAGCAAATGGAATGATAGTGCAAACTTCTGCATTAGTACAGTAATTCTGTTAATGTCCTGCCTTCCCTAAATGTGGCTTTAGGGATCAAGTTTCTTGGCAGAAAGCAGCGTGGCTGTAGCCTCAGTTCTCCAGAAGATTCGTGTAAGTGAATCAGAGAGAGCACCAAAGAGCTATTAGGGCTATGGTATACTGGAAAAGTGAGCTTGATGCTTTCATTCCTCAGTATCAGTCAGACAGTTTGGCCTCAAATGACAACCTTCTGGGGTTAGAGATTCCACAGAGATGGACAGCAATTTCCAGAATTTCAGTGAGTCCATCTGTGTTTGTGCATTGCTGAGATGCTGGAAAAGCGTGGTGTGTGTTGAGTAGATTATTTCTCTTTTCAGCAGTTGTATCCAAGTGTTAGAGGTCATTTGTGGTAAGTTCTTATCAACTAAAAAGTGAAAAATTAGGAAGTAAAGGTATTGTCTTGCTGAAAAAAATATGTTTTCATTTCTTAGTTTCATCAAATAGTGCCAGGGTGCTGTTGTGTCACTAATTTCATGTATGACGTTAACATGCAGGTTCTTAGACAACAAAATGTGTATTTCAATGAGAATTTGCAATTCATAATAACTTCAAACTTATTCTTGTGCCTTTGCCTTTCTGTGCACTATAAAGACATGCCTGAGGTGTGAGATGAAGAACTAAACCTTGCTTTGAGGTGATGAACAGAAGTTCTGCCCCGTGACAGCTGAGGGTCAGCTTTGCATTTCTATGGCCTGGGTGCTCTGACTGATGTCATCTCCACATGGATTTATTCATTACTGAGTGGAAAGCTCAAGTGGCAAAGCAAAAATAGCCAAGATACAGAATTATTGATGTCTTTATGTTCAGGCTACTGACTGAATTTATTGTCAGTTTTGGACTGTGGAATTACATTCTTTGTGTGATGAATTCAGCCCCCAAAACAGAATGGGGATTTATTTAGTAAATGTTGCTTTACAGTTCTAAAGGAGAGGAGCAGTGCACTGGAAGAGGCCTTTTTGCCTGATCTGCTTTTCTGTCAATTTAACACTTTCTCCCCCAGTTCCCTGTGCCAGTTCATTGCACAGGAGCCAGTGAAATATGGGCAAGAGAGAGACTGATTGCCTGTCCAGAACCAGCATCCTGCTGAGGACCAAACTGGCAGTAATGTGTAATATTCCAGGGATTTGATAGCTACATGTGCTTACACAGCCCTGTCTGTACATGTGATTTTGAATGCTGAATGTGAAGAGACAGAATTTGCCTGTGCCATTATACAGGTGGCTTCCCCTCTCTCTCAGTTATACAAATGACACCTCTCCAATGTCTTTCTCTTAGTTCTGTTCACAGAGGTCACAGCTCTGGGTCACATGTGACCACTACAACTAGAATATGTCCTGGAGAACCACAGCACAAGTGTTTCTGTTCAAAAGCAATCCTGATGGTAAAATCCCACACATGAGCTGCACTGTTTTGTTTGCCAGACCCTTCACAGTCTGATGAATACTTGCAGCATCTCCCTTGGTGTTGTCATGGACCTTCTTGAGGGAAAAACAAAAAAAACCCAACCTTTTTTAAAAAAAGGTTTTAATGGGCAGAGTTATCCAGATCTACTGAGAGCTAACCAGAATAATTGCACAAAGGATAAAGATATGCAGACAAATCTGGCTTTAAGCTTTTCATTTTTGTACTTTGTGATGTTTGTGTGTCTGAAGCATTATTGTCTGTACTGCACATTTCACTGGGTATGGGAGCTGATGACTCACAACTAGAAAAACCTTATGTTGACATTGGGCCTTGGGTCGAAATCACCTTCAGGGTTATGCAGGTGTATTTTGGTGCTGGGCTAAAAGATTATGGCACTTATCTGGCCAATTAATGGCTAATTAAAGCACAGAAAATACTGAAACCCTCCAAGTGGCATAGAAGGACCCAGCTGTGGCATTTCAGTGTACGTGGCTGTTCTTTCTCTTCTTGAGGTCTCCTCCTATCTCCAAAGTAGCACAAAGTATTAGTAAAGTTGTCTTTAAATACAAAAGGGAAGTTCCCTGTTGGAGAGGACGTGGTGAAAATACAAATTTCCCTTTGCATGTGGACAGTGAAGTGGGAAAAGGCAGGGGGTGTCATGCTGCAAGGATGGCATAGAGGGGAATTGCAGCTGGAACCTGACACACTCACAGGAGAGATTAGCATTTTCCAGGCTAATCTAGAGTATCTCTTGTCAAAGGACTCTCCAGTTACTGAAGGGACATATTTTTTCCCAGGAATCTGCAGAAATGTGTGATGTAGAACAGAAATTGTCTCCTCTCTGATCTGACAGGCTGCTCAGCTGCCTGGATATGGGGTTTTCCCCCTTTAAGTAGGAGATTTTTTTCATTTCAATTAGGCCTGTAATAATTCTGTCAATATGTGAAATCTCTTCACTTCAAACTTTTCCCCCATTGCTTCCCAACTGCTGCAGACCTGAGAGCTGCTCTGGTTTCATTTTGTTTATTTGGACTACACTGACCTGGAAGAGAGAAAGTGAGAGTGGGATCTGTAATTCATGACATATTTGACATCCTATTTTAAAATGATGATAATCTGATTTTTGATTTATTTTATATCTTTAACTGTCAGTGTCACTCTTGGAGATGGGTTGGCATGTGTGGTACTTTGGGTGTTGGCTGGCTTTTGTGTCTGAGAGCTGCAGAAGGGCAGACCTGTCCATTTTAGCTTGTAAGAGATAAATTCTCCACTGTACCTGCACAGAGTTGCAGTAACCAACACTGCCTTTTAGTTTCTGTTGGCCAAATATTTTTGAGAGGTTATGTCTGGAATTATTTTGCTGTAAAAGCTAAAATGACACACTTTGTTCCCTTACATGTTTCATCATTCCCTCTATTTTAGGTCAGATGATTCATCTCTGCATTACTGGTTCTGCATTTCCATTGCCTTAATTGGGTCTTTCAGAGTCATTACAGTCTGTATAGAATTGTCAATGCTATTTCTAACAACATACAGATTTGATCCATCCCTTCATTCCTCCCTTCCATGGCAGGGGATGTTGGAATTAGATGACCTTTAAGGTCCCTTCCAATCTAAACCATTCTGTGATTCTGTGATTCCTCTCTGCTCTCTGTTCTCTGCTTTCCCTGACTGCCCCTCCTCACCTTCCCCAGTCCCTGGTGTTTTCTTTCCTCCTGTCTTTGCTGCAGCCCAGCTTTTCAGGGAGTGAGCTGGGTTTCACTCACTCTCCTGCTGAAAGGTGACTTGTTTTCTTTAGTCACAAGTGAACTCTCCATGCTGTTTTAAGGTACAGCCAGGTGCCTACAAAAATCCTTGCAGGCCAAGGGTGGCAGGAGATGCCCTGGACCAGCACATTTACTGAGTATTTCAGATACTACATCAGCAGTTATTGATTCTCATTTTTAGCAGCCCATCCCAGCACACAGAGGGTGATATGGTTGCTTTTCATCCCACCTTTTCCTGCCAAGGTGCCAGCAGACACCAAGAACAGCCTCCAGCCGACTGTTTGCCAGCACAGGACAGCACTTGCTTCTGTGTGCAGTGATTAAGAGCTGGGCTCACCCTATATATCAGTAGGGTGCAGCTGCTGGGTGTGGAGAGGACACTGCAAGTGCCTCATTTTAACAGATTATCACTGGCCACCTAAACTGAAAAATCTGGCTGGAGACATGCTTTTAGCCAGTGGTGAACAAAATAAAATACCAAGAAGAGCATTTAAGATTTAGAAGTGCCATGCATGGGGCTTAATTGTTCCTAGATTTGTGTTCAAAGGCTGTATGTGCATTCACGTTTGAAGGAAGCATTTGAAAAGGAAGCAATTTGTCATTACTACTTACAGAGAAACTTTCTGTTTGCAATTTTAAAATCCTGAAGTTAAAGAGGATGATTAATTACAATCATGTAGTACATCTCTGCATGTAAATAGTCCTCATTAACCCTGCACTAAATTTATACCTTCTTGTAGAGCTGTGCCTTTTCTGCTTGCTTGTAAGACTCGAACCTTTCAAAATCATCTCCTTTCCAATTAAAACTTAGGAAAGAATGAGCACTTGCTCTCAAAATATTTTAAGCAAAAAAATGTAATTAATGTTATAGTTTCCAGGACTGGGAGCTATAAATTCAAGACAGAAGGAAAAGGAGGGTTATTTTAACCATGAGGATTATTAAGCACTGGAAAAATTTGCTGGGGGATGTGGTGGCTTCCTTGTCACCGAGGCTGGGTTCCTGTGGAGGCTCTGCTGCAGCTGCTGTGTGTGCCCAGCATGTTCCCCAGGTGTGGTGGTGTGTCCAGAGCCTGTAGGAAAATTTCAGCAGGGAATTTCCCCCCTCAGATCTCCTTGAATCTCCAGATGGAGCAGCCCTTCAGGTAATGCTCAGGTAATATTTTATGGTAATGTTGAGTGGGCACAGCCCACTCTTAATTCCTGCTAAGCTGCCTACTGATTGTTGTCACTCTAAGAAGTTTGGTGAACTGAAGAGATTGGAGTGTCTTAAACTGCTGAAATTTCTGGACATCTGTTTAGCTTCAAGATTGGCCTCACTGGAATAAAACCCGGGCCAAACTTTGCATTGTGTCACTAACGGATGACCTAAAATTAATAAATTCAGGGCATTCTCTCAAGATAGAGCAATAATTTTCTGTTGCCTGGCAATGTGTCTGGCACTGAATACAGAGCTGGGAGTTGATTTTATGATGCTGTGCAGAAAAATTTGTTTACAGTTTTCCACTGTGATTCCCCCAAGAGGAAGAACCCATGGCTCATACAGAGAGAGCAAACATTAATGACACCTTCTATTCATCTTGGCAAATTTATGACGAAGTTTCCGTTCCTCCCTCTGTACTTCCAGAAATATTTATGCAGAGACTTGTGTTTTCTCAATTCAGCCCAATTATTTTCTGTGGGAATTAGCCTGAACTTACACTAAACACTTTATTATAGCATAATTTCAATTTTAGTTGATTTTTATGTACTCTGTTTTTAATAATTCTGTCTTGACATGGCAAGCAAAAATCTTTTCCCATTTGTTTTGAGGAATTTTCAAATGTAATTTTAGATGACATTTTATTAACAATACAGTATGTTTGGTATGGTTTAAGGGGAATGTTATTCACCTATGATGTCCTGGGCTTGATAGAAGAATCTGAAGACTCAAATTTCATAGTATTCTTCAGGCAGGTAAACTTCTGTACCCCCCCCAAAAACCAGTATTTACTATCACTTGTAGGACTAGGATATATTTGTGACTGAATTAAGTCCCAGCAACAAAAAAGATAAATTGAATGTTTGTTTTTTGGGGTTTTTTTCTCTCTTGAAATATACTGCTAAGAGGGGACCAGAAAGCTCCATGGTTTCTTGAGCTGGGATAAGCTTTTCCTATGGCCTGCATTTTTTGGGGAATACATTAACACTGGAAAGAGGCTTGTAAGAACTGACTCCACAAAGAAGGTTGTGAAATAAATCATCCAGAGCTATTCTGATGACATTCACCTATTACACATTTAGAAAGCAAATGTCTGCTAAAATCAACAGTTTGAAATACTCAGAGTTTCTTCTCTCCATTGGTATTTTAACATCTGGTCAATCCCTGTGATGACTGTAACCCCCAAATCTCCTTTTATGGTCAGTTCCATTGGAGAGGATCCTGCTGATGAAGGGAGAGCTGATCAGAATTAGGCTTGGCTGGTGATGAGCTCAACAGAGCCAGAGAGATTTTGTTCTTGTTTTTCTTTTGTTTACATGGTAACTGTCTCTTTCCTCTTGCCATACAGATGAATGTCATGTAGCACAAGCAGAGATATTCTGCCCTTTGCTTGCCAGCAGAAGTTTCCAATAATTGAATCACTTGAATGCTGAAATTTAGAGGCAAGACTTTTCAAAAGAAAAAAGAATTAATATGCAACCAGTTGAACTTTGTGGCATGTCAAGACCACCCTGTCACTCCCACATCTTAAAAATAATTAATTCTTTTCTTCTTGTGGGAAAGGTGATGAAGTTGTCTAAGTCATCAAAATTCATTGTTCGAGTCACAGATTTTTTTGCAGCATCTTAATGGTTTTAAGCAAAACCTCAGCATCAGCTTCTTTTCATGGTACAGGAAAAATAATTCGGACATCAAACCGGTTCTTACTCAGTCTGTCAAATACTTTTTGAAGAGGACAGATTTTGAACTGCTCCTTCAACACAGGAAAACAGAATAAGTTCCATTTGTTTTCATAGCACCTAATTGCATAATGTGATTTAGCTTGAATGCAGAGGGCTGGAAAGAATAAACAACTTAATAAGGTGCTATGGGACTTGCCTTTGTGATGCACATGTAAAGACTTGTTAAGGATAGAGGCTTAAGGTAAACTGATAGATAAAAGCTTCTACAGGGTGTTTACAACATCCAGCACCCAAGGTGCAGGGAGCATTTCCCTCCTCATGGATTGCACACAGTTACACCCCACTGTCTCTATTTCTTTGTTTCTTTTTCATCCTTATCCCATTTGCTTTCAGTAAAAAAGAGTGTAATAATCGTGGTTGAAAAGTGGGGTTTGCAAGACCAAGCTTCAACAGGCTGATACAGTTCCATCATATTAAATTGGAATATTAACAGTGCTGAACCAAACACTGTTCCTCTTGCAAGGGTCCTATCTTTGCATGGATGTATTTATCCACTCACATGTGCTTTTTTTTGTGCCTGTATGTATTTGTTTATCTATACAAAGCACATATGTTTGTGTGCATATGTATGTGCATATAGACATGCATATATATAAAAATAAATGTGTATAATGGCAAAGAGGTGTAAAGGAACAAACCTAAGCAAAACATTATTCTGCATTTAGTATTCAGATGGATAGAAATGTGAAAAGGGGAAAGACAGAAGAGGTCCTAAAAGTAAATGAGATGAAAAAAACTTTTTTGTTGAGATAATCATTAGTGCTGCTCGTGGGAATGCGGAAGAGATTTTCCAAGTGGACACAGTTATTGTGCATAACCGTTGCCCTTTTGGGAAAACAGTCCTTTCAAATTTATTTTTAGACAACTCTAGATAGAAAACCAGCCCATTTTGTTAGGGACTAGGTAGTTGCATAATGTAGGCACATGATTCTTCAAAATGTGGATGTTTGCTTTTAAAAAACTGCAGCTGGGCTTCCCACTTTGGTTGTTGGTGCAGCAGAAGGAGAAGGAATACAAGTATTAGTGGAATTTGACTTTGCCTACTCTTGATCATGTCTGCCTTGGCGGGTGTTTGAGCAGCATCTGACAAGCAAAAAATGTTCTGACTAATCCTTCTTTTCTCTGCCTCAAGGATCTGAGAATTACACAGATTTTTTCAGGTATACATCATCCTTTGTTCCCCATTCAACTCCAGGTAATTTGCTGAGATTTTGGCTGCTTCCTGGCACTTGCTGCAGCTCTACAGAGTGCAAAACTGCCTCAGCCATGCCACTTTTAACATGGAAATGTTGCTTTAGTTGTGGATCATATGAGAAATCCTTTCTTACTGGACCCTTGTTATCCATAAAATATCCTTGTTACCATGAGGATACTTTTCTGTGTCCTACCACAATGTGAAGTTTCCACCTTGCTGGTAAGGAAACGTCTTTGCCACATCCTGAGGAAGCATCAAATACCGGCTCTGACATCAGGGTGATTTTCTCAGACTGATGATTAAGGTCCTACCCATCTGCTGCTGTTTATAAGCCCTCAGGGCTCATCCTCTGAACTTTTCCAGTGCCTAAAGTTGTCTTAAGTATTTTTGTCCCTTTTGCTTCTGGAAAGACAAGGTCTATCAAAAGCAGATCTTTTGCAAGCAGGGAATGATGTTGCCCTTCAATGTTTTTCCTTTTAGTTAGAAAGAGGGGCATTTAGGCAAAGTGTTAATTTATCCTCATCATCAGCTCAGCTTTTGCATTGTTATTTAAGAAATAAATTGCAGGAAAGGCATGGAAGTTTTGTAGACTGTCCTAAAGCCTTTTGTGACTTTGCCAGTGGGTCCCGGTCCATCCATCCCACCAGATCTCTGAGAACAGTGAACCAAACAAAAATGTGGTAGATGCAAACTTATTTCATTTGCCTCCCACTTTTTAAGGCATGCACACACGTTCTCTTATCTCTCATTAAGCTGATTTCAGTGATTCAGGTAATTAAATCAGCAGTGCTGCCTTTTGGAGGAGGCTGACACACCCTTGGCTCCCACCTTTTTGTAAGAATTTGAGGCCTTGGATCAGTTTGTGAGCTCTCTCTCACACAGGACAACACTGAGTAGTTTTTAGAATATGATAGAAACTACTTGCAAAGAAGGAGAGTGATGAAATATGTGTGCTGAGATTCATACTTGGCATTTTAGTGATAAATGAATGTTAATCACAACACCAGTCATGTTCTCATCATCCTTCAGTGGCAGCATTAGCATCATTGTATCCGTAAACTGAAATTCCTGTCATTTTCAGCAGCGAATAACCAAGAAAATCCTCCCTGCCCCAGAGCTCTTGCAGTCCAAATATCACAAAGGACAGGGTTGTGTGCCTCCTTAACCAAAGCCAGATGTTTGAGTTCAAGGAGGGAATTAAAATCTATTTTCACCAGGGATTTTTTCTCATGCAGAAGGTCAGCACGGGAGAAAGCACACAGGAAGTTCCCCTACTGGCATTTGTGCTAATTAAGGGTGCAGAACAGATTCAGTAAATAACCCACTGCTTTCTCAAGCCAATAAACATTTTGAAAATCATCTCCTTGTGAGCTTTAAATATCAGCTTTCAATATCTGGCAAAATAAGTTTTGTTGTGAGATTTTTTTTTCTCTTTTAGTTAAATAGAGTGAGATAACTTTAGTTGGGGTTTTTGTGGACAGAAAAATCACCAAAATTATTTTTCTTCTGTTTTACAGTGCATGACCACATATTTCTCTTCACCTGAGAATGCCAAAACCTGGTGTGTTGTCTCTTTGAACTCCAAACATGGAACTTCCTTGCCAGGCATCTCTTCTTTTTCCTGATTAGCTTTGCAAAGAAGGTGATCGACGGTTTCTTCTATGGGTTACCAAGCCAGTGATGCAATATATAATCTTTATTCCATGTCTGCTTCTCCCTTCAGCACTCTGATATCGTAAAGAAACTGCCAATGTTTGTGTAAGCACTTGATGCCATTCAGAGGTAGGAATGATTTTCTTTTCCTGAGTACCTGGGAAATCCAACAGTGCTGTCTGACTGAGGCAGGGGCTGCACGTTGGAGAGGGTGTGGAAAGAGCAGGACTTTTCCTGGCATCAGAAATGGAAATATCAGTGCTCAGAAGCTCCTGGGAGACAGGGGCTCTTCCCCAGAGAGGTGTGAAACTCCTGCTCCAAGGACAGAGTCCTGGAGGTGCCGCCCTTGTGAGACACCCGTGGGTTAATACTGGACTTCCACTCTTCCATTGCTTAATTCCCAGGTGCTGATGGCACAAACCCTGCTGGGGAGCCCTGTCCAAGCTGGAGCTCTGCCCTCCTCTGTTTCAGCAGCAGCTTCAGCTCAACAGATGCTTCAGAGTGGCTCAGTGAGCGAAACCATGGCAAATGCCCACGAGTCCAAATGCAGAGTCAGAGCAGCAGCAACAGCCTCCTGTGCTGAGCAGTTCTGAGGGCGGATTAGCCTGGCACTGCCTTCTGGGCAAAGCTGGATTTCTGTTCAGACTTGGCTTGTTCCTGACAGACACCTGGTGCAGGGGTTCTTACAAGGAGTCTGCGGTCTGTATTTGGGGAAAAGGTATGAGCAAGGCCATGGAAAGCCCAGAGATTGCTTTGATTTTGATCTCATGCATGATTTAATGTCAATCTAAAATAAAACCCCAAAATTAAATTTCAAAGCAACAGTTCCACTTGACAGCCAGCCAGGATTTTCTTTTATAAAAAAAACAGAAGAAAAAAAAATAAAAGCACTTCCTCACTGTGTACAGTGAGATCTATGAAACCACCAGTGAATTTTCTGTTTGTTCAGAATCCCCCCAGGGACACAGGTATGGGTTCATAACTTGTCTGGCCATTACATTTTGGCAGCTAGATTAAAACATTTATTCTTTTTATTGCAGATGAAGTTTCCTTGTACCTCGAACTTTCATTTCATATTGGTTTTAATAATTTGTTGTTTCAGTCATCTGGTGCTTTTCTGCCCACTTAAAAAGCTCCCCACCTCCTTTGTACTGAGTAATCCAGTATTTGTTCTGGGTTAGTCACAATTACAGGTATTAACAGGAAGGAAAAAGAAACAATACACCTCCCCCAAACAACTTACTTTGTTCCTTTTCCTAAACAAATCTATTTAAATGTTTGTATCTTCAAAACAGGTTAAAATGTGCTGGTTTTTTGCAAATCTGACTGAATTCCTTACTCAGTATTCACACAGTAGGAGCAGAATGCCATCCCATACCTTGTCTGCATCTTAGGTTCCCTAAATCCAGTGTTTCTGCTTTGAAAGGCTTCTCCTCCTTCTTGAGCTGCTCTGCTTTTAGTTGAGCTGGCTCAGGAGCACACACAACAGTGTGCCTTCAGGTCCTTCAAAGTGAGAAGCTTGCTGTAAACATTTAAATTTAATGCACCAATAGAAGCTCTGACACAAATTGTGAAACAAGTCCTGGGGTTTGGACCACAGATTTGCCTCTGAAATGACTAAGGAAAATCATCAGAAATGTGTACTTGGATCTGTGTCTATGTCCCTGGAACTCTTAGCTGGCAGTGAGGGTTAAATCTTATGTTGACCAACAGCAAAAAGCAGATTGTGTGTTTTGGTTGGTTTATTCTGTGCTTCAGATCTGCTGAGCAGAGGCACGTCTTGCATCTGTGTGGAATTTCCAGCTGCATGCCCAGTCCTCTGTCCTTCCCATCCGTGTCTCAGCTGTACATCAGATGGGATTTGGAGGGATCAAAAAGGGGAAGTCATCCTTCTTCCAAGAGGAGCAGCAGGTGCCTTCAGTCAAAAACAGTTTTCAGGCAGCAGCAAGGACTCAAACCAGTGAGGCCAAACCTTTGGGCTGCTCACTGCTGTTTGCTGTTCTTGGGCCCCGTGGCAATGGGGGAGCAAGGAAGTGGGATTGGGGTCAGTGCCCATTCCCAAACCTTTGCTGCAGGGATCTGATGGCTCAGCCAGCGAGGCAGAGCGAGGAGGGGCTCAGTCCCATCAGCAGGAGCTGACACAGGCCAGACCTCTGCCCTGAATGGGACCTTTAGGGGGACTGGCCCTGGTAACCCGTGCTGGGATGCCAGGCAGGACACCCTCTGAATCTTCTCCCAATAAACCTCCATAGCAAAAGGCAATTCCCACCTCCCAGGGCTGCTTTCCCTCAAAAACACCTGGTTTTAGAGCTAAAAACAGGAAGCAAGGTACAAAATATCTCAAGATGGGATTTACTGCCCTGCAGCACTGCTAAATCATGGGTGAGGTGTGATGAAGTCTCATCTGGTGCCCAGCTCTTGCTGAGGATGGGACCCTGCCCTCGAACAGGAGCTTCCCTGTGCTGAGATTGCACAACCCCCTCTCGGAGGAGCGGGGCCAGGCAGAGGTTCAGCGTGACCTCTGCCTGACTCATATTTTTTCCTCCTGTTACCAATAAGAACTTTTTCCTCGTGAGTCACTTTGAAACAGTTTGTGAGCGTTCAGGGGAAAAAAAACCCCAAAAACCCAACAAAACCCAAAAATTTTCCTGAGGAACTGTTTGGTGGTGAGACAGAGCAAATCACTGGGTCCTGTCAGGGACTGTTCTGCCTGCACAGTTCAGCTAATGAGCTCCTAGGGCTGTCAGTGATTTTTTTGTTACTGTCATTCATGTGTGTCCCTTCATTTTAATGCTTTCTTCTCTGAAATCCAACTGTGAAAAATACAAGTGCTACTCTTCCACTTTTTGGGTGCCTGAAGCTCAGGGAAACAATGACTCCTTCAAAAAATTGCCAGTCTAGCTGTGTCCATCCTAACATAGACCTAAAATATGCTGGCAAAACTGTGCATTTTCTCTTCTACTTTCTTCTCAGGTAACATAAACGAAAGCACATTTGTAGTATTGCAGCTGTGACTTTTACAAGGTCTGAAATACTGGGATTTCTGCTCCTTCCCATCCCCATGGCTTCCTTGCAGTGGCAAGTTTGACCTGTGTGACTCACAGCACAAGAGCTCTGTGGCAGTGTCAGGGAATTCAAGTCCCTGGAATCACAGACAAGCATTTTAACTCTGAGAGCTGAATAGTTCCTGAGAAATTCTTTTCTCTGTAGGGAATAGGCATTAAGGTGTCCATTATACGCATTCATTTTCAGAAGCAGGAAAAAGTTTGTATCCTGATGGCAGGAATAATTTCTTTTTTGCATTTGGCTGCTAAAAGGTTATTTCTGGCTAAGTCAGCCTGTTCCTCTCTTCTAGAACATTATTGCATTGCTGATTGATTTAAGCCAGTTTTGACAGATCAGCTGCAGGCTCAAAGACAATTAAGTTTCTGCAGTTTTTGTGAAGTTTAGAAGTGTAGAAGAGGGAAGAAACCTTAGCACTGCCCCACTAAGGGAAAGACTGGCTTGAGCTCAAACATTGCTAAATATATGAAATGCCACAGCAGGAACAGTTTTTAATACTGCCCTGATGGGGAGACAAAATTCACTGGGCACCAGAAAATGCAGTCATGGGGCAGAAATCAGGGGGAAATCAGGTGTCATCTGAACTTCTTGTCACCTTCATTGGCAGCATGGTTTTGCCTTTGCCTTCCTGTCCTGGATTTGTTCATGTCCACAGTGAGATCTTCGGGACTGGTGGCACCTCCATTCATTCCCACAGTCTGCTGTGGCCAAAGCCTGGACTTTCTCAGACTGACAGGCTGTAATCAGGCTGAAGCTGTGGGAGCCTGGGTGAGGTCTCCTGAGTATTTACTGACAGCTGATTGTGAGAGGTTTTTGAGTGGTCAGAAGGTCAAGGGAGATGGTTCTGCCTCCTTTCTCTGCCCTTGTGAGGCCCCACCTGGAATGCTGCATCCAGCTCTGGGGTCCACAGCATAAGAAGGATGTGAACATTTCAGGGTGTATCCAGAGGAGGCCACAAAGATGATCAGAAGGCTGGAACACCTCTGCCATGAAGACAGGCTGAGACAGCTGGGGTTGTTCACCCTGGAGAAAATAAATCTCCAGGGAGAACTTAGAGCACTTTTCAGTGATGAAAGGGGGCTTATAAAAAGGAAGGGCATACATTTTTTGTATGGCCAAATAGTGAGGGGAAAAGGGGCAATGATTTTAAACTGAAGGAGGGCAGGTTTAAGTTAGATATATGGAAGAAATTCTTTACTCTGAGGGTGGTGAGGCTTGCCCAGAGAAATTTTGGATGCCACACCCCTGGAAGTATTCAAGGCCAGCTTGAATGAGGCTTGGAGAAACCTGGTGTAGTGGGAGATGTCCCTGCCTGTTGCAGGGGGTTTGATCCTTAAGGTTCCTTCCAGCCAAAGCCACTCTGTGATTCCATGGTTCTAGGTTAGTGATTTAATAGTTCTCAAGCTGTAGATCCTATTCATCTACAGGAAGATGTGCTGGCTTCTGAAGCACAGAGCAGTTTTTGTTTTATTCCCAATGATATGTTCCTCAAATATATATTCCCAGTGAGTCCATAGTCCTGCTCCCCTCGTGCAGATCAGTCTGTCTTGAAATGTCATGATCATTTTCTGCATCTGAAATAATGATTGCTTTATAGACAAAATAATCCAAATCCAGAAAGAAATGTTCCAGCAATGACCTTTCTAAGTCAAACCCCTTGCCCAGAAAAGATCAGGATCTTCTAAGTGACTAATTAAATCAGAAGTGAATCTGTCTAAAGCAATAAATGCCTAAAAAGTATGATGAGAAAGCCTGCTGTCAGCCACAATATTTCAATTACTGATAGTACAGTCTAGGAGAGTCAAATCCCATCTCTAAAAATCTGCTTCTTGATCCTGTAACATTATCCACAAATGGATTTTGATGTGGCTTCTTTGGCACAGCCCTTCCTTGTATAAATTGCAAACTTTAGATCAGTTTAGACATTAGAAACATAAGTGCAGAAAGTATAAACAACAGAGCCAGGAGAAGTGATCAGCTCCAGATGGCTGTGCCAGGAGGAGTGGGATGAGCTCCTTCCAGGCTGGAGCCCAGCTCTCTACCAGCACCACACAGGGCTTTTATTCCATGGAATATCTCCTTCTCCTTCTCCGTTCCTCTCTCCACTGTCCTTCCTCTCCACCAAAGAGAGAGTGGGCAAATCTTCTGCTGGAGTCCTAAGATAGAATCACAGAATCATTTAGGCTGGAAAAGACCTTTGAGATCATCCAGTCCCAGCTGTGCCCAATGCCCACCTTGTCCCCAGCCCAGAGCACTGAGTGCCACGTCCAGGCCTTCCTGGGACACCTCCAGGGATGGGCACTCCAAACCCCCCTGGGTAACCTCTTCCAATCCTTGACAACCCTTTCAGTGAATAAATTCTTCCTGATGTCCAACCTGAGCTTCCCTGGAGCAACTTGAGGCAGTTTCTTCTTTTTCTGTCTCTTGTTCCCTGGGAAACAGACAACACCTACTTGAAAGGAATAGGGGAGAAAACACCAAAAATTTATCTGTGAAATACAATGATGGTTACTAAAAACGTAGTTATATGCAGTCATCCATGCATGTACAGATGGTCAGTTACCCAAAATATCAGTGAATCTGTAATTTCCCTGCAGGAGACTCTGTGTTGGCTTGTGCTGAGCAAGTGCAACTCATCATGGTAGTACAGAGAGCAAGCACTGCTGCAGGGGATGCAGAACATCATATTAAACTTGCTGCACTTAACACAGGACAAGAATGTGGCTGGAAGATGTGGAAAGGGCTGGACAGGACACAGGATGCATCTTTAATTGCCTGAGTGCTCTTTTCCAATGTCTACATTGCCAAAAAATAAATTGCTGTGAGCCTAACTGATTGTAACTGAAGAAATAATGCAGATATAAATCATGGATTTGCATGCAGAACCTCATGGAATTTGCAAATTGTGAGATAAATCCTGAAATACACATGATTTCTGTATCAATTTCTTGTTTGGATTAACCTTTCACTGACTTTTCTCAATTTTTATTTGAAAAGGGGGGTTCTGCACATTCTGTACTTAGGAACCATTTAATTCACTACTGCAATGGAGTTCCAACTCAGATGCAGTCCAACTCACATGCCAGTCTGGCATTACCTATATTTGAGATTGGACAAGACATATTCTTTATAGGAGGGACCAAGTAATTTCTAGGTGCTAAAGATCTGGCTTGTGTCAGTTCTAGCCAAAAAAATTTTAACCAATATATTTTTCCCAGAAAATTTAGATTGTTCAAAAAAAAATCATAAAGAGAAATATTTCTATTTAAACTTTGAATTTCACTGACTTAAGTAATCTTTTTTAGGATTATTTATTTATTAGTGGGGTTTTTAAGTTGGAGAGCACCCTCTGCCCAGCCTGCAGCCAGGGGCTCATTGTTGCCTCCCTGACAGGAGATGTAGGTGGTGCATCTGTGAATACAGCCTGGCAAGACATCCTGGTGCTAAGGAGCACATTCTCCTCAGAGCAGAAATGTTTCCAAATCAGTTCTTTTTCTTTCTTTTTTTTTCTAATTTTTATTAAAGCATTCTACAATACCGATTTCCTGTTTGGTTTTTTTTTTTTTTTTTCTGGGCAAGATTTATTTTTCCTTTGTTTTTCTTCCTTTTAATTTTCTTTTCCCCTTGATGAGCTTGGTTTTCCAAGCCAGAACAGCTCAGAAGTACCTCAATGCTACAAAAGGCCCCAAGTCTCCTATCTGAACATCCACAAATGAGAGAGTCTGTGGTTCCAGATCCCTTTCATCCACATGAAATTGTCTACAACACTGTGATATGTCTTTAAGTGCTTCTCTGAACATATTGCCTCAGCTCCAAGAGCTGTACCTGTGATTTTCCATCCTTTAGTGTCAGCTCCTCATAAAATATCATCCTGTGTTCACTCCTTGTCTTTGCATGAGCCAAGTGACATTGCACTGAGGTTATTGCTGTGTGTTGTAAAGCTGGAGGCACATCTATCTCGGGAGTGTGCCTTCATTATTTAGGCAACAAAAAAAAAAAAAAAAAGGATTTTTGGTTTCTCAGACCTGATTCACACTCTACTTAAAAAGGTTCTTGACTGCCTGGCATTGCTCTGGCTTTGGAGATGCTGAAATTGCAGTGAAATGAGAGGCACAGCAAAAGCAACTGGACAAGCAGCCTAAACTCAGGAATAAACACTGGCATAGGTGTTTGCTTTTACTCTTAGTTTGCTTTCAAGGTACAGAATTAAAGACCTTCGAAGTGCCACCTGATGTGTGGACAGGAACTGAATTCAGGATGCTTAGACCTGATATCTGAGGTGTGTAAATCTGGCTCCGAGATGCTGAGTGTAAGGTGTGAGAGGGAATAAGTGCTCTGGAGATTAAACAGGGACTAAACCAGCAGTTTTAAAATGCCTTCCTCTCCAAATCAGACTGGGGGAGCCAAGCTGAACAGGCAGGAGAGGCAGATTCCCCGGAGGGAACATGAAGGAGAGAGAACCAGCAAAATTCCCAGCGGAGCCTCTTTGTTTCTGTTGCCAGCAGTTATCACCTCCATGCAAAAGGTAAATAACCCAGAGCACCTTTTTCCCTGATCCAACAGCCTACAGTAGGGACAGCCAAGCTTTACCACCTTGGAAACCAAGGGATAAGAAAGACTTATCCAGGATGGGCCCTACAGTGGCCAGGATCACCCTGGTTTCTGTTCTCATCCTCTGGGCTGCTGCACAACAGGGATGGGGAGATGAAATTTCAGGTGAGTGGAGCAAAACTACCCAGAGGACAGCTTAGTTTGGATGTGGGGTAGAGATTTCTTTGAAATAAGCCAGCCAAGGTGGCCACTCTCCAGAGAATTGGCAATGTCTCAGTGACCATTTGAGAATCCTCTGTCGATAATTAAACAGAGAAAATCTAACCAAGCAAAAATGCAACCTTTGTCCCCAGCCTTTCATCCTTGGGCAAAATTCTTGTAATTTGCTTTGTGCCAGAAATGAACAAGGAGAATTTCTGCTTTGTCTTCAGTATTGTGTAAATTTTTATGAAAATTTTATTTAAAATAAGCTTTAGGAGGAAATGATGTAGTAATGTGCCTGGCAAATTCCTAGAGATGCATAAAATGAGGCTGTAGAAGACATACTTAAATATCATCTATGGTATGGGCTGTAATTTATAAAAGCCTAACCCAATTATAACTGCTAAATGAACTCCTAATTTACTCTTCATTTCTGCTTTGATTTATTTAGATGAGAAAATACTGTGATTTTGGCTGCTCTTCATTGCTTTTCTTTACTTTAAGTGGTTTTGTGAGTTAAATATAAACCATATTTCTTAGAGCCTTGTAGACTTTTCTGTTATTATGTCAAAGCCACAGCTGAAAAGAGGCTTGTAATGATTAGGGCCAACAGAACCCCCATCCTAGTGCCATTTAAAGTATATAGTGTTGACTTTAAAATTTGGAATTTGTAGAAAAATCAAGCCCATTTTTTTTTTCGTGTGTTTCAAAAATGAGCTTGAATCTGCCCTCCAAGAGCCTGTTCCAACAGATTATTTTTAAGGTTACATCAGGACAAGAAAGGGGCTTATCCTTTGGTCTTGCTGCTCTCCAGTGAGAAAAGATTTTGCAGATCCCAGTGGTTCTTGTATCACTTGAGTGGTGAAGTTTCCAGAATTGCAGCTCTGTCTGTGGCATAAATGCTGTGAAGCATTTTTAACTGCTGTTTTTTTGATTATGCTCTCAGTTCTGACCTGGGTTTAACCTTGAGTTCTAAGGAGCCTGCTCCTGTGCAGCCTTTGCTCCCAGGCTTTCCTCTCAGTATTGGTTTCTATTAATAAAGGGTTTTGCTTTAATTGTTTATGCTCTTGCTTAACATTAAAAAAAAAAAAGATATTTTCCCTGATGATGCTGAAAGCTGGTGATTTCTGAGAAAAAAAATCATAAAATCCAGAAATGATAGGTGTAACATATCCATACTAACAGCAGGTGACTGCCTTCTGCTGTGCCACTGACTTCAGCTTTGAGTCACTGACAACAACAGCCAGTGCATTTTAATTCCATTTGATTGTGCCATATTCCCATAGATGGGAGTAATGAGAACAGAAAGCCAATTTGCTAAAGAGCCCAAATTGATCCAAGGCACATTGCTCAGAAGCAAACTGCTGTCAGCAAAATAATTGAACTCTGTGAGTGTCAAAGCTTGTTTTGAACGGTGTGGAAGTGATGGATGGGGCAAAGGTTGGTGGTGCTGCACCTTTCCCTGCCACCTTCAGTCCAACTTCTTCCACTGAGGGCATCTTTTTGTACCACCCTAACCTTATCTCAAAGCTTCTGTTTAGGCTTTGGCAGCCTCATTGTATACCGTGTGTGTGCACACATATATATACCTACTATTAATGTTTAAGTATGAAATATGACTTCATATCTGCTCTGACAGCTGTCGCTTCCAAATATAAACTGTGTCTAATTCTACACCATCTTATTCTCAGTTTCATACCTGTATTTATGTTGCACATTGCTGTAGAGACTAAGCCAGCTCAGCTGACACTGGAATTTTTAACTTTCCAGTGCTACATCCTCGCTGCAGCCTCAGCTCTGCACGCACAACACGAATCCTCAGTGCTCTCCTTACTCAGGTTTTCCCTTCCAGTCCCTGCTTTGCTCTTGCCAGGCTTTATGTGAGCTCTGGAGAAAAGGAGGGGTCATAGGGGTGAGGAACCAGGCTGAGCTCTTGCTTCTTACCTGCTCTACTCTCCTCTAATGTGATTTTATACTATCACAATCTGATTCCTTAACACATGAGTTTCTCTTTCTCATTTTCACAGAATAAAATTTGTCCTGCTCCTCTCTTCTTTCTTGGTCACAACAGATGTTTGTGCACTTTCTCCAGGCAAAGGCTATAACCAAAATTATTTAGGTATTACTTCTATCCCACTCTGCCATTCAGGTTACAAACTAATTTTAAAAAAAAGCCAAATAAAAAAGCTGAAGCAAGTTTTTTTTTCCCCCCACACCTACATGCCTAGAAGCATTTTCAGAGAAAGGTATTCTTGGATCAGTCTTAACACATGGCAAGGGAATGCTTTCCAAAATGCAATGACAGCTGCCTGTTTCTTGTCAGGCACTTGTGCCTTATGTGAGGTGTTAATGGATCAAATGCATTGAATACAAAGCAGCCCTTGATTTCTGATTTCTGCTCCAGAACCCACATTTGTTTTCCTTTCCCCTTCTCCCAGAGAGTTATCCTAAAGTTAGCCAGAGGGAGAGGCCACCTTGATTTCTCTGGCTCACCTCTCCTATCTCCTCCTGCACAGCCACAGCTGGGTCCTGGGCAGTGCTCCACCCCAGCCTTTGGGATCCTCTCCTGGCTCAGGCAGGGTCTGGGCTTGAGCCAGGCTTTGAGCCAGGCTTTGAGCCAGGCTGGACGACTTCCTGCCCCTCTTGACCACCTCCTTCCACTCCCTACTTAGGGACAAAGAGCAGTCCTGGTGCCTTTCAGGGATGTGAAGACTTTTCAGCCACTCTGAGCTTCAGGGACTGGACACAGAGGTGCCCTGCTGCAGGCTGGGCAGGAGGAGGAAGCAGGGAGTGGGGTTCCAGCTTTGCTCTCACTCTCACTATGTTCCTGCTGACCTGCTCCAAGCAGCAGCACAGAGTCCCTGGAGCCTGCTGGGAGGTCTCTGGCTCTCACAAGCACTCCCTGGAGCACAACCCAGCATCAGCTCTGCCTTTTGCTGCAGGAGGATGCACAGATGAGTGAGGCAGAGCAGGGCTGGGCTTCCAGGAGCCATGGCTGGGCTTCCAGGAGCCATATCTAGACATCATGTTTTCTTCTGGATTGTCCCCAGAAGAAAACATGGACTAGACATGATGTCTAGACCCATTTGTGCTACAAATGGATTGTCCTGTCCAAAGCTCTTTTCCTAGTCCTGCTCAAATTGCACAAATGTCTTTTGTTTAGCTGGAACGCTAAATGTGATAAAAAGCACAGGATTCCTGAAAGCCTGACAATTCTGGTTTTTCTTCTTGAATTGTTTTTAACATGTTTCATCATTTCAAGCAGGAGATAAGTTGTACAAATAAGATAAACTGTAAATGTTTTAGTTGTATGCCTGTTGTGTATATTGTGTTAGCTTCAGTCTGTCTGTTGGCTGACCCTGGTGCCCTCAGAGCTCTCAGAAAAAAACAGTCCTGCTATATTTGAATCTCTGCAGCTAATTCATATTTATCCTTATTAAAGTTTCTTCTGCTTTGGCTAGAGGATGATACAGGCATTTTAATTCCATCCGATCTGTTTCCCAAATGGGACACAGGGTGACTCAGCCCCTCTGGCTTCTATAACATCTCATTAGCAGCCAGCCTGATGTCTGTGACATGACTGTAGGTTGCTTACTGCTAATTCTTAAACTCCATCTGCTTTTGTTGCTGTTGTTGAGCTTTCTTTGCTTTGTTTGGTGTTGGGTTTTTTTCCCTATCCTTGCTGAAGTATTTCAGTTTGAAGTAAAGCATGTAAGGAGTTCACTCCTCATCAGAAATGGTTTCAGAACTCTGGAAGCTGAGTCCCACCCCCAGACCTGTGTGAAATGATGTAGTTAATGGCCTTATCACCGACTTTGTTTATACTCAAAGTCACTGATCCACTGCAGGTTTCCAATGGCCTGATCAACCAGGCCTGCTACAAATGCAGAGGCAGCACAGGATCTCCAGGAATACCTTTTGTGCCAGATACCTGGAAGGGCTTCCCAATGATGTATGAGTACCCAGTTTTAGCCTAGGGTGATGTCTGAAGGATGTCTTATTCCAGACATCTACTGTGACTCATCTGCCCATGAGTTCCTCGCCCTTTGTTCCCTTCATAGTGGGGGGAGTGATGAAGGCTTTGGCAGCAAGAGGCTGGAGTAGGCATTTAAAGTACTGGGATGACTCTGCCCTGGAAGTGCCTATTGTGCTCTACTGTTAATTTAAATTAACATATGTGAATTTCCTTAATATTAAGTTGAGTTAAATTGCCCTTTTCCCACCTCCCACCTGAAGGCATGAAGAACTCTCTGAATTTTCTGCCAGTCTGCATCCTTTCATGACCAAAGAGATGCCTATGACAAGCAGTCACTACCATTTCTTTCTTGTGTCTGTTTTTTGAAGTGATGCTCTTCCCAACATCAGCCTTCCTGGAAATCATTCATCTGTGTTGGTTCTGTCACTGCTTTCTCATAACACTGTTTTTAACTGGATACTGCAGGGAACTTCTGCTCTGGGGGGACAAATTGATGCTGATCCCTTTCTTTCCTGTTTCTCTCCCCTAGAAAAAGGGCTCTCTTTGTTAGGGTACCATCTGTGCAACTACACCCTGACAAAAAGTGTGTTTAAAATGGTGGCCTACCAGGAGTCCTATGAGAAGAACACACCCTGTGGAGGGTGGATCCCGTGGATGGTGTGTCCCCAGACACACCACAGAACACAGTTCCACATGGTCGAAGTCCCTGAAACCATCACTCTCACAGATTGCTGTGAAGGATATGAACAAGTTGGACTCTACTGCTCTCTAGGTAAGTTTTAGTCAGATTAAGAGAGGAAATAAATGCTTCTTAGGGAAGAAGATTCACTACAGCTGAGATGTGTAAAGGCTTTATTCAGTTCTAGGCCATAGGTTCCTATTTACTGAAATAATGATTCTGCAAAAATGTACAGTAAACTTCATCCAACATGGCAAGGAGTAGATATAGCAGATCAAAGCTCCTCATTCTTGCTCTTTGCCACCCCCAGTCACAAATTCACTAAACTTCCTGAGGAAGGCACCTGCTTGTTACCCCTCCAAGGGCTCATTACCTGTCTGGGTTCAGGCCAATATCCCTGGCCAAGAGCAGCAATTCACTGCCTGCTGCACTGTGTGCTCTGAGCCTGCCTGCATTTACACCAGGAGCTTTCTCCTCAAAACTAATTCAGGATGCACTTGGTATAACATCTCCTTTGATGTGGAGCAGGGTTTGTTCCCAGATTACAAACCCAGTTTTGGTTCAAATTTAAAACAACCTGTGACCTCAGGGCAACTTGGTACCAGATGCTTTCCAACCAAAATTGCAGTAGGATCCATTTTCTTATGGCTTCTGTGGTTGCCTGTGCCTATGTGGGAGGTCTGAAAATGGGTGAATTTTTTGTGGATCTGATCTAACATCTGAGTCTTAATGAGACTGCTCAGGAAGACTTAATCACCTTTGTCTCAAGATGGAAAGTTTTTCCCCTTCCCACGTCAGGATTATCAGTTGTCAACCAGAAATTCCCCATTTTATCAGAATTTGAGACATAGATGGAGGGGATTCCTTGGGGAAAAGGAACTTTATTTTTCTAGTGGATAAATTAGGATGCTCTTAAGATGAACAGGCATCTTGAATTATCTAAACTGTTGAACTGTTCTGTCATCCAGAAAAGTTCTGCAGGCCATAGTTTTGTCTCCTGTTTTCAGTATGACATTGCATTTTCTCTATCTCCACTTTACAGTAGGGACCTGGGCATTTACACAATCACACACAGGAACAGCACATCCAAAGGAAAGGTCCTGTTGCAGCCCTAGCCCTTGTTTTGGGTCATAAGACTTGGGTGACTCAGATCAGTGGGAATGTCCCCAAACCTGCTCCTGCACTGAATCATGGCATGAGGGGGGATGAGCCACATGTCCTGTCATGGGATCTGTCAAGAACAATGTGTTCATCCCACATTTAAGTTGCTTCAGAGCATTGGAAAAAGAACTTCCAAACTTGTTTTTCCCCCCAGGTGTTTTCTCCACAGGTAAAATATTGTCTCTAGCAGGATTTTAACAGAAGGAAGTGAACACGGAAGCGATCGATGTGTTTTACTTATTCCTAAAATGATTGGTTAGAGAAGATAAATTAAAGCATTATTTTTAATTTACTGTTTCCTGCCATTCCAGCTTCCATGGCTGTTGTGGAGTCTCAGCAAAGCAGAATTTGAGCTGCAGGTTACTGTGTGTCCAAGCAGATTAATCAGACAGGCAAAAGACCTGCTGTTGATCATCTGTATTTTCCAAGCATCAGTTTCATGCAGGGGAAAATCTTCAGTTTGTCTAATTATGGTGGAAAAGTTACTTCAGTGAAGTCTTTTGGATATGCAGGCATGTGCATACATGTGTGCCTGTAAGTATGAAATGGCAAGACTGAGAGGCAACCAGAGAAAATGGCTTTTTAATGCTTTAGTACAAGGAAAGAGCTGTGCCAGCTAAATGTGAAAGAGTCACTGTGGTTGTCACTGTTTGCACAAGAAATTCAGGAGTTTCTGAACCTCTGAAAATCAAGATCATCATCTTGTGAGGGAAAAAAAGCTTGAAATATTTTTTTCCCAGTATAATTCTAGGAGTCTTAAAAGCATCTCTAGGGACATTTTAGGCTTGAGATCTGTTGATGATTCTGTTTCATCTAATATGAACAAACCTGTAAATCTCTTACTGCAGAATTTCCACTCTGCCCTTGCCATGTTGTGGATACACTGGGCAAGTTTGTCCATGAAATACTGTGGTCACCCTGACACTTTTTCCTGTCAAAGTTAATTTGGGAATATTTTAAACCATTTAAGGATTTGTATGGCTTCTAGGTGATTTCCATGTTTACATTATTCCGGTATCTTTGCTTTTCAGGGCATTAGTCATAAATTCTATGAATGGTAATGCACTGTCTAGACACAGTCTTAAATAAATGATGAGAAGAGAAACTGGAACTGCAGAAATTACTGCACAGAACGCTGTTGAACTACTGTTATTTTCTTCCTGATGTTATCCATGCTGACGTGCTCTCCATCCTGCCAGGAGTGGAAAGGTCTCCATGACCTTTCACAGCATCCTGCTCCTGGCCACTGCTCACCTTCTCTTCCTAGAAGGAAACATTTACCCCTGCCTGGGATATGGCAGGCCCAGCTTTTATTATTTCTTTACTGTTGGGAAAAAATTGTCTAGATCATTGGTCAAGTTGCTGTGGTATTTCTCACTAGTTGTGTGTCTGTCCATGGGGATGGTGTTACAGATGCATACACAAATGACTGTGACATTTTTAAATAACAGCTGGAAAGTTAAGTATCTAAGAGTTAGGAAGTGCTGGAATTAATTCTAAAGGTAGAATTAAACAAAACAGCCTTTGTTTTCTCCCTTTGTGCCTGTGCATGCAGATTAGTGAGTTCTTTTCTGATCCAGCTATGCAGTGCCCCAAGGACCACATTTCCCTGTGCCCAGGGATGATGGAGCCTCTGTAAGGAGCTCCCCAGAGTGTGCCATCCTGACCTCCACATTCAATGCTCTGCTCAGCCTCTGACTGAGTAGAGAATTATTCATCACCTCTTAAGGTGAATCCTGGGGAATTCACAGGCAGTAATTTGTCTTCATGAAGCCTGTGGGAAGCAAGGGAGCTTCTCTGTCTTTCACAGATGGGCAACTGAGCTGCAGAGAAACTGAGATCAAACCTTTCTGTGTTGGTTTCAGACCCGCTTTCAGACACCTTGGGTGCAGCTTTAATATTTTCATAAATTTATCCTGATTTTCATGGTGCTTAGTGTTGCTTTTAATGACATGTGTGGTTGGGGCACAGGGTTACAGGTCAAGCTCGTGGACCTGTGAAACCCACAGCCCTGAAAGGTTGTTTCACCACACAAAATGTCTCCCTGCATCTTGTCTTTTAGGTAGAGATAGGATCCAATTCCCCAGGCTTGTTTCCAGCTGTTTGAATGGATGGTACGGTTACTTCTCCTGGTGACTGGCTTGCTGCCCACTTTCCAGCATAAAATGAAACCAGAGAGCTCCTTATCTGCCATCTAACCCTGCCTGATCCCCAGCTAGGGAGGGAAAGAGTGCATCAGCACGTGATGAAGGCTGGTTTTTAAGCATACAAGTACAAAAATACCTTGAAATAAGAAGGCCTGAGACAACTTTAATTGTGGAGTTTTTTGAGAGCACTTGATTTGCAATGTTAAGGTCATGCTTTAATCAGAGTGTGCTTTGTGTGCACAGCTTCCTAAGGTTTTCAGAAAAATGTCTGCAAAGTAATAAAATGCTCATTGTGGGTGCCTGAGCAGCTCCTCAGCAGGGCTGGGACCTTTCAGAGCTGGCATGCAGATGTTCCCATGTAACCAGAGCAGCAGGAGCTGGGGCACAGCTGTCCTGAAAGCCAGGGGACAGTGGTGCCACACATGGGCAGCGCTGCAGCTTCAGCCTGGGGTGGCAAGGTGCCAGAATGTTCTATGGGACTTCACCCAGAGCAGGTGGCTCTGGCTGCCCTGCAGTTTGGATCCCTTGTGTGCCCCCAGCAGCTGCAGAAATGGGATTATCGGTGTCCCTGCCTGTTCCTGGTGGTGTCTGCTGATGGGAATCCTGTCTGGGAATTGCCTTGTGTCTTTTTGAGCCCACCGAAGCTGTCTGCCTCCACACCCCCTGTGCTGATGTATTGCAGTTCCCTCCCATTTGGGTAAAGAAATGAGTTCTTTCACCCATTTTATTCTTGTGAAAACCAGTTCTGCCTTTGGGATTTTGTAAACCTTGATCACATCCCCCTCAGCCTTCTCCCCTCCAAGGCAAAAATCCCTTCCAGGAAGGGTGTTAAATATTTGTCAGATGCTGGACCAACATAAATCCTTATTAACCCCCGGAGAGGCATCAGGATGGAAAATGTCCAGCTGAGCAAGCAAAGCCTACCGATGCTCAAAGACCCCAAAACTGGAGATGTAGGATGAAAACTGCCAGCCTGCCTTTGGAACAGACTTTCCCAGGAGCTTTCCCTATAATTTCATAGATTTGTCTCCACCTTCTGATACCTGAGACAAATGCAGGGTGCTGGTCCCTGGCTCCGCCACACCTTCTGGATGAAACCATCCCTTCCAGATGGAAGGAGGGAGAGGGAAGGGGTTATGGCTGAGCTGATGTTGTCCCTCAGCATCACTGTCCTGGGAGATGGCCCATCCTGCAGTCACAGCAGATCCAGCAGCTCTCCAGTGGGGAGGCTGGCAAGTGACCTTTGGTTGCTAAGTTGCAGTTCTTCTTCCATACATTAATGTAAATAACGGAGGAGAAAAGCCTGTACTTCATCCAAACGACAGAGGAGTTGGCTGGCTTGCTCCTCAGTGCTTGCTTGGTAGGTGACAGTCCCCAGCATGATTGAAGAGAAGAGCATAAATTGGATTTCCAAAGTGCATCTGGTACAATTAGGCAGAAATGTGAACTGAATCCATCTCCGTTTCCGCTGATCCGAAAACGATGACCTTTTGATTTCAGATAAATGCCTGCTGTGGCACCCAGCCAGGATTCAATAGTGTTTTCTGAGATTGCATGTGACTCATTAAACCATTTACACTGCAGTTAAACACACCAAAAAAAGAGATCCAGGTGGGAAAAAAAGCTGCTTTGAACCTCGAACCCGCTTGAACTGCACCTGAGTCTCAGAGCTGGAGGAATTTACATGCCTGGGTCCAGCTTGCCAAGATCCACCTGGTTTGAGCAGTAAGGAGCACTGGCAAACAGGGAATTTCCTAACACAGGGAAATCCCTTGGTGCTTGTGTTTGTGCAGGCTCCAGTGTGAGAGGCTGCTTCACTCCCTGCACAGAAGGCTCAGAAGGAGCAATCACGGGAGACTGGGAATGCGTGTGAGACTCAGCTAAGAGCAACCAAGGCTGTATCACACCTTAATGTGGCTTTAAAAATCAGGAGGGATATTTCTAGGAGAAGGACTTGTTTGGGGGAAGCACCTGTAGTGCCAGCCCCAGAGAGAGGAGGACTTGGAATGTGCATGTGGCAGCAAGTTATGTAGATTTAGTTTAAATCTTGATTAATCAAGATAATTTCCCTCATTAAGAAGATTACTTTGCTGAGGCCAAAAGTGCTAGATTTAATATCTCCTCTGCTTCTCAGAAACCTCACATTTACTCTCATCCAGAGCCTTGGGATAACAGAAATTGTAAAGCCACAGAACTGACTGTTCATGATAGGTTTATAGTTTGCTGTGAACCTTTCACTTGCTATGGGCTTTATTACGTCAAACGTGGTTTTCCTGCACCACAACAGTTTCTATTGCAACAATCAGGTTCATTTTTCTCCTGGCTGACTTTAATTGTCCAGTAAAGGATCAAAACCTTGTAGGTGCAAAACAAATGGAAAAGAGAATTCTTTCAGGTTGATTAGAAAGACCAGAGCTGAGCATTATTTGGAGCTGTGTTTGAGAGTGTGGGTAAAGAAATGAGTTTGTAGGGCTTGGAAATATTTTCTCTTTCCATGGAAGAGATTTTGTGCTGGCACTGACCCAGGACCACTGTCTGCCCTTGGCTTGGGAAGCAGCAACCTCCTGCCTTAGCTGCCCTCTCTGCAGGGCTCTCTGGCATGGGCTACCAACCTCCTGGAGTGGCCAGCTGGAACAGAATTACTGCAACTAAGGTTAAATTTGTGCCACAAAATGTTAAATGAAAATTCCCAATTTCTATCTTAGATGAGTACCTGTTTTCTTTATCATTATGTATTATTTGGACTAGTCACAGCTGACATCAGGCACATTTTCTGTTTTGCAGTGCTTCAGTGAATCCACATTTAGAAACTTAACTGTCCACTCATTCATCCATAATTATCAATGGAAAGTTATAAATTCAAAATTTCTGTAACAGAAACATCATGGACAAGAGAAAAATCTGAGAATATTTACACCCTTGGAATGAAATAATGATATTTTAGGCTGCTGTTTTCTCCCCATTAAAACCTCAGAACAGACGTGCTTCTAAAATGAGGAGGAGGTGTTTGCTATAAATTAAATATCACAATTTTGTGGAAACAACTTTCTGTATTTTTGTTCTCAGAAATGTTTTTGTTACTTAGGACTCAATAGATCCAGTGTATTTGCCTCAAGACCTGGTATTTGTCCAGTGAAGGATATGGAAACATCTGATTATCCTTGCACGTTCGATACTGAATGTCCAGGGCTGAAAAAATGCTGCAGCTCTTCCAAAGGAGCAGGCTGTGTGGATCCCATGCCAGAGGGTATGTTACTGATAAATCCAACACTGCTTCTAATAGAAATATCCTTAATTTTCCCTTCTGAGGGTGGGAGTGGGAAGGAAAACTGTTACCATAGATCTTCCTAAAACAAATACGGGAATCTGCCTTGGTTGAATTCCAGGATATTCAGCTTCAGTGCTTGCACCCGTGAGCACTGAGTGGTGTGTGGGTGCTGTGGGTCCAGCAAACCTTCCCTGGCTCCCTCTCCTTGGCTGGCTCCTCTGCCTGTGGCATATGGCAAACGAGGCCATGGCTGGTGGCTGCTCGTGGGCCCTTCACATTTGCCAAGTTAAATCTTGCTTTGTTTCCTCAGAGCCTCCCTAAAGCTCTGTGGCCTTCTGCAGCACCAGACCTCAGATGACTTGGCTGTTTTATTTCCTACACTGCAGGGAGGACGTTCTGGTACAACGTGACAGTGCTTGTGAAAATGGATTTTAATGAATTAATCCGGGTGGATTCCCACCTTCTGAATCATTCCCGCCTTTTGCACTCCATGGTATGTACAAACACAAATGCTTCTCTTGTTGTGCCCGTGATTCTGTTACTCAGGGGCCACTCTTTGCTCCCCCTTTGTTCTGCCAGATTGATTTTTTTGGCCCTATTTCTGATTATTTCTGTATTTTTGATTACTGAATGGCAGCTGCGTCCTTAAGCAATTCAAGTATAATGAATTTATCAGCTTCTTTAGCAAATTTTTCAGGTCTCTTCCCAGGGCAATTTAAAGACATGCTGAAATAAAGGGGTTTTCCTGCATAAGTGGTGCTTCATTCAGCTCTGTCTCAGTTCAGTTTTGGGACTGTGACAGACTGGGACCAGACTTCAAGACATTCAAAGCATGATGTTTTCTGATATGGAATTTCAAGTTAAAGTTTTCCAGAGACAAACCTATCTGCCGTAATCTGCTGGCACTGATGGACAGGAGAATGGAAATGTCAACAACAGCATGGATGTAATTCTTTCTCCTATTTGATTTCCCCATCTCATACCCTAAAAAAGGGAGAAACCCTGGTCCTGTTGCTGTGTAGTAGGGAGTAGAGGGCAAGGACCCACCAAGGCTTTTATATCTTGGTCTAAAACAAGCTGTGTGAAAGTCAAGCACTCAAGAAATGGGGAATTGAGGTGAAGCTGTTCAATAAGCTTCTTCTCAGTGTCCTGCTGTCTGTCCCAATGACTCCTGATGCTCAGCCCCCCAGCTGGTCCCTTGTCTCATTCCTGACTCTCAGCTGGGATGGTCTGGTCTCTCTGGGGTCTCTCTGTGGCTCTGAATCCCACCCCTCATCCCGAGTCTGTTGCTTTTCCTCTTTTTCTTTCTATTCAGTCCTTCTGCCAAAGCATTTTGAGTTCAGCTCCACACCCCCCCTTAGCCTGGCATTTCTGTAACATAAATCTGTTGTGACATGGGGTAGCAAGAAGAATTCACCTTGCATAAATACAGGCCTAAATGTTACCACTTTGCCGTGGTGTCTGAATTTCTTTCTGCACTCAGATTATGATAATAATCATCACATAATTCATCTGCTGGGAAAGGAACAAGGTGCTCCAGAGTTTGCTGCCCTGTTTTGCAGATTACTGGTGCACTGCAGCCCCTGAACACCTCTGTGCACCACATCCAGAGTAACCCTGGGGAAATCTACGCTGGGACAGTGGCCTCCCAGGTCCTCCTCGGAATGCACCATCCAGCTCCTCTGGCAGAGGTTTCCTCCTCCCTGAAGGCCATGGTGAAGCGCGTGTATGAAGTGATTGACACTGAAGTGCAAGGTCCTTGATTGTAATCCTGTCATATTTTAGGGGTTTTCATCCCTCTTCACTTGGGATCTCATTTATATGACCATTAATTTGCTTTCAAAGATAGAATAGAGAACCTTGAAAATTTTGCAAACATGGCCCTGACCTTTCTGTTAACGGATGAAGAGTTGATGATTATTTTGGAGTGAGTAGTTTGGAAGGGAATGCTCCTGAACCCTCAATTAAATTTATTTTCTCCCAATAACATAGTTTTTCAGTTGAAAAAGCAAATAGGTGCATATTTGTAACACAATCATTAGTTATATTAAACAAGCTCTTTAAAAAAATCTGTTTTCTTGGGAAGCAGATGGACTCTGTTGCCATGTTACTTCCAGTAGCTTGCATGAAATAATTCATATTTATAGTTTGTTAATTACTATAACATCCTACTACATACTACATTTCAATAGATTAATTTTAAATTAACCAATCTACTTATTGCTCTGTATCTATCTGAATATTTCCACTTCTAAAGTGCACCATAAGCACCATTTTCAACTCTTCTTATGCTGTGTTTACTCAGTCCACTTTCAGTGAAATCACTGGGTAGTTCTCCTTCCTCCTGTGCTGACAGCTCAGGTTTGGATGGCATCCTACAGGTGTAAGCAGGAGCTGCCCCTAACTGTCCTTCAATTCCAAAGAATTGGGGTAAAAAAGTGATAGGATGATAACATCCAGAATGGCTTTAACAGCATTAGTGCAGATTTACACTGCATTTATTGTACCCAGAGCCTGATCTACACACATCAATCAGATGTGTGTGGATGTGATCAGTCTTGATGCTGCTCTCAGTATCTGTGCAAGGTGTGCTGCTCTTCCTAGATGTCAATGAATGCTCCTATGCTGAATTCAATGCTTGCCCTGAGAAAAGCAGCTGTGTAAACCTGGAGGGTCATTACAGCTGCCACCCTCAGTATGAACGTGCTGGGGTCATCCCCCACCAGCTGAGCCCAAGAAAGGAAGGTAAGAAATGTTGGGAAATACTGGGGATATTCCTGCAGGACTTTGTGCTCCTGGGATTTCTGGAACATGAGTGTCCCTTCTCCCCCTGTTGGGAGAAAATGCCACATAAACCTGTTACCTATTTCTGACTGAAATGCAGGGTATTAATTTCACAGTCCTTTGCTGTTTCATCTATTTCACCCTCAGCTCTCCTCACATACCTGCCAAAACCTGTTAACTCCAGACCCTGACTGCTTCTCAGAGCAAGTCACTTGTCAGTGCACCTCCCCAGCCTCCTGAGAAACAATTAATGGCATTATTTCTATTTTGTTTTTTCCTGTTGTGACTTCAGCCCGGCCTCAGTGGTGGTATGATCCCACCCCAAGCTGCTGCACTGCTGCTGAGCCCTCTGCTGCAAGCAGCTGGAGTTTGGCACTGGTTGAAATAATTCCTTGTGGTACCAGTTCAGCAAAATATACTTACAGCCCACAGACATCAATGGGCCTGTTAATAGGCTTTAAGCTAATGAGATTAATAACTGCTTGCAGATTTGATGCTTTAGTTAGAAAACAATTTTGCAATCCCTTAATCTCAAAAATTAAGGTAATGTATTACTTCATGCTTTTGTGATGTGATAATACTTTTATTTTCTATTTATATTATTTCTGTTGCTGCTCTTCATGTGAAAAACATGAATGGTATTATTTTGGATTTGCTTTCTTAGAAATATTTCAACTCTTTGATAATATAATTTTCCCCTAGGCATTGCAGCATCAAGTCAAAGTTCAGCAGTAAATGCTGTTAACACTGACAGTAGCTCTCCTGTAAGGAAATCAAGTCTCTTGTCCATAACCAACCAATCTACAGATGCTGGGTGCTGTAAGTAACCTTGGATTTTAATGAATGTTTTCTTGATTTGTGATGGGAATAAACCTCAGTAGATTTGTGTTTCTGTGGGTGATCCAGTCCTTTCAGGCAAGGGTTACCACAATCCTTTTAACAACACCCTGTTCTTTTAGGGGGAGGAAATAGCTTTAAGTGGTTCTTTGAGAGTTCAGAGAGACAGACTGGATATTCTTGATCTTCATCCACAACTTCTGATGGAAGCTGAAGCCAGAGGAACTAAACTGAGGCCCCTCTAGTGCAGGGGGGAGTGGCTTTGGGGGCATTTGGCAGCTACTTGGCTCAGAGTGCTGGAAACAACTGTGTTCAATTGAAGCAATTTATGAAAACAACCTTTTTTTCTTAGTCTAACCGTGAAAGAATTGAAGCTGTGGCAGCAGCAGGCCATGGTCTCTGGGTTAGCATGGGGAGTGATGCTCCTCTCGCCTGGCCCCAGCTCTCTCCAGCAGAAGTGTCTAGGCTGGGCTCTCTCTCTCCAGACAGACTGGTTCTGCTGCAGGGCAACTCATCCTACCCCATTTAGACACCTCCTCCTCCCAGGAGAGGAGAAATCTCTGAAGGCTCTGTGTTTTCCCATTGACATGACAATGATTGCCCTGGACTAGAGTGGAATAATAGGTGAAGTGCTGCAAGCCACTCTGCCCCCAGCCTCTGTTGGCTGGGGTCTGTGTGGGTTTTCCAGGATAAATCCAGGCAACCTTTGCCTGAACAGGTGCATTTTGATGATTAAAGTGACAGGAGGCAAAGCAGATGTCAACACATGTAGAGTACACAGAGTCACTCTTCCAAACTTATTCCTGTTGCTTGCACCTGTAGCTCACTGGTTGGTTATTTGTGTGACTGGAGATTTGGAGATTAGGTTGTCCAGAGGAATTGTGGCTGCCTCATCCCTGAAAGTGTTCAAGGCCAGGTTGGACAGAGCTCTGAGCAGCCTAGACTAGTGGAAGGTGTCCCTGCACATGGCAGGGTGTGGAACTGGATGGCCTTTCAGGTCCCTTCCAACCCAAACCCTTCTAGGACTCTGTGATTCAATGGGAATGCATATACTAGAAGGAAATAAAAAGATTAAGCTCTAAATCATTCATGAGAGGACCTGGTAATGTGGGAGGGTAAGATTCTGTCCTGACATAAAGAGGGCCCTACTCTATTGACTGTCAAAGTGCTTGTGTGTAGTGAATTAAGAATAGCACAGTTTAAAGGAGAAATGTTGCTTTTTCTGTGCCATCTCTTCCTGGGACTGCAGCAGATCCCTCTGCAGTTACAAACCATCGAATCCTCAGTGTTACCAGCAAGAGCTTTGAAATGTCTTGGCTTGTCAGTTCCACTCTGAACCACACTTTCCAAGTCCGGGTGCTCAAGGGCAATGAGACTGTGCAAATCCTGAAGACAGAGGAAATGCATATGGATGTGTCTCACCTGGAAGCAGGTGTGATGTATTCAGTAGAGATCAGCTATGAAACCTGTGGAAAAACCATCATCTCCCGTCAAAATGTTAAAACAGGTAAAGAAACACTTAAAAAAAGAAATAAATATATATATATATATATATGTATACATTCTCTTTCCTCCCTTCTCCTCCCTCCATCCCCACTCACTTGCAGTTCAACAATGCTCCCGATCTCCTCACTGAACAATATTTCCCACCTTCTTCAGCACTTTCTATCTCATCTACTCCAGCATTTATCCAACCCAGAATATCAGGCAGCAGAACTTTGGCCTTAGTTGATAAAGCAGTGCTGGAGCTGATTAGACTATTACAGATATCAGGCTAAGCTATAATTATTTTTTAAGAGTTTATTTCTTTGGTGCCTGGCACTGCTTTCTGCTGCCACCTATCTCCCAGCAGGCCTCATTTTTTCCTGGTTGATGGCTGTGGCCAGTGGGAAATGCAGGCAACCAGTTTGTCAAGGGCTCAGCTGAGCTCACAAGAGTGCCCAGAGGAAGGGCAGATTCTGCTGAATAGAGGATTAAAGGGAATTACAAGGGCTGAGTAAGAAAGCTGCAGACTACCTGCCCAGTTCTGTTCAATTAACTGGTGATGGTAGCTTCCTGAGACCCTAGTGTGCTGATCAAACATAATCTTGCTTTTCCCCTAGTCTTAAATTATTTCCAAAGCCTCCATGCAAATAAAGAAATAAATCTCTCCCCATTTTTTTCAAAGAGCAAACAGTGAACAATTTATTCCTGACCACAGTGAGAATGCTGCTGTTCATGTTCATCCCGAAAAGCCTTCCCTTTGATCAGATGAGGGGTGACTCCAGTTTGGGTCAGAAGGAAATTACTCCTTTTGTGGAGGGAAAGGAGGAGGTCTAGTGGTTATGAAAACAGAGGGCTAAACTTCAGAGTATGAAGTTGGAGCTCTTGAGAAAAAGAAAAGTTTTCCAAGGATCAGTCCAAGGAGTAACAGCCTCGGAGTGTTTATACAGGACAAAGCAGTTAGAGATTCCTTGGCTCTTGATTTTGGCTCCTGTGCTCTGTACATTATCTGTCAAGGCTCACCACACAGACAAGGGACATGCACTGCTTTTTGTTGTATTTTCAATTTAAGAATGTATTTACTATCCCCACTACCAAGATCAGGAAAATAAATAAATAAAAATTGTCACTGGTGGGCCAGAGATGAGCCCAGGGCGGTTCAACCCTGGATGTAACTTCAAGGCAGGAGTTGTGTAGGACCAGGCCCAGGTGTGTGCAAACCCACACATAAAGGTGTGTGTACACCCAGTTCTCATGCAGTTGCAATTAGACACCTAAATATCTCTTTGGGCTTGATGAAAGTTCATGTTCTCAATGTATCAGAAGCTTGTAGGGCCCTATTGGCTTTATTTTATTGATTTAATACCAAACTCTCTCAATCCTGCCCTCCCTTCTTCCACTGTCAGAAATTTGTTCCAGGTCCATCAGTTTTAACTGAATCCTTTCCTACTTTGTCAATGTGTTTTAATGTTGTGTCTACAGAGGCCAAGATATTTGCTGTTACTATGAGGATTCTCAACTACAACTTCACTGATGATTTCCATAATTCCAGCAGCTCAGCATATGAGGAATTTTCAAGACTGTTGCTCACAGAGGTAAAATGAAAATATCTCTGGGTGATATATACATATTTTTTTCAATTTATAATTTATTTAATCAAATAGACAACTTTATGCCTGGATGAAATATTCCCTTAAAATCATGATACTGTTTCCTGTGACCTTTCTTTATAATTAAAACAAAATTCAACTGACTAGGAGGATCAAGCCCTTGGCCTTGTTAGCAATGAAAGCAGTGACAATTTTCCCCTACAGAAGAGTGAAGGAATTATAAATGCAGGCATGCAACAGAGGCTCCTTTCCTTGCATCTTTAATTTGGCAATAAACTACCAGTAAATTAACTTGAGGCTTTTTAATGGATTATTGAAATGGCATTCCTGGCATTCATTTCAGCACAATCTTCTCAATAAATGTCTTACTTCTCTCAAAGCTCTTTCTTCTTTTAGGAAAAGTGTCTGGACCAGTCTTTCTTCTCCAGCCCCATTCCTTGCCTGCACACATGTTGCCACTGTCCACAGTCAGGTGTAATCAGCCAGAAACAAAACTTGAGTCATGAAGTCTAACACCAGCTCTCAGCTTCCCAAAAAAGGGGAAGTTTCAGATGGAGCAATCTCCTATAGTTTTGTTGCACAGAACAGGGCCCATACAGTGGAATTGGGATCTCCATCCAAAACAAGGCTTCGCCAAAGCAAAGGGTAACTCATAATCATGTGTGAATTTAAATGCAAGAGAAAATCCCAAAACAATAATGGAGCTTTCTGTTCAAGGGCAGCAGAGAAGAGGTATTTGCCCAAAAGAAATTGCAAGTTGAACCACCCAACGTGGTTTTATTTCCCATAGTTGCAATGTGTTCACTTTTGTTGTGTAGAAAGATTTTGGTGAGTGAGTCTTCTCCGAGATTAATGCAGACCTGATTGGCCTCATCAGGTTGGGAAGAAAAAGGAGCATTGCCCATCTGTGTTGCTTCTGCCTCCTTGAGTGTCTGAGAGCACAATATCCCTCTCTCACTTCTCATTTTCTTGCCTTCCTACCCTGATGTGAGCCTGGACCAGTTAAACAGCTTGTTTGTAGGAATCTTTTTGAGCAAGCTCTGACTGAATGGGAACAAAGCTGTGCTGATTTATGGCTCTGTGATGCTCCAAGGCTTGCTTTGAGGTGTATGCAGGAACATAAGGCTCAAGCAAGGAGCTGCCTTCTAGACATGTAAGGTAAAAGTGCCAGCTCCTGCACAGCTCAAATATTGACAGCAGTGTGCCAGCTTTAACTTTCAGAGTAATGCCAATTGTTCAGCTGAAGTGACTGCTCACTGGTTTGGTAATTAACCATGATGTAATTGTGATATTGCCTTGAAGCTGGGCTGTCCCAAACTTTTTTTTTTTTTTTAAGTTATCCACCTCCATTTTTTCTTCTCACTCATCCTGAGATTTCTTTGATTTTGGACTCAGCTGCAGGCTGAACTTGAACTGGGGAGTTTCAAATTGCTCCTTGGGAGCTAAAGCCATGCCCACACTTGTAAATAAAACAAAATGCATATGTGACATATAGAGATAACATCAAGGCTCTGCTGCATGCACTTACCAGAACAGTTCAGCTCTGTTGTAGGCAAACAAGGCCAGGGGGAATTCTGCTCCCTGGAGCCAAAATTTGGAACTTGGTTTGTAAGACCAGTGGTCAGATGGATACAGTTTTCAAAGGTATCATAGAATCATTTAGTCACAGAATGGTTTGGGTTGGAAGAGACCTTGAGGACCATCTAGTTCCAAACCCCTGCCATGGGCAGGGACACTTTCCACCAGACCAAGTTGCTCAGAACCCTGTGAAACCTGGATTTGGACACTTCCAGAGATGGGGCATCTACAGATTCTCTGGGCAACCTATGCAAGGGCCTCGCCTCACCCTCACAGTAAAGAAGTTTTTCCTAATATCTGATCTAACCCTACTCTCGATCAGTTTGAAGTCATTCCCCTTTGTCCTGTCACTCCAGGCCCTTGTAAATAGTCTTGCCTCATTTTTCCAGTAAGTTTTCCTCAAGTACTGGAAGGTCACAATTAAGTCTCCCCAGAGCCTTCTGTTTTCCAGGCTGAACAATCCCAATTCTCTCAGCCTTTCCTGACAACAGAGCTGTTCTGATCCTGGTGCCTCCTCTGGACTGGCTCCAGCAGCTCCACGTCCTTCCTGTGCTGGGCCCCAGGGCTGGAGGCAGCTCTGCAGGTGGGCTCTCACCTGAGTGGGGCACAGGGGCACAGTCCCCCCTTTCCTGCTGCCCACACTGATTTTGGTGAAGCCCAGCACACGGGGGGTTTCTGGGTCCCAGCACACACAGCTAGGGCATGTCCAGCTTCTCATCCACCAGCACCCCCAAGTCCTTCTCAGCAGGCTTGCACCAAGGAGACTCACATTACTTTGTGCCACAATAATCTCTGAAAAATACAATTTCTGAAACACTTCACAACTTTTCTTTTTACAGCATCTTCTATGTTGTGCTTATATAAATATTTAAAGAGGTACTTGTTGGCTTCCTAATTGTCAATGCTTCTCTCCCTTTGCTCAGCTTGAAAATTCATTTCCACCCAATATTTCTGCCTTGTACAAATCTGGGAAGCTGAAAATGCAGATTGAATCCCTGGCAGCAGGAAGTGTTATTGTGAAGCTCAGGATCACCGTGCAGGATCCCGAGTTTCCATTGGATGCCTCCACGTTTTCCCCAGTGCTTTCCTACCTACACAATGGCTCTGTGCTTGTGCTAGATAAGCAGAACACTGCAATAGAAGGTAATTTTTATTATTATATTTTCAAAGAAGAAAGCAAGGCTTGTGTTTTGATCACGTGCAGTATCACCAGTATGCTTCGCAAAACAGAGAAACAAAGGATGTGGTTTGTTGAAGAGAAAACCGTGATAAGAGAATTCTTCCAGGGATTTTATCCATAAGCACAGAAGGGTCAGCCAAAGGGACACTAGCTGTCCCCAGGTACCTGCAGGCACTGCTTCCCCTCACTGTGTTTGACCCTAGTGGAGCCCTTGGCTTCCCTATTCATTTTCCTCCCTCTCCTCTCTGTCCCTGGCTGGAAGTTTGCCATATCTTCTGGTGCTGAATGGCAGACAGGATTACTGTGGAATATTTGTAGCCTTTAGATACACACATTCTCCAGACAGTGCTGTGCTCCAAGACTGGGGGGCTGTATTTGGGCCATGGCTTAAGAAAAGAAATCTAACCTCTTCACTCTAGAAAACCAGCCAGAGAAATTCCCAAATGTCCTTACTGTGAATAGGACTGAAGAAACATGCATGGAATTTATGTTAAACCGGGCCTTTGTTTGATCTTCAGTAATCAACACTTTTATCTTCAAAGGACTGGGTTCTGTCCTCAGGTTTCCCAGCTGGCAGAGACAGCAAAGTTCAGAAAGTTGCCAAAGCCAACAGAATGGGTTATTCTTCTCTCTGTGTGTATTAAGCCTTTAAAAGCTTATTTACTGTGAGCAGGAAAAACTCCCTTTGGAGTTGCAGAGCATACGGAGGTTAAGGAGAACAGGACAGGAAAAATCCAGGAGACAAATTGCACTTGAAGCCTACAAATATCACAGTGGCAACAGAGACTGAACTGCAAGATGCTGATGTGTGCCAAAATACTTTATAAATGTTATTGATCCTGGGACCAAAAGGCTGAGGGGGAAGAAGGCAGTAGCTCTGGACTGTCACTTTAGCTGCAGAAAACCCAGTGGCTTCCACACTTATCCAGGAGCACAGCCAACACCTCCACTCCTCCTCAGGGGCTCAGAAAAGGTGTTGCAGTGCTAGGTTTGGTTTGCAGCTTTCCTGGAGAGCACAGCTGGGCTGCTTAGGGCAGGGCAGACATTCTGTCCTCCCGTAGTCCTTTAGGACTTCCCTGAGCTCAGGCTCTGGCTTGCTGGGCTCTACAGCACAGTGATGGCAGAGGAGGTGATAAGGGTCTGTCCATCGGGAACCTTTATTGTTTCTTGTTGTCTCTGCCGGCTCCCAGAGGCAGATTGCCAACAGACACCTCGTGGTCAGGGAGCAGGGGGGTTTGTCAGGGACCCAGAGGTGGTACATGGCCAGAGTGGGGGTACAGGAACCACTAGGGAGAGCCTGAGGGGATGGCCAGGGCTAAGGGCAAGGGGAAGGGGGGAACAATGTGGGATAAGAAAAGCAGTGGGTAAACAGACCAGCACAAAAAGGGGTTTATTTCTTAGGTCTAACCAAAGAAGAGTTTCTTCAACGTGAGTTTCCAAAGTGGAAAATAAGCAGTGAAACACATGAAGGAAGGACTTGTATAATGGGGTGTTTTGCTTCCTGACCCCAGAGAGGCCCAGGACACGATCTTTGGCAATAAGCCCACCCAAATCCCATCCCCTGGATCCTCCCTGCAGCCTGGCCACCACCAGGCTTTGTGCTTGGTTGACAGTCCATTAAACTGTGAAAAGCACGGAGGAGAAGTCAGAAGGGACAGCACAACTGAAGGGAGTGGACCAGATCTCTTCAAAGATTCATAAATTATTAAGTTTATTGCCATGATGAAGAGAAACAATAAAATCTGTTGTGTGGGGCATGGTAAGAGAAGAGAAAGGGATGTGTGCTGAGTCAGGCCCAAGATCCTTCGAGCATAATGTCACATCCTCAATACCAGCCAGGAGCCAATTCCTGGAGAAGGCATTGCCTACCACCAATAATCCCTTAGCCAACAACAGTTTTCAGCTCCACCACTCCCTGAATCCAGAGGAATTTCTTTGGGTTTCTCCTCCATGAATGTCCCCCATGAAATCAGACAAATCTTTAGCATCTCCAACATCATTTGGGAGGGAATTTCACAGATTTTTACTGTTTGCA
>JACBWW010000007.1:38889458-38921005 GCA_020086605.1 Lanius collurio | reverse complement strand
TCTCCCTGAGATCCTCCTTGATAAGCCTGATAACTACAAGGAGTACTTTTCCCTCTTTGCTGGGTGTGTGGCTAATTTCCTCCCACTGAGTTGATCCACGGCCTTGCCAATCAGAACTAGGAGACCCAGGAATCTTTGTGTCAGCACAAGCCAGATTCAACCCCATGAAAATCACACATTCTACAATGTGTTATGAACATCCAACACCTGTTTCTGTAATGCTGCCGTGGGTGCTCGAGTGGCCTTGGCGCCATTTTCAGGCCAGGCCCTGGTGCCTCCTCACCCACTTTGAGGGCCCATCTCAAGGAGTGTTTTCTGTGTTGCAGGTGAGACTGTGGATCCCCTCACAGAAACCATGGCTCCTGAAATTAGAGACAGCACAGACTTCACTCTTGAAGAAGGAGGCCCTGCAGGCCCTGCTCCCACTGCTGCCACCGCGACAGCGGCTGAGCCAAGCACCGTCACACTCCTCCCTGCTGCGTCGCCCCTGGGTGACAAACAAGCATCCCACCATCCCACCAGTGCTCCTCCAACCCCTTGGGAGAAAGGTCTGGCCCCACAGATGGGTTTCAGCAGGGACAGCAGCCCCACGGCCATGGGGGTCACACCCCGCAGGGCACTGGCCGTGGGCACAGAAGCCACGAGTCCTTCGCGGCAGAGCTCCGTGGCCAAGGCTGCTCTCCCAGCTGTGCCCGTGGGCACGGCCAGGCAGGAGCAACTCAGTTCAGTGTGGCTGTTTCCAAATCCAACAGCCTCTGCTGCCACCAGCACTCGCCCTGGAGGTGGCCCTGACACAGCTCTGCTGGGCACGGGGAACATTCCCACCCTCAATGCCACTCTCAGAGCAGATGTAGAGGTGGGGAGAGAGAACAGCTCTTGGTCTGAGGAACACACCAGAGCCCTGGGGTCACCTGCCTTGCCAGGCACTTCTCCAGCCCCCAGCCTGGACCACAGTGAGTACACATCCCACGGGATCTGCACATGTGGGAATTCAGCAGGGGGAGAGGCAAAGCCTTGCTCAGAGTTGGGAAAAAAAGGCATCTAAAACTATTTTTTCAGTGTCAAAATAATTTTCTTGGTGTCTGCAATTTTTTTTTTCTATATCAATGATGTTTTCTGCAGGAATCGGCACTTTCTCTTTCCTAAACCAGCTTGTGAAAACGATTCCTCTTCCTGGCAATTTAGCAGTTGCTTTCATTGATGTTACATTTCTTCAGCTCAAAGAGGAGGAAGCACATCAAAGAGTGCACTGAGAGTGGCTCATGGCAACATTTGCTGCTTGTCCTTTCGCCACACATCCTGCTTTTTCCTGCAGCCTCTGGCACCAGGGCACTGCAGCAGCAGCTGTCTGTGGAGTGAACTTAGGGAGCCGGGGAGGAAAAGGACCTGCCTTCCCATTCCTCTCAGCAGGGGTGATTAGTCAGAGTCCTTCACAAATCCCCTGAGAGGCAGGAGCTGCCCGGAAACCTGTGAGACAGAGTTTCAAGAGCTGTAATTGAGAGCAACAAGGCTGGCGAAGGTTTCATCTGCTTGGGTTTGGGAAGATGTGTTGCAGCTAATGAGGGAATTTTTTCTGTTGATTGGAGCTGAATCATATTTCAAAGAATCAGATTTGGTCTGAAAATTACAGCTTTGTTTGGGATAGGAAAGCTGCTGTCTCTGCCCATCACTCAATGTATTTTTTTTTTCTGCAGGGTGTCACTATTCAGTTTGGCTGTATCAGTTTTGCTTCTGCTTGTCTTTGTTGCATCTCTCTCTGATCCCAAATCACACTTCACTCTGCTCTTTTCTCTCCCTGTGATCTCATGTTCCTGCTGGTGTCCACTCATCCAGCCCCACTTCTGGTTCTCCCTCATTCCTTTCTCCCTGGAAAATGCCTTTTTCAGACATGTAAGGCCAGTTCTGCTGCTTCTCCAGCCTCTCTCGTCCCTCAGCCCTGCTCACTAGGTGTCCCCTCCTGCCACCCTGCCCTGCCTTGGGTAGCTGTGCCAATGCCCTGTTCAGCTCCTGTCTTCTCTCCTCCTAAAAAATGGGGTTTGGTTTTGTTTTGTTTTAATGAAAACAAAGTGAGTTTGGGGTGGTTTTTTGGTTGTTTTTTTTGTTTAAGTATAAAATTAGCTACTTTTAACTGACAAAAAAACCCCCATGAAGGTTGTTTTCTCCCAGCTGGAAAACAAACTGAAGGATTTTACACCAAAAAAGGTTCATTTTATAATAACTTGTTATATATTCCTGATGAATCAAATATTCAACCAAGAATATTTGCTGGGAAATAAGCTTGTGAAGGGATTATGCCTAAGGAATAAGAGCAAGGACCACCTGAGTGGCACCTTACTACCCCAGGGCAGCAAATTCAGAAGGCAAATACCCACATCTGGTGGAGTTTCATATGCAGCTCCTCCTTGTGGCATCATTCTGACCTGGAGGCTCAATCTCAGCTAATTTTTCATAGTCTGGTCTTTTAAATACCAGAGGGTTTTTTATTATTATTTAAGAGTTGTTGAGAACATTTCCCCCTCTCACCTGAGATGTGTTTTATCCCCTAAATACCTGTGTTCACATGACAGGACAAAAAAACCCACCCAAATCGTTTGATCTGACTGGTAGTGGTGAGGGTTCCTTTGGGATCAGAATTATGCTGGGATAAAGAAACCCCCCTTCAGTGTCTTGCTTCAAGCAGGCATTTCTCCCCTCCTCTGCAAGCTTTACCTGATTATTATTTAGTTTTCTTCAGTATCTGTCCCCGTTCAAATGATTATTTTTTTCAGTGTGAGTAGAACTTTGATGTAAAGTCATCCACAGAGTCTATGCAGAGCTTTACAATTCCTGCTGCTTCAAGGAAAGTAGCTAAAATGGGAGATGAAAACTGGATATAGGAGTCTGACAGTGTCAGAGCTGGACCTGGTGCCTGATATCCTGTGGAGATGCACTCAGGTGTGCACAGGGAGGAAAGCGGGTTGCTGCATAACAAAGTAAAGACTGGTAACCTGATTCACAATTTTAAACTGAATCCTTGGCCAGATGATAGAGTTCTTGAAGTTTTGGGTGAAGACTATCCTATATTTATATAAACCATTGAAACATTAGGTCTTGCTGTGGCAGGAGTGATGATTTGTGAGGAGCTGGGGGCAGAGTGAAGGCAATTTGCTGGCAATGGTGACAGCGTTGGGTGTTGGCAGTTATCACTAAATGGATGCCAGGGGCACAAACCATGCCTTGAGATGCCCTTTCTCACATTTCTGATCACCTTCAGTGTCCACAGTAACAATGCCAAACCCAGAGATATTGGGGAACACAGAGAAATCAGGAAATAAACTGTTTGAGTCTGCCTTAATGTATTCAGCAGATGTGAATTAACGGGGAAGTGTACAGGGAAGGGTGGGATTCATCTTGTCCCACCACAGCTGTCCCAAGTGTGGATGTCCAAGCTCAGGCAGCCATCCAGCCTTCCTCTGAGGCTGCAGGGAGGACTTGGTGCTGCAGTGGTTGCCCACTGGAGGGACTGCTGGGACAACCAGCTGAGCCTGGGAGAGCAATTCCAGTGCCCAAATTGAGCAACATTTCAGACATCCCAGAGTATCCAAGGCAGAACTGGCAGATACAGGACCTACAGGAGGTCAGTGCCTTTGTTGAGAATCATCTGGGGCTCTGACAGGGCAGACTAAGATGCTGGATGTCTTATTTTTAGACTTTTGGGCTTTTGACTACATTTCAGAGGGCTGGCCTTCTGCTGCTATGAGTTGATGCACGTGGCCAGGAATGCTGGACACTGTCACACACCTGTCCATGGACTACTGTCCATAAAACATGTATATAAATTGTCTTTTTTCTTACTTTGCAGCCTTCCAGAAAATTAGTGGCACAGTTTGGATAACAAACATGGAATACTCCCCAGGCTTTAGCAATACAAGCAGTGAGGAATATCAAACTTTTGCACAGCTCTTTGTTGATGAAGTAAGTGGTGAAGAAGGACATGACCTGTTACCTGTCTCAGTAAAACCCCATGTCTGGTCTTTTTCCCCCCAAGGCCTGGATAACTCATGTGTGTCACTTGACACACCTGTAAGGTCTGACTTGCCCTGACTGCCTGAGATGAGTGTGAATCTTTAGAGGGAGATCAGGATTTTGGGATTCTCTAGCACTTCCACGTCCTCTGTTTCTCATGCCTGATTATACTGAATAAATCTGCTCCAGGGGTGTGGTGGAAAGTTAATGGAACTCACAAAGTGCTCTGATACCCTTGCCCTGAACAGCACTATACTAATGAGCTGAATGATTGTTGTTATCTTTTGTGGCAGTACCTCCAGGCTGACAGTTCTTGTAATCATCCTGGATTTTGTAGCTCCATATCTGGAAAGGGAGTGGTTTCTTGAAAAGTCACCTCTGCCCTCACTTCTAATTACAGTGCAGGATATCAAAGCACAACATGATATCTGCTGTGCCTTTAACCCTCTCAGGTTTCTCAGACCTCGCCTTTGACAATATCTAATATTGTAGTGAATTTATCAGAAGTTTGTTCCTTCTGGTGCTCCCTCAAAAACACCCATACCTGCAAAACTTCTGGTTATGCTGGGCTGCTTTATTGCCTTCCTTATCTCCCCTTCACTGTCTGTGTTTTCAGAAGCCTTGATAAGTGTGGTGATAAATCCATCCCTGGCAATTTTATGGATTTTCAAATCCTGCAGAGATTAATCCTCCCTCGATGCACTGGGGACAGAGCCATGACATTCCCCTGGAATTCAGCTGGCACAGGGGCACAGGGCACAGGCCAGGCCAGCCTGGGCTCACAGACAACTGCAGGGAGGGGAGAGGGCGATCCATTTATCCTTCTTGGACATCAAATCCGTTTCCCACTGGTCCTGACTGGTTTGCACCTTTCTGGGTGTGTTAGGAGAGCACAGCTTTCCTGGAGCTGTTTTAGCCCCAAGCTGTCACATCAGAAAAACTGTGACAAAACGAGAGTGACGTGATTAGCAAAGTGAAAAGGGAGCAATTCTCCACTGACCTCGCTCTCATTCAGCACCACGCTCTGCCTGAGGCTGTTTCAGAACAACGCAGTGTTGAAATGGACTGAAATTAATGTATTTTCTTCATTCAGTCGGGGATCTTAGCCCAGAAAATCACGAGTATATATTTAGGAAAAATTGTAAAATGGTTGCATAAAGGAACAAAACGAAGTTTTGTGTCAGTTTTACCTGGGTCTCAAGTTTTCAGGCAGAAAGCAATTGTTTGTGATTATAAGGAACTAATTCCTTTTCCCAGCACTCTGGTTTTGTGGATCAGCTGGAGAGATGTGTCAGTGTTGTTTCCTTCCACCTCTGAGCCACTGTATATGGGCTATAATTGCATAGCTGCTGTAAATAATATTACAAATATTGGATTTCTAGATGCCAAAGAAAATTTAGGAGACCACAAAAATCTGTATATTTTCTTTTAAGGTTATGAGGACCAGAAATGAGTCTTCTAAAGTGAATGAGGAAAGTTTTATGAGCTTTAAAAGCACTCTCATGTTCCAGTTAAATACAGTTTGGCAGAGATTTTTTTTTTTAAACCTCTTTGGAGTCACCATCTACAATTCAGAGGATTTATAAATCCTAATGTGTATAACGTTCTTTAGCCCCAGCACTTAAGTGCCATGTGGTTAAATTGGCAGCACAGCAAATGGAAATATCATCCTTTAAATAATGTGTAGATGAGAGGGAGGTAAAAACTTGATGTTACAACTTGCACTGTCATTGTCCAGTTCCACCACCTTTCTTGTAATGCAACTTAAAAACAGCATGGCTAAAGGTAAAAGAGTATTTAAGTCTAGAGATTCATTCAGTTTGTGTTTTACAACATCCCAAAAAGAGTATCATGGCTCATCCTCAAGAAAATCAGTTAGGAAAGCAAAAAGTTTGAGTTGAAAATATATTTATTGCACTGAGGTGCAATAAATTCCCAAGTGGAAAGCTTGTATTGAATTTGGGGGTCTTAAACTTAGCTGAGTGACAAGAGGTGTGAAACTAAGAAAAGAGAATGCCTTATGAAGGTGACCCCCTCATTTGGAAGGCCCATAGCCTATGTTTGTGTAGCTGAATGAACCTAAAATGATTGCAGTTAAAGCCATCTGACTATAGGATGAGTGTTGGTACAGGGATTAAGGAAATTTCACTATTCCAGTGTAATTTCACCCCTTTTTTTAATTTGAGTTTACCCACATCCACATGCTGGAAGCTGCTGGCGATGGTGGCTGGGCAGATGTGTGCTCTGGTCCCTTCTTCCTGAAGGTGCAGCCAAACCACAGACAGTGGGGAGGGATTTTTAATCTCTGAGTGAAAAATCAGGCTTCATGCAGTTTTATTTTCAAAATAATTTACCTTTTACTTACTTATTCCCAGTTACCAGACTGTCAGTGCATTCCCTGCTTAGGTTTCCTTTGTGTGCTACAGAAATTGCAGATACAATGACAGACATGAAGATTATTTCTCTTGCAAGAAAACCCCATACTCAAGGGTATTGTATATTGAATATTTCTGTCCGAAAAGTTCAGTTCCCCCCCCCCCCCCTTTTTTTTTTTTTAGCCCTGCTTCATCAAGCATTATTTTGATAACCCAGGGTGTGGTATCTGTTGGGAAATCCTGGAGTCTCTTGGATAAAGGGTTTTGTAGTGTCACCTAGTGGCTAAATACAAATACTGTGAATGTTCCCTGGCACTTTTCAAGCTCCGAGTCGTGCTTTGGGAGGAAAAATAGGAATAAGGACAGAAACAAAACAAGCAAACAAACATAGTAGCCAGATGGGGCTGGGCTCTGCTCCTAAGGAACAAAGGACAGGACAAGAAGAAACGGTCTCAAGCTTTGCCAGGGGAGGCTCAGGGTGGGCACCAGCAGGAATTTCCCCATGGAAAGGGAGGTCAGGCCTTGGAAGGAGCTGCTCAGGGAGGTTTGGAGTGCCCATCCCTGGAGGTGTCCAAGGAAAGCCTGGATGTGGCACTCAGTGCTCTGGGCTGGGGACAAGGTGGGCACTGGTCAAAGGTTTGACTCGATGATCTCAGAGGTCTTTTCCAGTCTAAGTGATTTTGTGAAAAAAAAAAGAACTGATAAAATGAAATTTTCAGGATAGACAATAAAAGAGAATGAAATCAGGGTGGGCTAAGAGGATGTCACAGGTGTCAGTGCTTAGTTTTGAGAACTTCAGGCAAAAACTATGAAAGCTGAAGACTTAGGTCTGACCTCCAACTTTTCAGAACCTGCTTGTGAAACAGCAGAAAGAAAGATTAGAAGGAGCCCAAGAGGCCCTGTCTTAGTGAAATGGGAGATTTTGGGTCTGACAAGGCCAACCTACATTCTGCCCAGGTTTTTAGAGAGGAGTCAGCTGTCTCCATCCTCCCAGCTCTGCCTGTGTGCTCCATGGGGCACTCCAAGGTTTGCTGTGTGGGACTTGCAGGCACAGGGGAGCCCTTTCCAGGGGCACCCATGGGGTTTGCTCTGTGCCATGTTACCTTGGCACCCAGCACGAGAAACACATCAGCTCTGGTGACTCGGGAAAGGGCTCAGGAAAGGGCTGCAGGACACCTGCAAATCCTGGCACCACCTCAGGGCTGGGTATCAGACAGTGGGGAAGCCAGGGCTGGGTAATGCACAGCGGGCAGGGCACAAGGGGTGCAGAAGCTGTGAGAATCCAGCACTGAATGCACCAGGCTCTGTGTGTGGGTGCAGGGCAAACAAGGATGCTTCTCCTGTTGGCTCTCAGTGCTTGCCTCTTCCCTGGGCTCTTCCTGGTGGGAATCACTGCTGGCATCCCTGAGCATTACACACTGAAATAAACTCAGCCTTGAACTCATGGCTGAAATCCAGCCCTGCTGCTCCAGATATTTCCTGCAGAAATCATGCAGAGGAAGAAGTGGTTGGGGGTGGCCACAGTGTAGCCCCCACCTGTCCCCCAATACCCTGGTCTGGGCATTTAAAAAGAGATGGGTTTTTCTTGGCTCTGGTGAGAAATGAGCTGTAAAGCAAGGCTTGAAGGTTACCTGCTCTAAGTTGTAACGCTGCTGGGCTGGGAGAGCCCTCTGAGGCAGTGTGGAGTGTCAGGAAAATCTTTACTTCCACCAGCAATTCCTTGTACTGGATTGCCCCTCTCCCCAGAGGCGTTTGGAGAGACTGAACATGGGAGTGTCCCTGCCTCCTCCTCCCTTTCTGTTAGCAAAGTCTTGTGCCAAATGACAGATGAGATGTCTTAATCGCTTGGCTTGTTTAATATTCATGGTTAAATAAGCACCACATCCTTCAACTGCTCTGGAATGAAAATGTTACAAACTAAAAGGTCAGTTTTCTGCTGCTTCCCTCCAGAGAAGGAAGCACAACTCTCATTTCTGGGCAATGTACACAGCCTGAAATGTAATTGCTCCACCTGCCCACCTCCACATACATGTTGTTTTTATTCCAGGTGCATAAATCTCTGCCCCTTGAGGTGCTTCAGCAGATGGATGCTGGTCTGATTAAAGTGCTGATAACGGGTGTCACTAATGGGAGCACAGTGGTAAGTTTCAATGTGCTGGTTGCAGAAGATGTGGATGTCCAACATGTCATCACCACCTTTCGTGAGGCCTTGGAACACAGCTCCTACTTCACCATCGACAGGAGCAGCTTCTCCATGCATGGTAAGGAGCAGCTTGTGCCCCAGTGGCTCTTCAGAACTAGACAGATGATAAAGGCTATTATTATCTGTATCTTCTGAAGTGAAAGCATCTGTAAAACACATGGGTGAAAAGCCTTTCTCTCTCCTTATATTGCTCCTGGTTATCCATCCAATAAATTTTTCAGAGAACACCCATAGGTGATGTAGGAAGCGAGGTACCACTGATCCAAAAGGATGAAACCAATTGGTCTTTTTGCCTATATCCAGAATGAGTTTTACAGAGAAAAAGATAAGGAGATGTGATGCCTTTTCCTGGTCTTAAAATCAAGAATCAAACAGGATTAGGAGGGAAAAGGGGATTTTATCTTTGTATTTATTTTAAGGATCCTTAAGTGCACCACATCCAGGTCGAATGCACTCCAAAGCACACTGCAATGCCCACACACAACAGATCCAGTACCTCATTATAGGTCTCACTAATTAGCACCTCTATCAAAGATTCCTCAATGAGAGGCTCGAGTGAGGCCCCCTCCCCAAGGAACCTCCCCCTGGATGGTTCTGTCTTAGTTCTGTAGAGGAGCTTGGTGTCTGGGGCTTTTTGATCCTTAGCTACGAAGCTTCTAAAATGTTTAGTCTCCTATCTGAACAAACAAGTCCAAGAACATAGGCTAAAAACCACTAAGAAGTTATGGAAAGTTAAAGAAAAGGCAAAAAATCATTATGGCATCAGATGTTAGAAAAAGTGGTCATGACTTGAGGGGTTTATAAGCTACCAGTGGAAATGGGTCCCTGAACACAGCCATAACTAGCACTGTTTAAAATCCTTCAAGAACACATTACCCTGTGCTTTGCACTGATAATTTTTCCATGAGATAGAAATTCCAAGAAGTAAGTGAACATGTGAATTGTTCTGCAGTGGCTGTAGTTGTTTCCCTCACACACCTGTGGGCCTTCAGGTGAAAGCCCACACTTTGCTAAGCCCAGCATGATGGCTGATTGTACAACTTCTTTCCTTTTGTATGTAATTGAGGTAAACCAGAAACATCGGTCTCCTGACTATGAGAATTCTGCTGAACTCTGTTTCACAAGTCACCTCTGAAAAAATACCAAATCCCTGACACGATCCATTTGTCCAAAAAATGTTGTTAGAAGCTGTCAGTTAGGATCTCATGCAAAATTACTTCAGAAACACGTTTATGCTCTGCTCTATACATTTATTTTTTTTTTTGCCTGTTGCACTCACAGCTGTAAATCTGGAAAGTTACCTATCCTGGGAATTAGTAGGATCCCAACTATCTTGTGGTAGTGCTTTGTAGAGTGCTTGCCCCCTTCAAACCCAGGCTAAAACAAAGGGTTTGTTGCAGCAAGAGGTCCCCACAGAGCAGTGGTTGGTGCTGCTTTCTGAGTCCTGCCTATGGTATGGTTTGCTCTGGTTTTTAGAGAGAAAGAGAAGTAAAAGCATGTTTCTCCTCTCAAAAATGAAATTTTTGGTCAGGTAAAAATTAAGACAGCAACTAGACTGCAACCTGGACCAGTTACACAAGATTTCTGCTTTGCTCCTGTGGGGCATTTACTCAGCATCTCCTCAGGAGTGTGAAATGGGGAAAAACTGAGGAAGCCCCTGGGGTTAGAAACATCCCCTTGGGCTGTTGATCTCTTTAGGAGTGAGAATGTACCATATTAATATTTAATGCTGTAAGGTTCTAGAAACAGTTCTGTTCCTCATATTAGCCACAAAAGTTAGACAAGATTGTCAAGATTATTACTGATTTTCATGAGCAGAGGCAGAGGGGCCAGAGGAGGTAATAGAGAAGGTAACAAAAAGTACTTGATAGGTGGTTTGACCTCTGTATGGCAGCAGGGAGGAAATGCTGGTGTTACAAACGACCTTTTAGTGTGAGCTGATTCATCTGGCTTCTCTCTTTCCTCAGGCCATTTGTTAGCTGGTGTATGATGGGTCTTTAATCTCCTAAATTCTCTTAGGCTTCTTCAGTAATTTATATTTGGTTTTGTAACCACAGTGATAAAGAATGTTTTTACTGAAGTCAGAGCGATTTGCCAATTGATACCAGCCTTTGTTCAGTTTTGTTTAACTAAGATATTAATGTGATAACAAGCTTTTGGAAGATCCAGCTCTGCAGGAGCTCCAGCTTTTATTTTCTTTCCTTTATTGCGTAAATCAGCAACTTTTTCATTCGGGGCATTTCTGGAAGGTGGGCAGTTCCAGAGGGATTTATAGATGTGTACAGATTTTATGTATTGCTTGGGAAAGAGATGATATTTTATGTTTAAGCCACTAAAATTATTTAAGAGAAGTTTTGAGGGATGAGACATGTTGTTTGTGCTTCCCTGAAAACTGAGTTTATTCTCTTGATTCTCTCTCAGTCAGTGGTGGGTGAATACTCAGGGTGTAACCAGGGGGTAACCCCAGACCTGTGCTGGATGTTGAGTGTTTGATCTGAACCTGTGCTTCCCTCTTTGCCCACTTTTTCTCCCTGGAGCCATTACTGATTGCTACATTTGTTCATCTGTCTGAGGAGACACACGTGCAATGTGGGGCTGCCACATGAGGTTTGTCCCACAATTCTCCCAAAATGGGTTTCCCAGAGCGCTCAAGGTCCCATCTTTTGGGTAGTAACTGGTCACAAATGAGGCCAGGTTTTTTATCAAACTCCTCTCTATGCCCCCGGCCAGAACTGGGCAGTCTCCTGCAGCTCCAGGAAAAAACATACAAGCACTTGTTGAGCAACTTCCAGTGGGGGATATTGTGCAAGTACTGATCTTCCAAAAGCTGTATGTACATTGTCACACACTAATTATTGCAGCTGCCAGGAAAGAAAGCACTTCAGCTTTACTGATGGGCACTTCATGTGTTTCTTGGGCTCCTTTTATAAAAAAAGCCCCAGCTTTGGCAGTGAGTAGAGCAGGTTAAAAGAACTAAAGAAGCTAGTTTCCTGCCAGTTACTGTGTTTCCTCCTAAGAGTTTGCTTTTGCCTGATGAGACCAATCTGAACTTGTAAATTACAACAGTACCTTTATTTTTGGCACTCTCCAGCATTTCCCTTCAGCCAGAAGGCAACAGTGATGGATGACAAACCTGTGCACAGCACAGTTTTGCCTGTGACATCTTTGCAAACCTCAACTCGTGTTTCCTCCCCTTCTTCACTGGACTTCTCTCCTGGTGAGCATGAAGCTCTGGAGGACACCATGAGCACAGTGCTGCCTCCTCTCACCCCGGATCCCATGGCAACTCTTGATGTTTCTCCCCGAGCATCTCCAGCCCCCCTTGTCAAACCCACCCAGGAGGTTTCCATTAAAGACGCAGTGAGTGTGTTTTGTGAAATTGAGAGGATCATCCTCGCCATCCAGAAGAGATTCTTGCAGCAGGAGTCTATCCCAGAGAGTTCCCTGTTCCTGGGAGAGCCTGGCTGCAATGTGAGCACCAGCAATGGCACCCACGTTGTGCTGCAGGCGGGCTGGAGCGACTGTGGCACCCGAGTTGAGACCGTAAGTCCTCTGATCAAGGGAATGCCAACAAGCTCTGGAACACTTTTTTTCTCTTTCAGGAGGGGAGAGGCAGTGGCAGACCCTTAGTTAGGTGTACAGTCTATTAGTTGCTGAAATTCCTTTGGAGAAAGAAATCCCCTTCCTGTGATGGAAAGTTGCCTCTCAGTGTGCGATGAGAAGCATGAATGAGAAGGGGACTCTTTGAGGTCAGGCAGCAAAACTCAAGGGCCTCTCCAAAGTGATAGACACTTACTATGCCTGTTCTGGGCTCCCTTTGCAGCTGCCTTTTCTTAAAAGCAATTTCATCATCTCACGCTGGCAAATACTTCAGTTGCTACCAGATGTGGGGGCAAAGAGTGATAGCTCTCTTTGGACCCCAAACCAATGGCTGTGCTCAGACCATGCCTAAGTACAGACATTCACTTCTGGAGCAATGACCATTGCTAAGGAATGATCATTGTCCCATCCCTGAAAGTGTTCAAGAGCAGGTTAGATGGGGCTCTGAGCAACCTGGTCTAGTGGAAGGTGTCCCTGCCCATGGCAGGGGTTTGGAACTTAACTGATTTTTAAAATCCCTTCCAGCAAAAGCTGTTCTGTGATTGTATCATTCTATGATATGCTATAAAGGAAAAGGGGGAAGACTGGTGGATTTTCACTGTCTCCCTATACAGAAACAAAGATACTGGAGGTTTAATCTGTTTGACTTTTGCTGTCAGGAGAATGGGGAACACCCAAGCACCTGAAGATGGAAAGCTCTGCTACACCCCTGGAAGCACTGATGTTCACCAGCTGTGCTTTCTCCTTTCTGTGCTGCAGAACACAACTACTACTGTGGTGAAAACCACCCTTCGGAATGATGTTTCTGCTCAGGGAATAATCCACCACTTGAGCGTTGCCAGTCCCATTCACTGCGTGTTTCAGAACCATGTCCTGACTTCCTCTGGGTTCACTGCAGAAGGGTGAGGAGCATCTCTGTTTGAAATGCTGCTGCACTGGGAAAACTCCCAGGGACTGTAGCTGTATCCAGTGACAGTTTTTGGATCAGTCTGCCATCCTGGGAGTGCTGTGCTCAGGAGATCCCTGCAATGTGCTTCTCTCCTACTCCAACTAATGTGCCAGGAGATCCAACAAGCTTGGTCTTTACCTGGCTAAACCACAGGTGGAAATAAAGCTTTGGGAACCTCTGGTTCAGGAGTCAGAATTCCTGACTCCTTTTTGCCTTCCTGGGCAATCCCTTGTGGCAATAACAGCATTTCCCTGCTTTTGGAACATATCAATCATATAATTTTTCACTGATAGGGGCCTGCAGACTGCTGTGTGGCTTCTGAGAATGGCAATTTTTAACCCCCCACAAATCCTTATTTGGTCAACTTGAAAAAACAGAAGATACATAATGCAAATACTTTTTTCTCTTGTAGAAGGCCCCATCTTCAAGTAAGACAGAATCAGAGCCACACTTCACAGAAAATCAAAGCTGTGCTCAAAGAAAAATGTGACAGCACAAGCTTTGTTCTCGTGGGGAGTGTCCTCCCTTCATACAACTGCACCTCCTCTCTTTCCTATCATCATGCTTAAACTCTTGGCACCAAACCCAGTTTCTGTTTCCTAGCCCTGTACAGAGATTGTATTTTCGTTTCTATTCCTCAGCAAAATCTTTGTCAGGCCACTTCTATTTGACCTCTATAATTTTCTCCTGCCTTTCACTTTCTGTTCAGATTTGCCCTGTCTCATTTTTTGGGCTTTTCTCTTCTGCACTAAGCTTTTACTGTCCTTATTTTGAGCTTTCAGAGAAGTCATAGTCTTGTTCCCCTTCTGCTCCACTCAGGTATTTCTCTCTGCCCTATCTGAATTGCTGAGACATTATACCCTTTGGGTTTTCCCACTTGTGTTTCCATGCTCTCTGCCTTCCCAGCTGAAAACTCAGTGCACTTTCACCTTTCCTTTTGAACAGTGTCCTGACATCCTGGACTGCAGATAACCCTTTGCTATTTAAATGTGTGGAGTCACAGGCACTGATTTATGACTTGCAGAAACTTACAGTCAAATTTGTGGTATTTAAAGAAGGATAATTGATTTTTCAGACTTTACACCATCTTTGAGGATTTGCACGGATCTGGACACTTCAGAACAGAAATGCAGTTGTTTATTGGAAACTCCCCAGTCCCCAAAAATTTCAGCATCTCTGCCAGTGAGGACGTGCTGATCGAAGTGGGGATGCAGAGGGCAGACAGCAAGCTCAAGGTGGTTCTCACTGACTGCTGGGCCACTCCAACCAATAACTCAGTGGATCCCCTGTCCTTTGTTTTTATCAGCAACAGGTACAGCAAATACCATGTGCCATACCTCAGTTCTTACAGTGGTTCTGACTGTTATTACATGTTATATTTTAAATGCCTTTTGAGTGTGTTCTCATCATTCACATGCACAGTCCCTTTCCATTTGGCCTGATTGCACCTTCTTTGAGCAAGAAAGGTAGATATGAAAAGGGATTTCAGAGGGCCATGTGGAAGTTTCTTGAGTTTTGTTGTCTTCCCTACAGTTTTATCAGGGAATTGTGCACCTGATCTGAATAAAGCACTTGAAGGTGATTTTGGCAGGCAGCAGTGAAAGAGCATTTGAAAAGTGGATGCTTTATCTCCTTCTCTGTGGTTCAGAGATTCCTCTGTGGTTTCAGCTCTACCAAGAGTTTAGCTGCCTCTTGTCAACCAAGAAATAGGTTATTTGATTCCTCACACATATTAAAGCAGCCTCTGGTGAAAGAGGAGGTTAGTTCCTGTCTGGATCCCTGATTTCATCCCAAAGTCATATTCCTTGGGCTCACCTACCACCTTAAAATATAGGATAATCCTTTTGCTCAATAAAAAAAAAACTATTTCTTTTAATATGATGATCTTTCAATTTCTGTTTGGTAAATCCTTCTTTCTGTTACTCTTTCCCTTCTTCTCCAACTCTCTAATCACATCTCAAATCTCTCTTGGTTACTGTGAGAATAATGCAGCAAACAGCCCCTTATCACCACTGCACTGCCAGAGCTGCTTCATGGAGGGTCTGGCTGTGACTTCCTAGAGGAAGGAGAGCTTTGAAACCCAAGTTCTGTGCTATAACCAAACCTGTCTTCTCTAGCCTTAGCTGCTCTGAGTGGTTTATGTCTCCCTTTTCAGCTGTCCCATCCCAAATACTTACACCATGCTGCTGGAAAATGGGAATTCGAGCAAAGCACGATTTAAGATGAAAATCTTTTCCTTTGTCAACAATTCTGTGGTTTACTTACACTGCAGAATTCGTATTTGTATGGAGACACCAGGAAGCACCTGCAGGACTGTAAGTGTTTTGCTCTAATACACTGTTTCCCCCCCAAATATATATTTTCTCTGTGCCATATGAAGTCCTGCAATGCAATGGAAGGAGTAATGTTTCCAAACAGGGTTTAAAATAACTCTTGAGGTTTCCTTTGTTCTCTGCTGGGAGCAGAGTAGGGAAACACTACAACCTCATGGAAGTGTCAGTCTTTCTTCCTCTTCCTCATCCTCCTAGATAAAAGCACGGAGCTTGCCCAGAGCTGGGGAACCTGAGAACTGGCCCTTTCACCTCTGCATAGGGATGACTAAAAAGCCATGAAATTAGGCTGGTTAGAAAAGTATCAGCTCAGATGGATGTGTCATAAAATAGGAACTCCCAGAGTTGCAGTGTCAGAAGAATGTCTGAGTAAATTTATACATTTTTCTGTCTTTTTTTCTTTCCCCCTTTACAGATTTGCTTCTTCAACTGAGAGTTTAGGTGCCAGGAAAGGAAGCTCAGTGTCTTTAAGTTTCTAGGGCTGTGACTTTAATAGAGTTTATTATGGCTTTTTAAAGCCTGATTATTTTTTAAAGCAACAGCCATGTCCTGATAAGAATGTCAGTTTTTATTTGTCTGTGCTACAAAGCATTGCTTTGTTTCTTTTCACTTCCAAGTAAGTGATACACAGCTTTATCTAAAAATGTGTTGCTAACATAGAAATAAGAAAAAATATCTTTTACTGATATTTTTTTTTCTTACTAGCAGACCCTTGGGAATTCTCCTCTTTGTTTGCCAACCTTCCAGGCTCTTTTTCTATCAAGGATGTTTTCATTAGCAGTTTAGTGTTCACCCATTGTTTAACTCTTTCCTCTAGCTCTAAATAACACAGTTTAAACTGATTATAAAGCAAATGATTTCTTCCTAAAAGATTAAAAAAGGCTACCAGAAGATGCTTGTTTCCTTCCTCAAAGTATAAGGCTTCCTCCATTTAAAAAAAAAAAAAAAAAACCCAAAAAAAGTAGGGACAGGAAACATGACTGACAATGGTAAGATGGCTCCAGTTTTTGCAGCTGAGAATGAATATAAATATATATATGATGCACTCTTCTTTCTCCTATGTAAAATTTACCCCTATGAAAAGTCAGGGAATTCAGTATCTTAGGTTGAGGCTAAACTGTGATGTAGGAAGGACAAGTAGCAGGTACATCTGCACAGGGTGAACAATGGCTTTTACAAAGAAGGGGAGAGGAGCAAAGATCAAGGAAGATGAGCAAGAACAGAGGAGATTTGTAAATAATGTAAAATGGCTAGGAAAGTGCCCTGAGTCTGGGATCTCACCCTCTCATCTGTTACTCTGGGGAAGACTGACTTGATTCAGGGCAGGTTTAGTTCATTTAGCTCTTTACCCACAAAATTGAGACTTACATCTTGCATTATTTCTTCTTACTCAGTCTATTTATTCTTTGTTTTCTCTGTGGAAGAGAGTAAGATGCTCTTAAGTTTAGAGCTAAAAAAATAGACAAGTTGGAGAGTAGTAAGAAATGAGTAAGAAACATGACTTTGAATGGGAAGAGGAGAGATGTGCCACCACCATGCAGATGTTTGGTGGAATGTGGCTTCTCCGTGGCCATATGGAACCAAAAAATCCTTCCCATCAGGGAGCAACTCCATAAATGTGTTCTCTAACAGATCCACCTACCTGGGGAAGCTATTTGAGGGTAGGCCAAAGTCATAAATAATCACATGGGTACTTTTCTGGGGGCTGACCCAGGCACTCTTGCTGGCAGTGGGTTGTAGAGGTTTTCCAGTGCCAGACTGGTAACACTGGGGAGACATTCTTGTGCACACAAGCTGGTAAGGCACCCTGCTGGTTTTGCTGATCGTGGTATGATGCTGCAGTTTTTCTGGGGATTTTGTGACCTTCCAGGAGAGCCACAGTATCTTTTGAATAATGCCAGTAGCTTTTAGTTCCCATCAGAGATCTTTAGTCTGCAAATTAAAACGAAAAAGTAGCAAACAAAAAAAAAGGAAGTGTGCAGAAAATGCATGTGCAAGTGCTGCTCGCACAGAGCTGAAGCAGCTGACCTCCAACATCCCACAGCACAGGGATTTCAGACTTGAAGTTCCCAGATTAGTGGTTCCCATGTCACTGAAGCTGTGGGTAGCTTCAGAATGACACATGGCTCACAGGGTCTGAAAATAAAAGCTGCTGCTTTTGCTGGTGCTGGTTGCAGTATCTACTCTGCCTGCCATGGGCAGGAGAAACATCCAAACAAAAGTGCTTGCAAAACCCTGGCATTAGTGATAAATTTGTTCTCCCATAAGGTTTCTCTAAAATAAACAGAAAGTTAATGAAAAGGTTGTCTGTGCTGTTCACAGCAATGTGTTCCAGTGTGACTAATTACAGTTTTTATACTGATTTTTCCCTGATGCCGTTTCTTTTGGACTTGCTTTTGGTGCTAATTTCAGTTTAACAGAGCATAACATTAAGAAACAAAATTGCAATGGTGAGAGTAGCACTGGGCTTTCACAAGCTCATCAGAAGGCTTTGAATTTTTAATTAGTAAGCCACATGACTTTTTGGAGTTTGAATTGATCGTTGCAGAGATGCCATGCAAGGGCTCGGCTCCTGAAGGCTGGAGAAACCATCGCCCTGCACAGAACATCCTGGGGACCCCTGTGTAAATCAGCTGGTGAGTTGTGAACAGATGCCTCAAAAAGGGGGCACAGCATAGCTATCATGACAAGATTATTTTGTACTTGCAAAGGAACCTGAAGGTCTGTGACACACAAGGGTTTTTTGCCCCTCTCCATTCCTGGGGAGCTGGCATTCCTGCTGGAGCCACGTGGCAACGTGGAGAAGCACATGCCCTCCTCAGAGCAGGGACTGTCAGGCTGACAAGGGAATGTAGAAAGGAAGATAAAGTGCCTTTGTGTAGCTGTTTGCACAGGGTAGCAAGTGCAACAACCACAAAATCAAACAATTATTTCAACTGTAAAGTGTGAAAGCAGCATCGATCTTTCAGATTGCAATCCGTTTTCCAAGTGTTTACACTGCGGTTAGTCTGCAATTGTTTTGGGCTCTGAAGTCCCAAATCAGAGGATGTAAGAGATTTCATTGTTGCTTTTCCTTTGGCTCCCTGCTGTTGACTTCATTAGCACAGTGAGGGGAAGTGGCAGAGCCCAGCTGATGCACAGCACTTTTAGTTAAGTTGGTGCAGCACAGGTTAATTGAGGGCAAACACCAGCACTGTGGACAAGCAAGGTGTGATTTGTTATGCACCTTCCTTTTCTGCATTTAACCCAAGTGCTTCCCAGGGCACCTGTGGTCTCTCATGTTTTCAGTCATTTCGTTCCCTCCAGCTTTACATTTATAACTTACTAACACAAAACATCCACTGAGAGTGTTTTGGCTCACCAATATCAGAGCCTTAACATGTGGCTACAGTGAGTAGACAGTTTGTAATGTTCTTTTGGACCTAGGAACTGACTCTGACTTAGAAGAATGTATTTTTCTTCCATTACATGGTCTGTTCAAATAGACCCTCAGTGCTCATTTCTGAATTAATTATTAAAATAAAAAAAAAAAAAATTAGTTAATGCAGTTTCTTTGTTTATCTCTTACAACAAGTAGCTCTCACTCTCATTTTTGCTGGAGATCCTGATGCATTTCCAATTTTGAAAAATGGCCATTTCCCCAAAGGGCCTCTGGTGAGGGGAGCTTTATTTGGGTTGCACTATGTTGATTTCTAGGCAAAGGCAGCACTGCTGGCTTCGGTGTTCTATGTCCAATTTGGATACTCACACCACACTTTAAGTGTTCTACATCTCTGTGCTGAAGGAGACAACATGATGTCAGGTAAAACAGGTGTAACTGCTGCAGTGAAACATGGAAAAGCTTTTCCTGCTCTGCCAACACACAGTCACATGTTACAGCAAAGGCCACTGTCCTCAGGAGAGCCTGCTCTGTCTGTGCCTGGCTACAGGCTGCCATTTCCACTGGGCATGAGCTGCTTTATTCCTTTGTGTTATGCTGAAATTCAGAAGTAAGACTAAGTGTATTACACAGCACTGCTTTGTCATGTCTCAGAAAGATGCCCTGGGTGTTATGTAGCTTGGAGAGTGCTCTTACTGACCTCTGTGGCTGCCAGCAGTGCCCTTTGGCCACAAATCTTGTCCCTAATTGCAGGCATGTGTGTAGTGGTTTTTGTCTTCTGTGTACCTCAGGCACCACACAAGTGCCTGGCAAAACAAGTGCTGTCCTGAAAATGTAAGCAAACAAAGGCATGTTTTTGTTGGTGCATCAAGCCTTTGCAAGAAGGAATTATAAAAACTTGTACAAACATGAAGAGAGGCATAACAAAAAAGGGAGAGTGGTTCCTGCTTGCAGATTTGGACAAATATATGGAAGTGGCTAAAAGGGAACCAGGAGAACACTTTCTGTCTGTTGTCTGTGGTGCCTTGGGAGGCAGTTGGCAACGTGGGACTTGACTCTTTCCCACACTGGGGCATTTGGTGTTTGTTCTTTCCTTCCCCTCGGAGTCTGGGTGCTATTCCAGCAGAGCACAGTGGGCAGACACTGCAGACAACTTTGGGCTGCTCAGTGGGCTCTAAATAACTGCTGGGGTGCAGCGTTGAGCCCGTGGTGACCCAGCCAGGGTGACTCCACTGACCACCCCAGGCACACCTCTGCTGGCTCAGCTGGGAGCTTGGAGACCCAGCACACACAGGGAATCCTTCCCCAAATACTCCGTGTTTGAAGAACAGTTACATATATGATAAAAGCAAATTCAGTCATTTGTATGATTATAGATGAATGGAGGCAGGACTAAGATAGGAGAATGGTTCACCTCTAAAGCCCTTCTGAAAGTAAGGCAGCATTTCAAAAAGTCACCAGGGCTAATTCTTTAATTCTTATTTTAGCTGAAAATCACACTCATGTCTGCAAGGACTCCACACTTGTATGCAAAAAGAGAACATGGACTGTTTTCACACCCTTTCCAAGAGAATCACCCTCCCCAGAAGGCTGATACACTTCTGCAGCACAGTTCTGTACTGGCATGTTGGCTAATTTGTCAGCAACTGTTTCCCCAGTAAAAGATGTAGGAATTTCTAAGCTTTTTTCTTTCATCTCTTGATTTTTCATTTTTTTTTTTTTAGCATCTGGCATGAAAAGAGAGAAGAAAGCTGGAATGGGAATTGGGTACATCATCCTCATAGCTCTTGCTGTGTTTGGCTTTGTGCTGGGAGTTGTGACCCTTCTCATTTTCCAGTACCAGCGAAAGATGGGAAGATACAACTGCAGGATCAAGTCTGACAACTTCAGCTACCAAGTGTTCTATGATTAGTGATTCCCAGGTTACCACATGTGAGTACTGAACTATGATCAGTTACATTTCTTAGCTGTTTATGTCTCCCTGAAATGGTGACATACTTGTATGACGATCATCCTTATTTTGAGTGTTTGAACCTGCTGTCCTTTTTGCTATGGGTAAAGGCCATGTAAGTAAGAAAGAAATTCCTGCTCTTCTTCCCTGTTTTTAAATACTGCAGACTACAAGAGGAGGAAGACAGCACTGTGTCCTTCATCTTCCTTCATGGCTTTGATCTCAGTCTGAGTAAATGGCACATCACTTTAGAAAACACCAATAAGCATTTCCACAAAAACAAACTCCATATAATTTTGGGGTTTAAACTAGTGACTATTGTAATAAAGGAGAGAAACTTTACCACTCTCTTTATAAATTTTCTTCAGAAGTTATCCCTTTCTGCAAAAGCTTGGGTTTAATTATTATTTTTTGAGATTTTTTTGATAANTTCCAACACAAACCATTTTATGATTCTAAGTCATAAAACAAATCTCTTACATTTAATTCTTGCCCTGTTGTGTGACATTGCAAAGTCAATTTCCTCCTTTTCTGTCACAGATTTCACAATCACAAAACCAGGGGCAGGTACTACACACACCAAGGTGAGCCAGCACTGAGTTACATGAGGACAAAGTGCTTTTGTCACATTACTTCCTTGTCACATGATTTGGCACTGATGGATTTTCCTTCCCAGCAGAAGGTGGAAGCTGCTCAGGATCTGAAATGAAACTGTTGTTTCATTCTATTTCATTCTGCAGTGAGAACTCTTTAGCAATCTGGAAAATTGTTCCTGTTTGTCTACCAGGCAGAAGAAGACATATAAATAAGTGTTCAAAGTAGTTTGAAGGCATGTCCCAAGAATACCACAGGTTACCACATATTTTACAGGCATGCAATAAATGGTTTTGGGTTTTGGAAGGGTTTTTTTTCCTGTTGTGACCATACTTATATTTCACATTCAAACTTCTCAAAATATTATAATTTCTGCCATATTTTAAAGCTCAATGACTTGCCATGTCTTGGCAGAATGCATTTATTACTGCACACTGTATGCCATATTCTTCTGTACCACAGATAGATGTAAATTCCCAATGTGTGGTTTGAGATGACAGAGATTTACAGAGTCGTGCACAAGAAATCCACGTGTGATAAAGAGATCACAAACAAAACATAAAGAGCACTCTTCCCAGAGATGCCTGACCTGTAACTCCCTCTTAAGTCTGTGCAGGTGGTTCTGACCACAGCATAGAATTTTTTTACTCATTTCTCCCCACCTTTCTCAAGGGCTCCTTTTAAAACAGCAGCATATACAGTTTTTCAGTTTTTCACAGTCTGTTGCTACTTGCTGTGTACTTTTATCTGGTTAATACACATTGCCTGTGCTTTTCTCTTTTCTTTGCCCAGTGGTAAATGACACATTCCCATAGAGGCAATATCCCACAAAGGCCATATCACTTTCTTTATAGAACTGGATACTCAGTTATTTCTATGCTTCTTCACATGGAAATGGCTTTTGTAATACAGATCCTGTTCTGTGGCTTGAGTCACTCAACTGAGCAAATAGAGAGATTTTGTACAGGAGCATGTAGTGATAGGACAAGGGGGAATGGCTTCAAAGGGAAGGAAAGTTGGTTTAGATTGGATGTTAGAAACAAATTCTTCCCTGTGAGGGTGATGAGTCCTTGCCACAGGTTGCCCAGAGAAGCTGTGGATGCCCCATCCCAGGAAGTGTTCAAGATGAAGTTGGAGGGGGCTCTGACCAACCTCAGGTAGTGGAAGGTGTCCCTACCCATGGCAGGGATTTGGAACTGGATGATCTTTAAGGTCCCTTGCAACCCAAACCATTCCATGATTCTATGAAATAACTCATCTCTTATTGCAGTCAGTGGCACAATTTGAGAATTCGTGGTCAGGTGAGTGGAACTCAGAGGAAATGCAGCCCTCTGTAGCTCACAGGATGACCTCTGGTAGCTGTGAAGGCCCAAAGCTTGGAGAGAAAGGGCAAGTCTCCCTTCCTGTAGCTTTTCCTCTGCTGTGCACCTGAATCTACTCTCAGGAATACACCTGAATACTCTCACAGGAGACATTCCTGCTCATCTGTCCAGGACCTCTCTGGAATGCATCCCATGGCCTAACGAGGATTTGAGACCTGATGCATGAGGGCAATATTTTAGCTCTTCCAACTACTGCATTCACAGAGGTGCATGAGCTTGCATTTTGTACTTTCCTTTATTTATATGTAATGATGAATTTATTTGTAACTGAACCCTAGAGATGATGTAATTACTCTTTTTATAGTTCCAGTTTCTGTTGATAACCATCTGGTGAAGCTGTTGACTCTCTCCTCACATTGCTTCAGGGGATTTCCCCAGGTTAGGGGGACAAGTCAAGGACAGGCGTTACGTGAGGTGTGTTATTATTTCTGTCCTTCACTTCCCCATTTTTTCCTCAGTTTTGACCAGCTAGAAGGGCAACAGAAACTTTCTTAATTAGAACTGCATTATAAGTGTGCCTTTCTGAGGTATCTTGCTGTGTGATTGCATCACTACCGAAAATTGCTTTTTCATTTCTGCTCATTCAAAGCTCTCCCTGTTTTACTCTTTCCCCCTTTCACCTGGGGTAGACTCCTCTCCCTCTTCAGCCAACAATAGTTTGGCTGAAAATACTTTGAAAAACTATAATACTGGGTTGCCACAAGGCTGAAGTGTGGCTGGTAAATTCACTATACCAGCAAGATGAACCCACTCATGGTGTCAAGAAACCAAGGTTTGGGTGGTAAATTTAAACAAAACCAGAACTCCACTTGGTTTTATTCTTTTATAGATAGAAAATCAAAGATATTCTTTACTTGGGGAAAGGAGAAAAAGCTTTGGGATATTAAGGGAGTTTGAAGACCCAGACACAAAGAACCAAATCTCAGGCTTCATGGGATAAGAGTGAGTCCTTTCTGGAATCCTGCAAGAGTATCTTTGGATGAACTGCTTAGTGGAGAGAAGACCAGCTGAGGATGGAAAATATGTTTTTCCAGTCAGATAATGAACCTCTAACCGCTCGTCCCTCCACCCCCTCTATTTCTGTATTGGCAGCAATAACAATAACTATTAATTTCAAGTAGTATGAGTTTGGGAAAGTGTTGCTTTCCAGCACTGTTATGCAGGAAACAAGCAAAACCACAAGCCTGTCTATAGATACAGACAGATAATGAGACTCTTTTCCAGCCTGACCTCATGGACACCTTGCTGTGTACTTTAGCCTGGAGATTGTTTTGTCCTGCTTACCAAGAGATCTGCCACTCCTGCCAGCTGATCTGGTTACCTGTCCCCAGGTGACCCAGAACACAGCATCTTGCCTGCATATGAAGCAGTGAGGTGAGAGATTTTACAAAACCACATTTGGGCCAGGGGGAAAAAAAACTTTTAAGTGTCTGCACGTCACAGTACAAACTCAAGTGCTTATAACGTGACTAGAGCAAAGACAAGTTTTAGCATCACCTGGACACGTCAGGGGGGCGTGCTCTGTTTCTAGCTGGGATCCACCTCCTTGTGTTTGGAGATTTGGGCTGTGACAGCCATGGCTGCTTTCCAAACCTTCTCTCAGGTAGTGCAGTCCTGGTCCCCTCCTTCCTCCCTCACGTTTACATCAGTGCAGTCAGCCACGACTGCCACCACAGCAATGGACAATGGGAAAAGCCCTTAATCCTGCTCTCAAGCTGGGCCATGAGGCACTCACACCCAGGAACAAGGAGAAAAGAATGTGCCGAAGAAAAAGCAAACACAGATCTGCAGTGATAAGATCAGAAATGGCAATGGCATTTTTTGTTCTCAAATGAATGCAGGTTCTGACCTTTGTGGGTTAATTTTGTAGACTTGACATCGAATTTCAGGTAGTGTTGCTTGTGTGGACACCACCTGTAATGAAAATTGAAGTCAGGTTTATGAAAATACTTCCACTCAGCCAACAAATCCCACAGTTGAATAAGAAACCTATAGGGAAATATACTTGAAGAGTATTTGAATTATTTCTTGTCATTAAATATCTGAGGTGTGCACTTTTCTTTTACAAGTGTATACAAATCTGTCCCCATAAATTTTTTTTCACCTGCTGTTTGAGTCACGCAGGTTAGAAGGCAGTTTTCACCAGACTATTAACATTGCAAAGTGATGTGTGGATTCAGGATTGCACAATAAAGAAGGAGCTCCTTCCTTGGTTTGTCTCCCCCTTGCCTTTCACCTCACTCACCAGTGTAATTTCCCCCATCCCTGTTACACAGCAGAGCAGAACAGAAAGTTGTCACAGAATCAGAGAATCACTGGATGGTTTGGGTTGGAAGAGACCTTAAAGATCATTTCATTCCATCCCCTGCCATGGGCAGGGACACCTTCCACTATTCCAGGTTGCTCAGAACCTCATCCTACCTGGCCTTGGACACTTCCAGGGATGGGGTAGCCACAGCTTCTCTGGGCAACCTGTGCCAGAGCCTCACCACCCTCAAAATAAAGAATTTCTTTTAAATATCTAATCTGAACCTACCCTCTTCCACTCTGAAGCCGTTCTCCCTTGCCTCATCACCACCTGCCCTCAGAAACAGTCTCTCTCCATCTTTTCTGTAAGCTGAATTGTCAGCAGCTTCTTACAAGACCAATTCAGAATTTGTAGCCAGTTTTCACTTCTTGAGACTGAGTTTATGGCTGCTTTTGTGTCTTCAGCAGTAACTGGAAGACAAAGGCAGTAGAAATGCCAAGCAAGTGGGTTTAATCATTTGTGTCACAGTAGAGCAGGGGGGGCAGATTGGCAGTGGAGTCACTGTGCTTGGTGCTGACACTTTGTAGGGCATGACTGTCCCTTCCCCAAGGAGATGACAGTGCAAAAAGGGACAGTGGAAGAAATAAGCTGTATGCAAAACACCCAGCCACTGATCTAAGAAATATTTATGGGGGTTTTTATGCCATGCAGCAACACGTGTCCCATGCAGTGATATATGTGACAGAACAGGAAACTACTTACCAACAACTAGTGGCCTTTGGGGTTTATATTTCACATGTGCATCTATTTATGTACTTTCTCTATGCTGTACCTGTAAGGATACACGTCACAAAGACCTCAGCACTGAGGATTTTTCATTTCAGAGACTTCTGGACCCACCTCCCCTTATGTTCCACTCAAAGGGGCCCTTACTACCCTCCCCACCCAATATATTTTGCACACTGATTTTCATTCACCCTCAGAAACCTGTTGATCAGAGAGACACGTGGTGGAGAATGAACAATAAATGTGCCCATGGACAATGTATCTCAAAGTACCCAAGTTAGCAGTAGGTAACCATTTCTTCCCTTCTTGAGGAAATACATTGACATCTCTATTTCTGTCCACCTACATCTCTCCACAACTTACCTTGCTATCATAAAAGTAAATAAATAGAATACATATCCTCACATTGTTTAATCATTTAAATTTATTTGAGTTTTAAGCTTTCTTCAGGGAGATAGAAAGTTTTCCAAGTGCTTGCAATTTCAACACACCAGTTCTTCACCTCTTGTGGTACCAATTGATCTGCTGCACTAATTCATGTGAAAGATTTCCGTGCCAGATGTGGGCAGATTTTCAGTCTCTGAGGAGTGGTGCTGTGCAGGAAATCTTTGTGGAAATACTTGAGCCAGCTATCTAGCCACTAAATTTCTCTGTTAATAAAACCAGGGAAATCCATCTCAGAGAAACCCTTGGGGAAGATGAATTATGGAGTGTAGCCAAATCATGTTTCCAGAACATTCTGAATATCTCAAATGGCAGCTGCTGTAGAGATGTAAACTTTAAGGTTGTTTCATAACCCTTCAGCCTGGAAATAAAATGACTGCCAATGTCAACACAAGCTTGGAGGACTTGAGTGGATATTTCTAATTATTTTATATTGTTATATATAATTACTTATTATATTGTTTTAATTGCTAGTGATCATAGATCCTCTTGTTATCCTATGTACTCTGCACTTGAGATACAGAATCACAGAATATCCTCAGGTGAAAGGGACCCACAAGGATCACCCAGTCCAACTCCTGGCCCTGCACAGACACCCCAACAATCCCACCCTGTGCCTGACAGCATTGTCCAAACCCCTGGAGCTCTAGCATCCTTTGGGCCATGACCATTCCCTGGGGAGCCTCTTCAGTGCCCAATCACCCTCTGGAGGAAGAACTTTTTTCTAATATCCAGCTTAAACCTCTTCTGACACCACTTCCTGCCATTCACTCAAGACCTGTCCCTGATCAGAGACAGCAGAGGTTGGTGCTGCCCCTCCACTGCCCCTGTTTGCACTTAGTCACATTTATTTTCTTTGCAGGGCTCATACAGGAATCTGAAGATTTGTTTTGTGGTGATTCATTTAAAGAACTGGTGCTTTAGAGAAGGATCATTAGCTTAATTGCTTGGGATAAGATCTCTTTGTTTCTGGGTATATTCTTGCCAGATGAATGTGCCAGCTTATCATATGTTTATTTTGAAAGCAATGGACAGATCAGGCTGGTGGAGGAGAAAGTCTCCAAAGTCAGAGTCTAGGCTAGAAAATTACTGAATTAATAGTCTTCTGGGAAGCAAACTGGACCAAATTATGGCAAGGAAAGAAAAGAGCATTCTAAGGAACTGAGACAGAAAAAAGTAACAGCTGAGGATGAGTCTTAGTCATTGATCTCCAGCTGGAGCCCTCAAAGGAAGACAGTAACAGGGAAACAGAGCCTTCCATTATATTCAGTCCTGAAATGACACAAAACAAGAATATGGGTCCCACCCTCCTCCCATTAATGTTGGCAGGCCCCAGAAAATAATTTGCATTCCAGCTAAGCCCTTGTTCTCATATCTGACTTGCAAAACAATTTCTCACAAATAGTGCTGGAGCAGGCACGGAGAGCTGAGCCCACCTGGCCCTGGTATTCACTCAGAAAGGAGCTTTGATGTCTTTGAGCTGCCCCAGAGCTGCCCCAAATCACAGGCAAATCCAAAGCCATCTTAAGCTAAAACACCTTTTACAAACTTCTGGGGTGGTTGCAAACGAGGCTGTTTAAACTCTCTGTACCCTATTCACAAATGTCATCAACTTTTTGTTCCCAAAACTGTTGTGTAGGGACAATTTTGTGAGGCTTTGGAGCACAGAAAGGGATTGTGCTGCCATGCCAGGTATTCTGAGCACTCATTACAGGTAATTAAATTTTTTTTTTTTTTTTGAAGCACAGAGAGGTTGGGACTGTTTTTCATTGGGAGAAAAAAGCAGCTAGAAGCGTTTGATAATCCACATATTCATGAAATTAACTTTGTCACTAATTGTAGTAATTGGCACTGACATTCTGTTGTGAGGATAGGCAGGGAGTGGGAGAGTCACGCTGTGTATTTTTAGAGATGGAAATTTCTGTAACTCTAAATCCAGGCTGGATGGGGCTCTGAGCAACCTGGTCTAGTGGAAGGTGTCCCTGCCCATGCCAGGGAGTTGGAATGAGATGATCTTTAAGGTCCTTCCCAGCCTAAATCATTCCATGGTTCTATGTTGTGCACACCTTCAGGGTAATGTGTGTTATAATGCACGCAATATTCATATTTTTATAATTATATGAGTCACATACTATCTCATTTTTATATTTGCTCACTGCTTTGAAATGTTCATTATGTTGTCATTTACCTGACCCACGCCTTCATTTATTTGCTGTTTTTAAGGACAAATACCAAGATTTAAGGATATTTAAATGTTTAAGGATAAATCCCAGATTTTCCCTAGGATGATTCTCCCTAAGGGACACCTGCCTAACAAAACAGGTTACAACTGCCTTGCTGCTAGTGAGCAAAAGTCCTAATTCTTTGTGAAAGAAAAACTGAACTAGCGGAAGAAAATTTAAACTAACTCCCTGTGTGTTCCCCTGCAGGCTGTGCCAGTGTCAGTCCCTCTGCCTGAATGTTCAGCAGGGAGCAGCTCCATTGCCCTTGTGCTTTTTGCACAGAGAGATCCAACCCAGACTGAATTCCAAGGTTGTTCAAACAGGGAATACTTGGCTGTTACACACAGTTGGTTAACTCAAATGTACAGAGTGAATTCTTGGAAGGAAATCACTTATTTAGCACAGCAATTATGATCAGCATTCAGTCCTCATCCAAAAGAGGTCCCCACATACCCTCAGCACAAATACATTTTATTCATGACAGTCTCATCTTCTAATTCTGGTCCTGAACCTTGTAGATATTGCACCTGTCAGTGAGACATTGGAAAATTTGTGATTGGAGCCTTTCCTTGCAAAAAAACATGAGAAAAGCTTCCACAAATGTCTTCTCTGAACAAAAAGAGATAACACATTCTCCCCAGTGACATCTGGCTTCTAAAAAAACATGGGCCAGGGAGCGAGTTGATGCACAGTTCCTCTGAGCTTAACTCTAAGCTCACTCCCTGCTTCTCCCCAAGATAAACCTGCTTTAGAAGCATGAACCCTAAGCAGTGTAACTTTAGCCAGATTTTGTCTCTGGTGTGGGGGCCCAGGAACAGTCCATATCTTCTGTTTAGTGATTTTCATCCTGAGAGAGATCTTTTGGCAACTCTTTTTCTTTTTTACTTCCCATTTCCAGAAAAAAAAAACAGGTTTGGGGGTTTTTTTCTTTCTTTCTTTTTTTTTTTTTTTTTTTTTTTTGTTTTGTTTTGTTTTGTTTTGTTTTTGTTTATTTTTTTGGTTTGGTTTGGGTTTTTTTGTGGGTTTTTTTTTTTTTTTAAACCTCAACCCTTTGAAAAAGGTGATGGAAGTCTGGAATCCTGATCCTGGCTGTGGTGGTATTTGTTGCATTGTGTTGTAGCAAAATTAATGATTTACAGTAGAAAGGGTGTAGGTATGAAAAAGGCAACATGAGATGGAGTAAAGTTTTCTTGCACAGTCATTACCTAAATCATATCAAAGAAAATGATCAACACAGAGGAGTTAATGGCAAAAATTGCTCCATTGAGAGGTCTTTAACTACTTTTTTTTTCCTGAGAGAACAGACTATTAAAAACAAAACCTATTTACATGAAAAGAAAATCTCCTTGAGAAGCAGACTGATTTCACTGGAATTATAATGGAAAACTTATCACAACACTTCATCCCAAAATACTGTCAAAAAAAGTTTTGCTTTGCCCTTATAATTGGGCATTTTGGATAAAATTGCCATTTTACACCGTTGGGAAATCAAAGTGTTTGAATTAAAACAGTCAAAACCAAACTGTTCAGCCTTAATGCAACCAGAATTTTCCTTCTGACTGAATTTTTTTTTTCAGAACACTTCATTTCAGTAGCTCTTTGGAGAGCAATGACATTTTGAGTCTTGAGGTTAAGGTTCAGAGTTTTGAAACAACACAGTGATTCCTGTGGCTCTCACACCTACTACTACTTTTGTTAACACTGAGCCCAAATAATTCTCAAAATTTTGTGGCTCACTTATGTGGACTAAGGCTGGGAAGAAGAAAAAGTGAATTATAGCATCCTCTTCTTAAAAACAACCTGAAACACCAGTAGCAAATGGTGCTCATTGAATGAATTCCATTATCTATAGGTGAAATACAATAACTGATCACAAGAAGAGAACTGTCACAGAGCATCAGAGTTGTGGTTATTGAAGTTATACTGTTACTGTTGGCAACAATCCCTGGCTCAGTGCTCTTGAATTCTACCCTGGAACCCACAGCTAATTTCTTTATTTTCATCTGTCCTCTATGATTAACATGAATATTTGTTCTTTGTCAGTGAGGTATTTTAATATATTCCTGCAGCAGATATTGTGTTGGTGATGCTGCTCCATGAAGAATTTGAATTTCTTCTCTGGAGAAGAATTTTCTCTTCATTTTCCTGTCCAGACTTATGGGGACTACACACCTTTATTCACTGATAGAGCAAACTAACACAAATGCACAGAAGAAGGTAAAGTGGCTAATGAAATCCCAGAAACAGCATGGTGTAATTACTTTAGATCAGGATTACCAGGGCTTTTCTGATTCTGGTTCTATACTGGGTGATGTTGTGCTTTTGGCTTTGTGCCCTGCCCAAATGCTGAACACACCTCCCCTCTTCCAAACTCCTCTCCTGCACAGAAATCTTCTCCCTGGTTTTGCTACCCTTATTTCCAGAGCATTTAGACAAATCCATGAGATGCCTGTTTGGAAGCCTCAGGGATTCCAAGACTGTGACCTGTGGGCACTGATTTATTTCAGCTGCATCTCTGATTCTTTACCTGCTCTGTTTGTCCTGATATTTTGTACTTGATTCCTCTTCCATTTGCTCTTTTCAGGATAATCCAGTGCAAGGCTGGGAAGGAAAACGTGGGGTTTTGTTTAATCAGAGCTCGTTAGAGGCTGCTCATCACCTTTGTGGCTCAGCACCTCGCAGTCCTCCACAAAAGGAACCGTGCTTTGCCAACTGTAAACAGCGATGGTTTCTAGGAAACCCATTGTGCCAGCCTGCAGCTTCTCCTTTGATGACACATGTTTATTTAAATCTTCAAGCTCCTGCAGAAACACAGCATTCCCTGTTCTTCTCTCCAAATTTTCAAGCAATATAACACATCAAAAGCTATCTCGACATGAACTTCAAATTCACTAAATCTAGGAGGCAAATAGAGATACCTTTAGACCTTGTTTCTGTCCTTTTTATTTCTCCTTTTTTTTTTTTTCCCCCAAGAAAAAATAATGACTTTTCTAGCCTGGTTGGGCTGAGCTTTGGATCTACCCTGGAACCCACAGCTAATTTCTTTATTTTCATCTGACAGTAATTATATATATATAAT
>JACBWW010000007.1:38727138-38849507 GCA_020086605.1 Lanius collurio | reverse complement strand
GAAGGAGAAATACATAACCTGAAGTACTCATAAATCCATGAACCCTGGGGTTACTGTAAGACTTGGAGCATGACTGTGTCCTGTGCAGTAGTGTGACATCTGGGGACACCGAAAGAAAGATGAAACTTGAGAATATTCATGATAGTGCTTAACAGATTTACTCTTTAGTCTCCAAGCAGAGGTATGGGCATCAGTCTCCTGAATCTCATATATTCTATTCACATTATAAAACCAACCAAACACATAAAAGGCTTTCCCATATAGGGCATGGCTGTGACATTTCAGCACTCATCTTTTGATTCTTATTGACAGGCAGTAAAAATAAACTCCCCAAGCAAACTGAATTGGGACAAAAGGTGGCACATATTTTACAGTAAACAAAAATAACTTCAAAGCCAACCTACAATTCTTCTCAGATGTTCATGCTATTCTGCTCTAAAAGAACAGGCCCAAATGAACCTTGGAATCACTGCAATGACAAATTGGACAGAGTTTAGTCAAGAAACAGGTATCAGCATTCTGCCAGGGCTGTTGTCTTACAATAGAATATTTTGGACCAAATTAACAGAAATTAATAAGTTTGATGAAGGAAGAGTATGGCCTAATACCCAGAAGAAACTTTTCCACTTATTTGTATGTTTCACTGCTAAAACCCCATTCTAAAAAATACAGAAGCCGATGTAATTCATTTTAAATGTCAGTGTTGAATGTCAGCAATATGCAAGGCCTGTTTATGTGGTGGTGGAATGTGTCAGCAGACACCATGCAATATAGCTGTGTCTGAAAGCATCAGAGGATCCCTTTTCAGAGTGCTAAGAGAAATGTGTTACAAGTACATTGTATGTGCATTGTCTTTTTATATATAAATATGTTCAATATATATTTATTTAATATATCTATATAGATACCTGTAAATATGAGTGAGCATATATATACACACACAGGCTATATATAGGTTATACATAGATATTTATAGGTAATCTCTGTTTTCATATTTAGATGTATGTACGCACATACACTCAGGTATATTTATTTATGTACAAAAGCTGCCTGCCTATCACTGCAACAAATACTTTGAAGATAACATTTTTATCGAGGTGTATATTCCTCCTCCTCCTTTGTAGTGACAAGATGACGTAATTATGGGGAAGCAGCAGCAGCCTGATTTTTTTTTAAATGAAAAGGAAGAGAGAGAGTATCAGTTGCTTAGAAGTGGCTCAGGTCTGTTGCTACTGGATTAACAGCATAACAGGCTAAAATAGCAGGAAAAATGAGTGTAAAATGGAAGATGTTTTATCTGAGTGCCATTGGTGTAAAGAGTGGCAGGAAGAAAAGGCAGCATTTTGCAGATGCTTTTCAATAGGGACTTATTACATTGCATAAGTTGAGTAATTTTCTGCTCCCAGCCATTTCTCTCCAAATCAGATTGTTTGTGCTTTGTTCTTGTTTCCTTTAGAAGTTGTAAGAATTGGTTGGAGCTCTCATGTGTAGCAGTGGTGGGTCCAATTCAGACCTGTTTGGGCAATTTTGCCTGTTTTCAGCTGCCGACGTCATTGTCTGAATTTCCTCATTAGCTGAGCATTTTTGCAGCTTGCTTTCCTGCTGGGTGTAAAGGAGAGTATGCTTACGTGCCAGATAAATGTCTGCCACTTCTGTTTGTTTGAACAGTGGTTTGCTGGTGAAAACTGGGGGGAGTTGTGCATCTGGGAGCGCAGAAGGAAAATAATGAAGCTTTAAGTAGAATAATGTGCTTCAATTTGCAAGAGCCACTAAGAGAGGGGTGCAGAGAACAGGGATATGGTAGAGATGTTCTTCTGACTGATTTTTCTGGGGACTAGAAACATTCCTGAACTGCACCAGGAAGGCAAATAAGAGCACTGCAGATCCACAGCTGGAGGGCACTTCCCAGGAAGAGCTCTCTGCACATGGTGGGCATCCACGTTCCCTTGTGGCTGCATTTACCTTCCCTGGGCACCTCTGACGTGGGAAAGGGAGTGGGCTAGGGAGGACATTGCCTGCTTGTGGTCAGCCTGGAGAGCATCCACACTGTGTACCCCTTACACATCTCAGAGCTGTGAGAGGAGTGCTCTGTGGTCTCTGCATCACAGGGGTGAGGGGAGTGAGGTAAAGGTGACAAGAGCTGTACTGACATTGTCCTTTTTGCTGGTCACCCTGGCACTCCCACACCTCAGGATTGGTGTGAATTGCCCAGTGTCTTTTAAAAGGTGGTCCCTCCTATGTCCCCTCCTCCAGCTCTCCAGCTCCCCCATCCACAGTGGCTGCCAGTCTGTGCAAGTGCTGACACTAAAACCACAGAGGAAGACGTGGCTCCAAATGCTTCCAGGGTGTTTACAACTGTACACAAGGAAAGAAGATTGGGGCTATAGTCAAGATTAACCTCTCCTTTTGTATTGCAGTATTATTATCTAATGAGATCAGAGGCAAAGCCCAGCAGCTTAGTCAGTATTAGAGCGTAGGCACCCATTTCAGGAGGAAGCCTTTGAGAAGAGCAATCTTGAGCCGTCCACCTACACCATTTTCTTTGCAGCTTTGCAAGATGGAAAAAGTGACAGATGTAAACCTCCCCAAAGGCAGTTGCATGTTCTCCTTATGCACATTGCCTCCAGACACTTCTGCCCCCCTGCACCACCGACTCACGGGCGATCTCCGTGGGTGACCCCTGGGACAGAAACAACAGTTCTGTTGGACTCCATGAGGAGACAGTCTGGTTTTGAGTCATCCATCAGCTATTTCCACCAGACCAGGTCCCATTCTTGGGGTTTAAGTACTTTGGGACTCACGCCCTATCCTCTGCCCTTGCTTCTTCCTCAGTTCTGAAAGTACTTTCTGGTTTAAGTTCAGCAAACACCCTTCCACAAGAGCACGCCTCCTGCAGTTTCCCCAGGCATTATTCTGACATAACAGATAGTGGGATTTTGGTGGGCAAAGCCAAATTTTAATTTTTATTATGTTTTGAATAAACCACTCTGTGTGAAACTAATCCTGGTGTGACCTGTGCTTTACTGACATAGGAGGGCCTTAGGAACTGTAGCAAACCCTTCAGTTGTATAAGGACAATTTATCAACAGCAAATAAATGGAGAGTGTGGGAGACAGGAATTGAGTGGGTAAGATGCTGTCCCTGCTCCAAGACCTTGAGCTTAATATTTGATGTCCCATAGACTAAGAATATGGGACCAGGGCATGTGGAGGCTGCTGTGCTAACAGTAATATCAGCTGTAAATACACAAGAACTATTGCAAATATTACAAGTACAGAAGTGGAAACTCATCTATTGGGGGCAGATAGCAGAGCTTAAAAGCAGAGTGTTGGGTTTCACTCAGGTCTTCATTGGAAGTGGAGCAGTGACTCAGTTTGAGCACACACACAGACAGGAATTTAAAAACATGGCAATATTTTGAAAATGTTGTGATGTGGTAACAGAGCAATGTTCTGTACTTGTGCCATTACCCAGATTGCTGCAGCCCCTGTCAGAGTAAGGTAATCTCACCTGTTGGCACAAGGACAAAAAAAGACACAGGTGGTGCATTCATCACTTGCACATAATGATCAAAAGCATTTAACCAGCACTGAAATGAAAACCAGCAATATTAGAGGTGCTTATTTTTCCATTTGCACACAGGCTACAGCTGTTATTACTGTGCCTTATTCTGTCACACACACTTAGAAAAAATTGCTTCAAAACTCTGGATTTGTGTGCTGCCCATATGGCACTGAACACGCTGCCCTGAGAACTGTCTGTAGCCTGGCAGACCACAATTGTTTTATCACTGTGTGTAATTCATGTCAAAATGAGATTTTAAAATATTTTAAGGTATTACTTATTTGTATGGAATTTTTAAGAACATGGATTGCATGAGCTGTTGTACCTAATAGGCAGTAGACCAGATTTTTCCTCAGGTGTCTCACAGCAGTGAGAAACAGGGCTGGACACATTCCTAGAATGATAGAAGGGAACTGAGAGATCATCTTGTTCCAATCCTCTGCCATAGGCAGGGACACCTTCCACCAGACCAGGCTGCTCCAAACCCCATCCAACTTGGCCTTGGACACTTCCAGGGATCCAGGGCAGCCACAGCTTCTCTGGGCAATCTGTGCCAGGGCCTCACCACCCTCACAGGGAAGAATTTCTCTCTAGTATCTAATCTAAATCTACTCAATTTGAAGCCATTCCCCCTTGTCCTCTCACTCCATCCCTTGTAAATTGTCCCTCTCCATTTTTCTTGTCAACTCCCTTCAGGCACCGGAAGGCCACAATCAGGTGGCTAAAAGCTTCTCCTTTCCAGGTTGAATAATCCCAGTTCTCCAGTCCTTTCCTCATAGCAGAGGTGCTACTCCTTTGAATCCATGAAGGTTCCTACTGTGTAAGAGCATGTGTGCAAATTAGACAGCAACCTAGGCTCCCTTTATTGACAAAAGATTTCACTGATGGTCAGTGGACTGTAAGTTACTATGAATTTCATCCAAAACATGCCAGAAAAGTGAATCTCCACATTTCCAAGGGGAAATAGCTGTGGTGGGGTGGCCCTGGGCAGTGGCTGAGCATCCACACAGCCACTCCCTCAGTGTCTCCTCCACACCCCCAGAACAGGAGAGAGAAGAGCAAAAGCTGAAAACTCATGGGTGAAAATCAGGGCAGTTTAATTAGTGAAGCCAAGCTGCCCAGCTTCTGGCACTCCCAGGGCTACTCTAAAAAAAGCAAGCCCTGACTTTGTGCAAGCCTTGACTTTGTGCAAGCCCTGCCCAGCAGTAACCCAAACGCAGCGTGTTAGCAGTAGTGCTCCAGAGCTGCTCCATGGGGGCTGCTCTGCTGGAAAATCCACTCTGTCCCAGCCAGACCCAGTAGAACAGCTCACATTTAATGTTTACATTAGAGATGTTGGCAGCTGGTTAACAAAAAAACCCATCTTGAGATTCTGAGTTCCTGATACATCAGTAGAAGGTTTCCATCTTCCACTCTTGAGTCCTGCAGCATTGCCTCGTGTCTAGGCTCTCAGGAATCCCTGCTTTTGATCCCTGAGCCTGTGGCAGCTTCTGAGCCAACACAAGCTTGTGCCACTGTATTGATTTTAGTGGTGCTGCGTTGTTTGGCAGGAGCTGGGTGTGGAGGGTGCCTGTGAATTTTAGGATCAAAGCAATGTTTGAGATGACATGGATATTCTTTTAACTGTGTCCCTTCATTGTTTTATTTAAAGTGACAGTATTTGTGGAGAAAACAGTGTAAACACCCTGGACTCTTTATCTCCTCTTTATTTCCCGTGTGTCCTGGTGTGTTAAGGGGTAGCAGAGATAAATGACTTACAGAAGTAATTAAGTAAAGGTAGACCAGTGATATAAAGTCCTATAATAAGGGAATAAAGAAACCTCACGTGACAGGTCAAGCTGAATTTTTGGGTAGTGTAACCAAACAACTTGTTTTTGAAATGTTCTTGTCTGTTTAGTTGGTGGACAGGAAGAAATGGAAACGTGTTGTGTTGACTTTGGGAGAAAAGATGTGTTTTGGAATATGGTTTACAGAGACATCTGATTAGAAGGATATGAGAAGACCAACATTTTTTTTATGTGTGTCTCTCTTACTAATGATATACAGGAGTCCTCAGGCCATTAAAACAGCTCATTTCTTTTGATGGACTTCCAGTTTGTGGAGGAAGCAGCTGCTTTTACTACCAAATTTCTCCTGTCTAATTAGAACCAGTTGAACCAGCCAGCTTAAATCAGTGCATAGCTTACCCTTTGCCTTTTCATTGAAGAGCTGAATAACCTAATTGTAAAGAAGGACAGAAAATGTCAAAAGAAGTTACTAGTTGTTACTGGGAAATGAACCAATGCAGAGTAAAAAATACAAGGGGAAAAAGGCACTTAACACAGAGGGCCTCACGAAGAGCCTGTAATGAAAATCCCTCTGGAAATTCTCAATATCCTCTCTTTGTTGAAAAATGACAGTGCATCAGAGTAGAAATGTTGTTTTTTCACTGTATTTTCTTCTGACTACATTTTAATGCAGGAGATTTGTTAGGTCAAGGACTTTATAGTTAGGAAGAGGGAAAACCCAGACAGGTGGATGACCATGGCCCTTGAAACTCCAAGAGATCCAAGTTGGAGTTCTTGATCTGACTCAAGGACTTAGACTTGGATCATCCTCACCTCAGGAGTTCCACTGGCCTCTGGAGTGACTTGTTGCTGGTTTGCCAAGAACATAACCAAGCAAAAAAATCCACCTCCAAAACTCAAAGTTGAATTTTCTCTCGGAATAAAGTGGAAAACCTGTAGTGGAAGTCGTGCTTTTGTGATACGAGTTACTGCTTCCCACCTTGCTTCAAAAATAATTCTGTAGATAATTCCAAAAAGACAGGATTTCCAAAATGTGGAATTACTCTGATGCCTTATTTTAGTATGCCCTGAAAATGTGAATCAAAGGTCATCCTTTTTAAACTTCAAATCATTTTAATGTGTACATTTGAATTTTTTTTAGTCTGTGAAATCAAAATTAATCAAATTAATTATATTTATTCTGCAATTAAAATGCATGTATCAAACGATTTTTTCTGCTTTGTGTACGAAATGTTGAAGAGTTTTGCTCTTGAAAACTCTTGATTTTTACGTGGGACATGTTATTGATGAAACATTTAATTGCTTAGGATATGTGGTTAGCAGCAAGACTCCTGCTTTGCTCATGCTACTCTATAAGCTTCAACTAATCCATAACATAAAATGTAGGTCAGCTGGAGCTTTTAAAAACAGAGGGAAATTTAGGAGTTCATGGTAGTGCAATGGATATATGTCCCTGTGAGGCTGCCAAATTCTCCAAATGCAAAAAAAAAAAGCAGAAATCAGAGTGCTGAAAAGTGCTTGTTCTACCTCATTTCCATTCCAGAAGCAGCAATGCCCTGTGCAGTGGCTTTTGTTTGTAACGTGTCCAGCACTGACATGCCACAGAAGATGATAATTACTTCAGTGATGTTCAGAGGATTGTGTATTTAGTTTGCTGACAACGAAAAGTATTTTAATTTGTGCAACTTCATTAATGTAAATATTCTAGAAGAGAGAGATAAAACAGTTCTTTTAAGTAAAATGAGAGAAGTGGAGGTAATAGAAGGTTTATTTCTGCACACACTTCAGGGTTTCCTTTAATTTTGCATTCAGGATCATGGGTTGTATCTTTTACTGGATTAGTGCTGAAATAAAGTAAATACATTATCCCATGTTTCTGTTTCATTAAAGTCTTGACAGTTTGGAGGAGAAGTGATCAGAATCAGCGTGGCTATTTCTGAAAACAGAAGGCTCCCAGGACATGTGCTCCAGCTGTGCATGGGGTGGGGAGCAGGGGTGTCCTGCAGCCATCAGAGCTGCTTCAGCCCCAGCAGCTGTCCCGAGCACGACTCCCATTCCCTCTGACAGAGCTTTTCCAGGTTTGAAGGTGCATCAGGAAGTTTCTACCCCTGTCTCCACTCCTGGGTGTGTATAGTAGGGTTGAAGACTCAGTGCATGAGTTTAAAATTTGCTTTTTGAAACGCCTCTGAGTGTTTCAAAGGGTCCTCCTGGCTCCAAGCGTTCCTCACCTTCTCGTGGGAGAGAATGGGGCAGGAGCAGTGGGAATGTGAGGGGATGGAGCTGTGTCTTGCAGTTTGCAGTGCAGAAGTGGTTTGAGAGGGTGGGCAGAGGCAGGGGAGGGATGTGCAGGAGTTGTTCAGAGGGTCAGATGGCCACGATTGCCTGTTCCTCAGAGAAAGTTCCTGTCATCACTGAGGTGGCTGAATTAGACCAATGTGAAGAAATGGAATTTGTCTGGAGTCAAATGTAACATTTTGAGTTTCCAAAGCTGACTAATGAAGTGTGATTTTTTTTTTCCTGACATCAGACACTCTGGCAGCTTTTAAATTGCAGTGGCCACGACTGGAAACATTTTTCAAAATCCTAGAAATGTCTCTCCTCATGTCTGTAAGGGCTGGGGACTAAGTGTTGTCTTGTGAGCATGTGAACCATGGCAGAAGTCTGTTTTAGACAAAACTCTGTTTCTAAGAGTCTGAGAAAAGGGGTTTTTTTCCCAATGCAATTTACAGGAGACTTTTCATCACCTTCCAGTTTAACCTAGAGTTTGTGATGAAGATCACAGAAGGCTTTTCTTTGTACACCAAGCTCTTTGGACCAGGTATTGCCATGAGGCCAAATTTGGAGTAAAGAGATGCTAAATAACTTCAGCTGCTTTTTCTGTAACTCTAGAAAGCCCCAGGGCTCCCCTCTAACCTGCACACAGCTGGGTAGGAGGAATGAGCCATAGTTTTACTTTTCCTTTTTTCCCTTCCCACCTTCTTGCTCTGGGTACACGTGAGTGGGGAGGCTGGGAGGAGGGAGGGGGAGATTCACAGTGAAGGGGGACTGAACATCAGCACAGGAGGGCCAGAGCAGAGTTCTCTGAGGGAAGAAGGCTTTTTCTTTCTGCTGCAGAATGACCCAGCTGGATCCACACTTGGCAGGGAAGGCAGATGGGCCAGTTCAGTTCAGAGCAGCTGCTGGGATATTTCAGAATATCTCCTACTTGAAGATTTTTTTTTTTTTTTCCAAAGGAAGGGGCTGTTGGGAAGGGTTCTGGTTTTATTTGTTTGTAAGACTGTGAATAACACTATTTGTACCTTGATGTGTGAAGGTACTGCAATTATGAGAGATTGCTTTCTGCCTGATTGTCACACGTAAACAGCTTTCATCTCACAGGGTATCAGGCTCGTGACTTCAGTTTGTCATTCGAGGGAATGTGTCAGCGTTTCATTTGGAATTGGGTTGGCTTTTCTTTTGTCAGGAAGGACCTTTCCTGCGTGCTTAAGTAACAGAAACAAAGGCAATTAAAAAAAAAAAAAAGGCAGCAAAAGCAATTATCAGACAAAGATAAGGCTATGGTTATTACTTGGAAAAGACAGTTCTACTAGATTCAGAAGAAAGATGAAGCTGTGCGTCATTCATACATTTTTTTCCCCCTCCTTTCATATTTCCTAAGGGTTGAAGATAAATTAGGGTAGCTATTTTCTGTGCAGGCAAAGTATAAGCTATGCCCCAGATCTGCAAAATGCTTCAACATGTAAATACTGCTTCTGGAGCCATCAGGTCCTGCTGCAAGTAGAGATTTATTTGCATTCATATTTGAAGGTTACTTTCGTTCATTGACCTATTTAATTGTCATTCTCTATCCCTGGCTGCAGGCATATGGCTCCATGTGCCTGTGGAGGGAAGAGGAGCAGCTTTAACTCTCTCAGGCAGAAACATTCAACAGAAAAAACAACAAGAACTGAATCTTAACATGGATGGAACATGATAATAATAAAATTAATAACAATAAAAAAAATAATAACGAGAATGACAATAACAGGAATGACAATGACAAGAATAAGAATAGGAACCCTGGACCCACATGTAATGGTAACCACCCTCTAAACCCCACTGGAAGGCTGTAACTGTGCTGCAGGACCAAATAAAAAGGTGAATACAAGGAAACACAGGTTACTTAGATGCTTCTGCTCTGGTCGTAGCCATAAAGACCATAGAATTAAAGAGGGCTGGCACAAACCTCTCCATCTCCCAGCATGGTGGGGAGGTGTGACCAGTAGTAGCAGGAGCAAGCAGGTTTGCCACAATATTAGTGGCACTCTGTTCCTCTCTTCTGGTGGAGGAACATGTCTCAAGAAAATCTGGGAATTCTGTGCCCACCTGCAGACACTTCAGTTTTCTGTCCCGTGGAGGTGTGGGTTCTCCAAACAAGGGGAGTGGGGTTGTGTCGTCTGTTAAACCTTCAAACTCAAAATCAGGGGGTTGCAGAGCTTGCAAGCCTAACAGGGTGTCATATCTGATTAGTTATTCTGAGGAAGAGCAGCATTCAGATACCAAAATAATGTGATGAGCAGCCAGGATAATAGAGAAAGAGCATGGTGCACATAACTCATTGCAGGGTTTCAAATCTTTACTTAGGGCTTTTTTTTGTTTGACTGCACAATGTGAACTGTCACATCCAGTGTCTTGCATAAGTTTAATATCTGGTCCAGGGATCTGAGAAAACAATGAAATGGAAGGACTTTCCAGATTCTTTATAATCTACAGCTTGGTTTAAGATTCACCCTGTGCTAGAACTCAGTTTCTTGCCTGGTTTGCCATCTTCTCATCCTTCTCTTTTATTATACAACGTGAGCTACGGTTACTTGGGATTTTGTGTCATGAATCTTGGCTTGGGGGTTTACAGTTGCTCTTTAGGGCTCCAATTTACTGTGTCTTTTTTCTGACTTGCCACAGAAGGAAGTTACTGCTCAGCACAAAGGAAATGCATGGGTGTCAAATGTCAGGCATTCAAACAAAATTCAAAATCTGCTTTTAAGTTTGTCCTCAAATGTTTAGCTTTTGATTGACATCTCATCTTCCAAAGCACATTTGGATTTTTCAGGCTCTGAGATGTTCTGGTTAAGTTTGAACCCAGTGCTACCAGTCCTGGGCTGTGTACTGGAGCTAGTGGATAGCTTGAAGAAAAAATGAGTGAACTGTCCCCAGTTATCAGAGTGCAAAGAAAGTGCCAGACATTAAAGACAGAGTAAAAACACAATATCTGATACCTTTGTACAGCCTGAATATGGCCAGGCTGCTCTTCTTGATGAGTTCCCAGGGAGCATCTGAAGATGTGGAGTTCCAACCCAGCCTGAAGACTGGGAGTGTGCAGTTGCTGCAATTGTGCATGCAAATGAGGGACCATGATCAAACTGACATTTAAACCCACAAAAAAGATGCTAAAGTCAGCCATAATTTCTTTGGTGGTGGATGGGATTTCTCACAGCATCGAGAAGCTGGGTGTCTCACCTAAGCTAATTGTCCTAAACTCCCACTGTAGTTAAGAAAGGGGCTTTTCCAGAGGGTTTTTTATCCCTTCCCAGAACAGGAATGCAAAATAAGTAGAAGTAATCACCAGTTTGGTGTGCTGGTTCCTATCCACTGATAATTTATCGGCCCTAGAAATGAATTTAGGTTAAGCATCCAACATTTAGATGTGTCAAATTGGGTAGATTGAACACTCCAAGTCTCGCTGTGAGCACGGGCTAAGCCCTGCATCTGAGTTGCAACTAATCCACCCCATGACCACTAAGTGGGAAATCGGCTGTGGATCAAGAGCAATATGTTTAAGAAGGCCTGGCTGTGGGCTATATTAAGAAATGCAGTTTAGTCCACCACAAAGAAAGAGCTTTGCTGCCCACAGGGGGATTTTTATTTTTTTTATTTTTTTTTTGGTAAAGCTTGAAACACCTATTATTTTAGATTGTGAGGAATGAATTCCTCATTTTTGAGTTGGAGTGAATTGTGAGGCAGAGGAACTTGATTTGGTTACTTCAGGCACTCACTTGGCTTTTCTGCCCTTTCTGTCCTCGTGTTTTGGTGCCTGGCATGCTGTTTTATAGACATTTACATAACGAAGGTCGTTTCTCTGAGGCAAGGTACAAGAATACATTACAATTGCAAATTCCCTTAATTGTCCTAAAGCAGGGCTCAGAGCTTAGACAATGGAAAATCCTATTGTTCAATGTCCCTGAGAGACTGGGAACAGAACAGAAATACGTGGATGTGTTGATTCTCAAACTAAAGTGAGAAAATGATTAGTAAATAGGTTTATTTACTTGTGATACTCAATGAAGCAAAATACTCAATACGTGATACTCAATACACAAAAGTGATGAGCCAATGACATGTGAGTTCACATACAGGTTTTATTTGGTAGGCTTAAACATGTGTATTATTTCTAGTGTGACTTTTCCCCTCCAGGTTTTACAGAGGTACAGTTCAAGCCAGTATAAAATTAGGAATGTGCTTGTTGTTAAAAGCAATATATTTTTTTCACTCTGTTTGTCAGGAAGGCTGTTTCTGTACCCCAGATTTACTGGTAATTAAAAGATGCCTTTTTTTCTTCCTAAATACCTGTACCTGTAATTCACTTTAACTTAAGCTTGTTTGAACTCATTGTGGAACTTGGGAAAGAAACCTCCATTTAAATAATCCCCATCAAGAGGGTTTTTAAAATTCAAATGATTTAAATAATCATCCACTGATACAGATAATCCCTTTCAAGTGAGAATTTACAAACTGAAACATCTACAAACCCTGTTGATAGCAGGGAGAAGAAGGTGTTCTGTACTGAAGTAGTGGGTGGGGAACAGGGTGCCCTGGCTGGATAAAGCAGGGTTAGAAATATATGGCAAACATCTCCCATATTGAGTTATCTCTGACTGTATTCCAGTTTAGGGAAACACCCTGCCTTTGATCTAACACTGGTGTAGGAGAAAAGCCCCAAGTTATTTCATCTTATCATGGGATGAAGCAGATTGGTGTAGTCCCTTCTAGTAAACACAAAGATGCTTTTCTGTGAGAGTGGCTTCTTAGGAGTGAAAAAAGGGCTGAGATGCAAAAAGTGAGTAATAGATTGAGAAGGAGCAGGTAAGAGAATTTTTTTCTGGCATATTTATGCCTGGGTGCATGGAGAAGGTTGATGTAAAAATGATAAAGAGAAATGTTTCCTTGCTAATGTTTTATTACATCTCCAAATGTAAATCTGGCCTTGAGCTGTTATCTCTTTGTGTGTTTCTCATCTTGTGCCCCACTGTAGAGTTTCTGCCAGTAATCCCCAGCTGTTCAGTTTTCTGGTAGAAATCTAAAGAGCCTACAAAGGAAATGCCTGACAGGTCACAGGTTTTCAGCACCTGGGTTGACTTCTGCGAAGTCTTTCTCTCAGCCAGAAGTCACTAACTCTGCTTTCAGTGTGATATGGGGCCAAGTTACCCCGTTTTTCCCTTACTTGTGCAGTTGTTGTGCAGTTCATAATCCAGGGAATGGCCTTTGGCCATCGAGGTGTGACTCTGGTGAATCTCAGAGGCAGAAGCAAAGTCATTGATTTTCTAGGAGCATTTTTCCTTAATGGGAGGATTCCTTACTCCTGCCTCAAGGGGAAAGATGAGGATGTCACTCCTTAATTCAGCTTTCCCTTATTTCAGCTTTGGGTTGGAGAATTGCCCTGGACTTCTGCATCAGTTTGGGGATTTTTTTAATTGATTCAAGAGGAGGTGAGATGAGGGCTGAGCCTATAAACTTTAGAATAGGAAAGTACAGTGGGGATTCTTTAATGGGTCAACATACAGTGCCAAGAAATTGCTGCGGTTTCTTGTTGTGATTTAAGAAACTATTTGGCTGATGGTACAGTAAGAGAACAAATTTCTGTATTGAAATTTAAATTGCTGTTTAAAAAGTATGTTTCTTGTTGAGACCATTAAAGTAAGGCAGGGTAACAATATGGTAGTTGCCAGAGATGTCTCCTGTATTTCCAACCAGACACTTCTCAGCAGGGATACATCCTGTCTTAAAACAGCACCACAAAAAGATGCAGAAATACAGTCCTTGTATAATTTTTTTACTTTCAATAAAGGAATGCTTCATTTCTGCCTGTCAAGGAATATGGAAAGAGCAGGTAATGATGTCTCTGGTTTTGATTTTTAAGTGCCAAACGCTGATTTCTTTGTGGCTCAGTTTCCAGTTGTTTATAGTTTTTCCAAACTCGCTCTGTTTGAGCTGAAATTTCCTGTGTTACCCTTTACTTCAGTAAACATTCTGAGAAACCCTTGAGCCGTTTCAGGCCAGTGGTGCTTGCAGGGCACCAGCAGTGATTTCTTGCCCCCAGAAGAGCTTGTGATGAAAGAGAAAGTTCAAATACATTGGGAAGGGCAAATCCTGCTCTGATTGCAGCGAGCAGGGAAAGCCTTCTGTGCTCACCCAGGACCCGAGATGAGGTCTGGGTGCCTGTTACTGGGAGGCAGAAGTAGGTTACAACACCTAGAAACTTCCAGGAGTCTGTGTGACATTTCAGTGAGTAACAAATGAGTATTACTGACAATGAAATGCAAATGAATGAAGCATTTCAGTCAAAAACCTAGAGGTGATATTTATCTGAGGAAATTCACTCTGAGGTAGGAGTAAGTTTTGGTTATGTTTTTATTGGTGCTGATTCAGACACATCCTGAAGCATGTGCTCTTACCCTGAGGATGAGGAGGGGATGTCTTGCTTCTTTCCAGATTAATCATAATTTCTGTGGGAATGGTAAAACCAGATCACTCCATAAATCTCTGTAAAATCCATGAGGAAGCAGAGAAAACCATTGACACATTTCTCCCATGCAGATTCCAGCAGTAAAAATTTTGTTGACTTGAGCAAGGAGAGCTCCCTTAGAATCTTTGTCAGAGACACGAGGTCACCCCTGGTCACTCATTGGAAAAGGGGCTGCCCTGGGCTCTGTGCTGCTTCCAGGCAAGGAGGGAATCCCAGTTCTGGTATGGGGGTCTGGTCAGGCCAGGCAGGTGGTTCAGCTGTGGAAGTGATCAAATGTCACAGTGCCTCGTGTTTGATTTAATGGGAGATCCTAACATGGAAAAACAAAACACATTCTGCTTCTCTGAGAAGCATTTGTGCTCTGGAATGTAATGTGAGGTGAAATTTAAGACCAAAAAGTTTCATACCACTAGAATTTTCTGTTTCAGTTTTCATTTCTTTCTGCTGCATTCTATTTTTAGGGGGTTGGGCTGAGGAATCTGCTGAGGGGTTGTTCTGGTTCGTGATGGCATGTTAATGTCAAATCCGTATTTTAAGTAGTTCTTGAAAACTGATACTAAGATTCCCACGGGTATCAGCCCTTAAAAATGTATTTTTAAAGGTTATGTCACAGTAACTTCAGGAGGGGACACTGGAAAACTGAAAGACCCATGCTGATTTCCATTGGAAGCTGAAACAGTTTTAGGAGAAGTGAAAAATGAGAAAGTCACAATGCTAAACTTGTTCTTGGTGCAAGTCTGGTCCAAAGGGAGAGCGCTGCTGTGGTGCTGGAACTGCATGGCCATGATGTGCATCCCCCTGGGGCTGAGTTGGCTTTGAGGTCCAGCCTTCCATTAAACTCTGCAGCATCCAAACTCTTCGCTGCAGGGACTGAGGAAAACGAGGTGGGCTGGGATTGAAAGTGGTGAGAAATTCCTGATATATGGCAGATGGATGTGAAACAGTCCCTGTACTGTGAGAATACAATCCCCTCCAAATGCATAATCTGTTCCTCGTGAAAGACATGTGGCCCAGTATAGAAGTTTTAGGTCAACTGATTCAGTTGAAGATTAGCCTCGATATTCTGAAAGAGAAGGCTGTGGTTACTTAGGGACTTAATTTCCTCATAAAGGATTATACTGGGGCACCACACTACTGCCACGGTGTCAAATCTTTCTGTGAGTTTGCTAAATTAACCTTTGTAATAGAAAAGCTTATTATGCACTTCCAGTCAAAGGAAGAGATGGGTTTGCGTTTGTAGCAACTTAAAATGCCAGTGATTGGGATCCTAATCTAAAATTCGTAGGTTTGGGGCTTTTATTTCGTCTTAAAGTATATTTCTCTACTGTATTGCAAATGACTTGCTGAGAATTTTAGGAAGAATTTCTTCATGGAAAGGCTGGTCAAGCATTGGAGCAGGCTGCCCAGGGAGGTGGTGGAGTCCCCATCCCTGGAGGTGTTCAAGGAATGACTGAACACGGCACTCAGTGCTCTGTGCTGGTTGACAGGGTGGTGATCAGTCAAAGCTTGGATTTGATGGTCCTGGAGGTCTTTTTCAAGCTGATTCTGTCTCTTTGTGATGATCCCTGCTCTGGTCTAACACAGTGTGCAGGGTACTCAAAATGGAATCCTCCATCAGAGAGGCAGAAACACGTGCAGGTCATGAGGGGGAAGATACTGCAGTTAAAGGTAAACTGACCATCACTCGTGAAACTCTGTTTGGAAAAGTGACTTTAATGAGTGTAGTGTTAAATCTCACAGTCATACATGGGGAGGGCAAAGGTTTCAGTTCTAGGTAATGATATGTGTGTTACCACGTGTTTGCAGCTGCTCAGTTTGTGTTTTAGGTTGCATGTCCCTTGTGGATGGCAGTACACATTTTTTTTAATCCTCCCTCAAAAGCTTGTGCAACATTTACTGCCTGGGTGCATAATGCAAGTAATTGATATTACATTCTAATATTGGAGTGGGTTTAACAGGCTTGGGAGGGAGCTGGTTCTCATTACAGTGTGGAATAAAGGACTTTGTCCCTACAGATCCTGTTTGTTAAACATGGCCATGTCTGAAAGGTCTGGTTGTTCCTTGCACTTTCCCTTCAGATGCTGATGTGGGTGGTAGCATTGGTGGGAAGGACAAGCTGGTTGACCTTGTGGGGGTGCCGTGGATTTCTCTCTCCAAAGTCGCTGTTGTTTTTGATGGATTGTCCTTGATTTGTGTTCTGGACTTGTGCCATAAACAGGCAATGTGGATACAAAACAAGTTGTTTCCTTCAGATCCAGGGCAAGATTTAGAGTGAAAAATTATTGACCTGTTTAAAAAAAGGCACTCGAGAAATTGACCATTCTGATATATTTAGTCAATTCCCTTTTCTAAGACATTTGCCACAAAAACAGTAGGATCAGATAATTCTAGAGAGTTTTTGTGGCTACTGCATTCCCGCTGGGGTGTGCTCAGGGAAGAGGATTTGCTGTGGATTTGGGAGATCCCACAGCAGCGTGACAATGTTTTTGGTGCAAAGTTTGCTCTCTTGTGGCATAGGAGTGTGAACTGAAAATGGAGACAAGAAGAAAATTTAAAGAGAATAAGTGAAGACGAGAACAAATTATGAAGATAGGAAGAAATGGAAATTAGAAGAAGATAACCCACAATTCTTTTTTTTTCTCGGAGCTTGCAGACAATGTGATTTTTTTAGAGCATTTCCATGTTCCAGCTACAGCCTGTGCTGATGATCTGAGGTCTGGCATAGTTTACATGTGGAATGTACATTCTGCCTGCACAGCCACCAGTGTGGCAAAATGGATTGCCAAATCCTGACTCAGCGTGTAAATGGATTTTCCACCCTTCTGTTTTGGGTTTTAATCAAACTGCATAAACACTGTCAACATATGAGATTGGCTTTTGGCACCTCGCTTAGCATTTTTATTATTAAAAGCTTTAATTAGAAGCATTGATAATTACAATAAAGTATGTGAGCTAAGAAACCAAAAGGGAAAGATCCTGAAAATTTTAAATGCTGATCAGGCCTCTTTCCACCTTCCCCACACAGTTTTCATACCTTTACATGGAAATCCTGCAGGGCAAGGTGGATGCAACTGGTCCAAGTCTGTAACTCTCATTGGATCCCAGTTTGCTTACACCTAGAGTAACATGGAGTTTAGGCTTTTAATAAAGAATTGCTGGCAAAGATAATTAAGTCAGAAATAAATTGAAATACTTGAAGGAGGTGATGTTGTCACTCTAGAACATCCTTGCCTGAGGATGTAATTACTGTGGCATGATGTTTTGAAATGGATTAATCTAAAAGAGAAAAAAAAAAAACCCTGCATGTTCTTAATCTGGAGTAAGTATTTCCCTTGAAATTGTTTTTACAGAGTTTTTGTGGTCAGTGTCCCTGTCTAGGCAAGCCTTTAGAGTTCCTCTGGTAAGAGGGCCCTTGTGGTAAGAGAATCAAGTCGTTTGTGTGGCTCCCTTGGCTTTCTTGTCAAACCTCTTTTAGTGGGGAATGGGCAAAGGAAAGGGGATTTGAGATCTCAGCTGTTGCTCTCTCTAAGAAGTTGTTATTTTGGTGAGAGGGCAGAATTTTGGCACTTCAACTGCAGTCATTGGAGGGCAGCCTGCTCCAAGACTGTGGAGTCATGTTTGCTGTGGAGTATTGGGTATTTTAACAGCATCCTAGTAAAATACTCTGAGGACACTTGGAGAATGGCAGCAAGGCTTCATAGCCCTGTTGGAAAATCATCCTGCAGTGAACCAAAAGTGTGAGACCGTGTCATTCCACTGTACCATTTGTGTCATGGCAGGAAGCTGCTGTTTCCACTCACAGTTTGGCTTCTGAGAGTTATTTTTGATAATAAGCAGAGTGCTGGTGTTGGCATCAGCCTCGCAGGAGGGGCCTGCTAACACCTGCTTGTCATCAGTGTTCAGTGGAAATGGACTTTCATTGCTCCCCAGATGTGATTGTGAAGGGTTCAGTGAAGTTTTCTTTTTTCTTCCAGGCTATAAGACCCTTTTGAAAGGAATTTCAGGGAAGTTCAGCAGTGGAGAACTCGTTGCAATTATGGGTCCTTCAGGAGCTGGGAAGTCAACGCTTATGAATATTTTGGCAGGATACAGGTCAGTACCAGTGAAAATCCCAGGTTAAGATAAGATCACCAAGCCTGAGGGCTCCTTGGAGACAACAGCAGAAGAAGGTTTAGCCTAGAGGTAGTTGAATACAGACACTTTAAAGATTTTGAATTAGATTCTTATTGCCTTTTTTTTTTTTTTCTCTGTGTCCTGTTTTGGTCACTTGGGATTTGTATCTTAACAGGTCTGATCCAAAAACAAGAAGCAGTTTAAAATCCAAATAACACACATAAAGAAAATCACATTTTTTGGCTGTGTAACAAATCTGACTCAGTGTCTTCTGTTTGTGATGTTTTATAATCACATAAACACTTGAAAAATCTACTCTTTCTAGTCACCACTTCATTATGTTAATGTCTTCTTGACCAAACTGCAATGACTGAAATGACTGTGCTTCATCTTTCTAAATCCCGTCTTGTATGGCCAAATACAAAGTGTCTCTGTCTTGTTGTCATTTGGGGCATAAGGAATAGGATAGAGAAACCTAAAAAACCCCCTACTTCAATGTCTTGATATTTTTTCAGATATTTCTACAAGACAGCACACATTTTGGGTAAAATTTTCAGCAACATGACACAAAGCTTTGTATGAAAGAGAACATAATCATGAAATAAGTTGATTTCTGTCCAGTCTATCAAATTTATTTCATAGTGGCAAAAACAAGCTAAGACTTCCACATGCTCAGTCATGTGGCAGCACAAGGGAAGGCAGGATTCACCTCTGGTTATTTTGTTGTTTGGTTTCAGAGAGACGGGAATGAAAGGAGAAATCCTCATCAATGGGCAGCCCCGGGACCTGCGCTCGTTCCGCAAAGTCTCCTGCTACATCATGCAGGATGACATGCTCCTTCCTCACCTCACTGTCCAGGAAGCCATGATGGTGAGCTTTGTTTCTTGCTCTGATTGCAGGAGAAAATGGAAAATGGTTTGTGTTGTGCCCTTGTTGTTAACTGCTGGCAGTGCCACGAGTTGTTATCTCTGGCTGATCCCGCTCAGCGAAAGTTCTTGGAATTTGATGATGCCTTGAATTCCATTTCAGGCTCATCCTTCTAGGGATTCTTTAGCTTTATAATTTTCCAATTTGTGCCCAGCATTATGATTTGGAAGGAGATCTAAGTGTCTGCTCCTTAGATCTCCCAGAGAATGGAACCTGAAATTCTTCACAAACGAGCCTTTGTAGGGACCATCTGTTTGCTTGGGTGGTGGATGAGTAACTTCATCCCTCTTTCTCTGTCTCCTCATCTTTCATGTTCTGACTGAAAATTGTTATTTACACTTCAGTGTGATCTCTCTGCCACTTCTACGCTTTTTTGCCTTTTTAAAAATAAAGCCATTTTATAAAATCGCTTTCATTTCTTTAGGGAAAAAAAAACCAGGAACAGAATAAGTCAAAGATGTACAGGGAGTGTTAATTGTTCTCACTGGTTTTCATAGCATCAAGATATTTAAGAATTGTGAATTTGACCAGTTAGGCTGGAAGTGTCTGTAGCTCAGCTTGAGAAATGAGCCAGTTTTTCTCAGAGGTTGTTATCAAAATAAGGCTTAGGTTGCTCACACTGTGCCAGCTCAATTCACAAATTTCATGGCAAGAATAAATCACTCCAGTTTTTATATGGCTAATTTTCTGCAAAGATTCCTTTCGGTGGGGAAGTTTTTCTTCTCCTTTGTTTACTTGAGTATTTTTGTCAGAATCCCACGGGACCACTTTTGCAGAATTGGGCCCAGATTATAGTTGCTGTCTAAAATTAATCAATCAAGGCTCTGACAGAAAATAATTACTTACCAGTTTAATTGCTTTTAATAAAGGTTAATCATGATATTTTGTGGAGCTGCTTCTCAGGACAGCAGATGACATTTTTACAAGATTATTTATTTCTGTGCTCACTTGTTTGCATCCTGGAGAATGGCAGAGCTCAGTTATCCTTATAGTGGGTGAAGCATTGCCTGGGAAGTTTTTGGGTATGCAAAATCTGTCACTCTCCCATCTTCCTCTCACAAGCTCTTTGACTTCCAGAATGAATGACCTTTTTTTTCTAATATACTTTTTGCTGAGTGCTTTGCCTAAGTCAAATTAGACTCAAATTATTTACCGCACAGAAAAATGTGATGCTTGTGACTGGGACATTATAGGTCTACATCAGATTTTCTGACTGACTTGAAAGAAGCTGTTGAAAAGGTACCTTGGAGTGTTGTGCCTGAGACATCTGCTGTGGCTGGTGGCTGTGCTTCGGAGCAGTTCAAAATCAAATTCCATTGTTTTGCATTCCAGGTATCTGCTCATCTGAAACTTCAAGAGAAAGATGAAGGGAGGAGAGAAATGGTATGTGCACTGCGCATCAAATGAGAATTTTGGGGGATGCCAAGGAGCCATGGAGTGAGCTCTGTAAAGCAGACATATTTTATCTAATACTGAATTGCACTGGGCTTGTAATGACAGGATAAATCATAACCTCAAGGCTGACATGTGTCATTATGAGGGAATGTTCACCGAAGTCTCCACGAAAGCTGCTTCCACTACGAGACTGCAAAATTGGGAAAGATTTACTGAAATAAATTCACAGGTTTTGCAGGATTCCTTTTAATGCACCTTAGCAACTTGAATTCTCCTCTGTGCATATCTGAGGGCTCAGGTATCTCACATGGGGTAAGATAAATCACCCAGCTAGACCTGCATGAGGAACTGTGCTCCTCTCACCCATCCATGGGGAAAAGTACAACTTCTCCTGAAATGTGAAAACTGTGGCAGCTTCCAAGGTAGAGCAGCTGTTTTCATGATTGTCCTTTGTCTCTGTTCATTTTGAAATTGAAGCAACTGACATTTCTTCAGACTCAAAAGAATCCTTGAAAATCAGAAGGGAAACTTACAGGAATCAACTTATGTTTGGTAAATACAGGTTGTTTTTTAACTGGAAAATAAATATATATAGAAACAGCTGTTGATTTAGTTGTATTTTGGAAGCCTCAGTTCATTTACACGTTAGTGAAGTTAGGCCAAGCAAGTTAATTCACTTGTTCACACTGTCACTGTAATTACAAGCAGCTCTTTGAGGAAAATACTGTGCTGTATTTATTCAACACATTTTAGAAGGATTTTCTGGTTAGTGTTGCAGGCCTGTGCAGGAGAAGATAATTCATTTTATTGTGGTAAATTGCAGTGTAAATGTTTATCACAGATAAATGTTATGAATTTATACACTTGTGCTAGCAGCATTACAGACTTTTGTTTAAAGCAGAGGCAAGTGAAAATCCTCCAGTGAATCACAGTTTATGTTTCTAGTTGACCTTACTTGTGCTGCCTGGGCTCTGTTTACCCTTCCTAGAGATAAAGGAATGAGGTAGTTGTGCTTTTTTTCTCTGAGAGCAAGGGTTGGTGCATTTTGTTCTTTTTTTACTCCCTCTTAGTGGGAGAGGGAGCTGCTGGAAATCAAAATCTGGACAAGCAAAGGGTTAGGCCCTGGTTGGTCTCACCAATTTTCACCAGGTCAGACACTCTGGAAAGCTTCCTCCATCCATGTAGTTGGTACTTTGAGAAATGGTGGGCTCTGTTTCCTAAACTTAGGTGAAGTATTCAATGTCTGGGCTGCTTTCTGCCTTGGAAGTGGTGGAGTTTGTTACTTGCATGAGCAGTGTAGCTCATGGATTCACTCATTTTTGTGTCCGTGCTTTTACTGGTGCCAAAAAGCTCTTTCCCTTATATAGGGCTACCAGACCAGATCTACAGTCACTGAAACAGAAAAAATCCTAGTGCCTGGGTTTGTTCTGCTTTTGCTCCAAAAACCCAGGGACGAGCTGTGCCGTTCCTGAGGCCGTGCCTTGAGAAATCCCGAACATCTGAGAGTACCTGTGACAAATGAACTGACACTGGGGGGAATAAAAACACTTGAAATCAATGACTGCACTTTAAAGAGGAGACTGTGGAGAGCAGATGGGATAAAGGAGGTCACTGCTTACAGAAACCACTGGTTTTTGTTACAGAGTCCCTTGGAGAGACAACCCCAGAGTTCCAGTGAAAGAAGCTTCGTGGTTTCACTGTGTAATTGCCCCTCAAATGCTGGAAAGCTCTTTTGATGTCAGTGTCATACCCATAAATATACAGCTATTGCAGAACCAATTTCTACTTCTTTTTCACCTCTTTACTGAGCAAGGTCATGTAGGACAAACAAGCAGAATTTGGGTCAAAACAGTAAGTGGTAGACTCTTAACACTGAGTCTAATAAATGCTACATTAGATGGGAAAAGGCTTAAGTGTGTGGGTGATGAAACAAAGTCATGAGCTGGTTCACAATCTCCATGAAAATCAGTGAAGAGGCTGGAGGTGTTTTATGTTCCAACAGCGTGGAATGTTCTGTTCCCTGCAGGTAAAGGAGATCCTGACAGCCCTGGGTTTGCTGACATGTGCCAACACAAGGACTGGGAGTCTTTCTGGAGGCCAGAGGAAGCGTCTGGCCATTGCTTTGGAGCTGGTGAACAACCCTCCTGTCATGTTCTTCGATGAACCAACCAGGTACTTCAAGGCCAAAAATTAAAGATCGACAAATATGGCTTTACAGAGTAGAACAGCACTGCAGAAAAGTTATTCACCACTCCTTGGAAGAGGCTCATTTTGTGTTGCCTTCAAGCACTGAATAAGGCCAAGAAATAATTTGCTTTGGGTACTTAGTGCCTTGGGTCACTGCTGCAACTGCTGGACTGTGGGGCTATAAATAATATTTAAAGCAGACACAAACTGCAGCAGGAAGGGAGAGAGGAAAATATTGTGACATGGATTTCTTTTTCAAGCAAAGACAGCTTGAATATAAACATTTTAAAATGGGACTTTTGGTAATGAATGTGATCAGTCTGGGAGGAGGCTGGGAAAGCTATGAATATGTATCTATTCATTAAAGTTGGGAGCATTTAAATCTGCAGGCCTAAGATGTAGAAGTCCCTTAAGGCAGCTTTGAGAATACTCTTTTTCATTCTCAGGCATGCTTCCAACATAATTAAAAGCCTGATGGAGAAATACAAGCATAAGGTTGGCATATGATAAAATTAAACAGCTACAGAGAAAATTTGTAAAAGGACAGTAATGAAAGACCAAGAATCAAATGCATGTGCTAGTTTTGAGTGGTGCCTGTGGATAACAAACTTCTCTTTTTTTCTTTTTTTTTTTTTTCTCAGTGGCTTGGATAGTGCATCATGTTTTCAGGTGGTCTCTCTGATGAAGGCTTTGGCCCAGGGTGGCAGGTCCATCATCTGCACCATTCACCAGCCCAGTGCAAAACTGTTCGAGCTCTTTGACCAGGTATTGCTCTCAAACTTCCTCTTGATGTGTAGTTTAGGTAGGTTGTGCTTTCAAGGCTACACTCAATCAAAAACATGAATAATGGTTGATGGCTACAAATCATAAAAAGAAGTGAAATAAGAGCAAAACATACTTTTTGATTATGTTTTTTTTCCTTCTTATCTGCATGTTTCCCTTATTTATGTGTTGTATTTGTGAAGAATCTGGCTGTTAGGTTTGTGAAATTGTGATTTTTGCACTGGTAATGATCATGCCTTCACCCAGCACTGCTCCTGTGCACGGGGCTGTCACTGAAGTGAATTAGAGCAAGATAAAAGCAGGAGAGCTGCAGTGTCAATGTCTGCAATGTTGCCAGTACATATTCTCAGCCTAGATACACAGGTGTTGATTGAGAAGAGGTAATTCATATTAAATAATAATAATAATTGAATTTAGTATTGAAAATTAACTGAAATGAAGTCAGTTGGAGAACTTTTCTCCAACCTAACAATGGGATGTGGACCGTGTGTGTTTAGATTAGATAAAAATGTACTTCAGTTGTGTTAAGAGGGTTTAGATTAGTCCTGTCAGAGCTGAGAGAAAACCTCCACCACCACAGGTGAACAAACTCTTGCAGATTGCCAGTCTGGCAGGGAGGTTTATTTAAAGTCAACAGTGTGGCTAAAAATGAGTGATGGAGCTGTTTGCTGTTGCTGTGCTGTCCCAGCTCTCCTTCCATTCCTGACAGCTCTCCTTCCATTCCTGCAGTCACCAGCCTTGTCTCCCAGCCCAAAATAACCCAAATGTGTGGAAATTAGATGGCTTGGCTCTCCAGTTCCTTGCCTATTTTCAGCATGTGCCAAAGGCTGGAATTAGTGTGTTTCTGTGCTAATGTGTTTCACGTCCTGGAGGCAACGTGCGCAGAATTCAAACTTCAGGCATTAAATTTTCCCTTAGCTGTAATTCCATGCAGAGTTAATTTCAAGTGGTGACAGATCTTCCCAAGGTGTTCTTCCCACAGGGACAAGGAGATGTTATTGGGCAACAGGTTCATATACTTGGGTACTGTTTCAGTTTTTTTCTTACTTCTTTTCTTTTTTTTTCTTTTCTTCTTGTTTTCCAGCTCTATGTTCTAAGTCAAGGTCAGTGCATTTACCGTGGGAAGGTAACAAACCTTGTCCCTTACTTGAGAGATTTGGGGTTGAATTGCCCAACTTACCACAACCCAGCAGATTTTGGTAAGGACAACTTGAATAGTTTGTTTCATTTATTTTGTATTTTATCATCAACTTCAGGGCTATGGGGACCAGGGTGTGATTTATACTTCTGTACATATATTCTTTTATGTGTGTGTTCACATATGTAGCAAAATTCAAAATAAAATCAATCAGATTTTTTTTTCCTAAGTAATTTGCATGCCATCTAGTGGTACAATTCAGTGAATGTTTCTCTGTGGTGGAAGTCAAAGTTCAGGAAATGAAAGATAAAGCATATTCTTTAGTGTTTCACAGTAACTAATATTAGTGGCTTTTTTAAGTAGGTTCAGTATTGTGCTTGGTTTTTTTATCTTGAGCAGTACCACTGTGGTATTGTACAGATAAGAGCATTGAGGGTTTTTCAGTGTTGTTTCTTAATTCCAAAAAAGCGAAAAATGCCACAAAAATAGACTTTTGTCATTTTTTGTTACCTATATCACTGCCTTTCCTCTGAAATGGTTCATTTAACTTCCAGGATGAAGTGATCTCCCTGAAGATTTGTGGAAAGTTGCATTTCAATGTTGTTTGTATAGATAAAAATTTGCATGTGGCATTTTAAAGCCTGTGCTGAAAAAAATTCTGGTTTTCTCAGTGCTGCAGCATCAGTGGGATTTAATAACAAGGCTTGTAGCTGGTCAGCAGTGCAAAGCAGTAACTTAAACCTTCTGTTTTTGTAGTTATGGAAGTGGCCTCGGGTGAGTACGGGGACCAGAACAGCCGCCTGGTCAGGGCTGTGAGGGAGAGGATTTGTGACACGGACTACAAGAGAGACGTGGGAGGGGAGAACGAGCTGAACCCCTTCCTCTGGCACCGGCCCTCTGAAGAGGTATTTTGTGCATCACAGCTCGTGGGCAAGGCTTGGGGCTGCAGGGGGAGGGAGGGAGTTCAAATCCCTGGTCAGTGGAGGAGTCTCTGGGCACACTCAGCTGATGCGAGTGGGCTTTTGTGAATGAAAACCAAACAAGAAACTGTGAAGGAAGGAGTTTATTCTGTGATGTGTTTCTGCAGGACTCCTCCTCCACAGAAGGCTGCCACAGCTTCTCTGCCAGCTGCCTAACCCAGTTCTGCATCCTCTTCAAAAGAACTTTCCTCACCATCATGAGGGACTCGGTAAGAATGGTTTTATAATACCTTTCGTAGCCAAAAGGTCTGTTCAGCTGGGTGTGAGGCAGTGTAATACACCTCAAAGGTCCTGTCCAGCAGCCCATGATGAACATTATCACAGAATTTCAAAGGGAAGAGACTGATCTTTCAGTCTTGCTGTTAACTGTACCACCTTCATTGTGAACTGCAGCTTTCTGCACAGCACTCAGAAGCACCTGGCCTAAAAACCTGAAGTTTAAATCCCCTCTGTGCTGGCAGGTCCCTTATACAGTTATTAATCCTACTGAAAAGTGACTGAGAAGTTGTACTGCTGTGTCACAAAACTAGGTTTTCCAGAAAATTCAGGATAGCAGAGATAATAATTTCAGTGTGGTGTAAAGTTACTACTTGAAGTCTTCATTTTTGGAAGTAGAAAACTGGTGGATAAAAAGTTTGCTTCTTTGCCATAACTTGTTCTCCCTTGCTGCTTTTTATAAGTGTGTTTGTCAACAAGGACTAATTAAGTTAATGAGTTAATATCAGGGGAAACTGTAACTGATTTGCTGATACATAGATTGAAGGCCAATGTTGTTTTGAAGCTGTTTTTTCCTGCTCGACTCTAAAGGCTTGCAGTTGTTCCCAGTGTTATTATTTCTTCTGTTCTTCCAGGCCTCTTATGGGAGTACTGTGTTGTAGAGAAGGCACAGAAAGCTAATTTATTCCTGATGAAGTTACTTTGGTCTGTAGAAGCCTGAAATGCCTTTTCTGCTTCTCTTCTGTTCTGGGGAAATTAATCTTTTAGTCAGGAAGTCTCTTTCCCCTGATGAATAAGAGCAAGTGGCTCCATGATATTGTCAGACAGTGAGATTTCAGGTTGCAGCATTTGCAGTTCCTGCCTGTATTTACTGGAAGAAATTTTTGTGGGAAGCTCACATTTTTTCTTAGCCAGTAGGAAATTAATATTTCTCATGGCAGGGAGTTGGAACTAGATGATCTTTAATGTCCCTTCTAACCCAAACCATTGAATGATTTCTGTATAAGATTTTCTGGACAAAAGTGCTCCTTTCCTGCAATCTTTCCATCTGATTTCAGCCGCACTGCCATTGTTTTTGAGCCCAGACTTCCTGATAAATGCCACTCTTTGCTTATCACAGGTCCTGACACACTTGAGGATCACCTCACACATTGGCATTGGGCTGCTCATTGGATTGCTCTACTTGGGCATTGGCAATGAGGCCAAGAAAGTCCTCAGCAACTCGGGATTCCTCTTCTTTTCCATGTTGTTCCTCATGTTTGCTGCGCTCATGCCGACTGTCCTCACCTGTGAGTACAGGGCACTGTGTCACAGCACAGGGGAGGGGATTGCAGGGGGGTGGGAGGCTGTTGGGATGTCTCTGTTTTGTATAAGAATACATTTGGCTTGTGATTCTACTTCTAAGATAGGTGGGGGGATGAATCTTGCACCCACTGGGCAAGCAGAAACAGGCTTGGCCAGAGGCACTTCTCCCTCCCTGGTTTTGCCAGGGATTTTCAGCACAGACAGTTCAAGTGTTACAGTCCTGGACCGGAATTTCTCTTTATCCCAGAGCATCTCAACCCTGCCCTGAGTTCATGGTTGGACTTAGGGAGGATGTAATAATTTCTCTGGGGCTTCCTAGTCGTGATTCCTGCATAAAATCAGCTTACTCATGTGGTGTCAGAAGCAAACTCCTGTAGAATGGACTGGTTTGTACTTCCTTTGGGAGCGCTGCTACCTAGAATTCCCTGTTGGACCAAAAGGAATAACCAAGTTCTTTAAGTTTTGACACCACTTTTAATTGAAAAATCCTCTTTAAGGGAGGTTCAGATCATCTGAGTAGACTAGTCCATAGTCTCAACAGTGAGCAGCTCTTGGGGCTGACTTGTTGTATTTCATTACAAATCACTGAAACTTTTGCTGCTCTGTCAAAGACCTGAGAGTTCCAGTCCCACCCTGGGACTGCAGCAGGGCAGGATTAGATATGAACAAACTGTGCTGTTGTTATGTGAAGCAACACTGCATGCTGCCAATCTAACTGAATGATGTGTGTTCTCTGCAGTTCCCCTTGAGATGGGAGTATTTCTCAGAGAGCATCTGAACTACTGGTACAGCCTCAAAGCCTATTACCTCGCCAAAACCATGGCTGATGTTCCTTTTCAGGTAAATGCTCTACTCTTCAATAAAATAGAACCATTTAAGTTCATGAGTGACAAGCCCTCCTGTCCAGAAGTATTTTGTCCATTGGAATAGTGGGGAAAATGTCTATGTGTCTGCTGAAGTTTCAGGGCTGAATCAGAAGCACCCTGATGTCACTGTTACCCCAGGGAACGGTGAAAAATCACAACATAATTCAGGTCAGGAGAGAATGGAATGGAATTATTTTATTACTTACAAGCCATGTTAAATACCCTGGTACGAAAGAGTGGCAGAGGGTTATTGGTTCATTGAGCAGCCACCCCCTAAAGGGATTGGCTAAAGTGTACTATCTAACACCCATATTCAAAATATGTCTCAGTGTACCAAAACAGGACTTCTAAAACAAGTGTAGGTGCAAGATAAAGAATAGTTTACAAAACCATCTTCACTGTTTCTCTGCTATGCTGTGCAAGAATGGAGACTCTCTCAGGAAAACCTCTCTGACAGCTTTTTAGCATCTACACCCTGAAGAGTGTGGGACTTCACAAAAGCTGAGACCTGACCCAACATTCTTTTAATAAACAGATGACCAGCTTTGCTTATTTGTATAAGGGCAACTGTGAAGGGCTGTGAGTGGAATCTGTTTTGAAATGCCCAAGTAGAAAGACAGGTATACCACACCTGTCCTGTAATGGAAAGTCTGTGGATTAATTAGAACCCCGCCATGTTTTTGCCTTACTCAGAGTAACAGTCAGTGTTTGGCTGTAAGGGATAACCCCCAGTGCCTGTCCTTGCAGATCATGTTCCCTGTGGCTTACTGCAGCATCGTGTACTGGATGACTTCCCAGCCCTCCGACGCTCTCCGCTTCGTCCTCTTCGCAGCCTTGGGGACCATGACATCCCTGGTGGCTCAGTCACTGGGCCTGCTCATCGGTGCAGCCTCCACATCCCTCCAGGTACTGATGGTGTTTCGTGGTCTCACAGGAGCTCTGCTGTCTCCTGACTCTGCTCCCTGTCACTGCTGCTGTGTCCCCAGGATGGTTGGTGAGAGGTGACAGGCAGAAGGTTGTCTTGCTGTGATGGAGCTCCTGATGCTCCCCACTCACACCAGTGTAAAGGCCACAGGCCTGCCCTGGATGTGGGGCTCTGAAGTTCCTGCCTCACCTGAAGGGGCTGTGCTTGGGTGGATTGTCACTGTTCATCCCAGACTGAGCAGGTCCTGGGAGCTGCAGGACTGATGCATTTCTGTGTCCCTGCAAATTGGAAATTTTCCACAGCAGGTCCTGGGAGCTGCAGGACTGATGCATTTCTGTGTCCCTGCAAATTGGAAATTTTCCACAGTAGCTCAGGAGAAGGTTTTTTTTGGTTTATCCAAAAAAAGCTGTAGAAGGAAACGTAGGAAAAGGCTTGTCCAAAAACCAAACTTCTGGAAATGGAGGGAGAGAGGCAGCTGTTGGCATGACTGGAAGCTGGTCAGGTAATTCCTGGCAGGAGATGTGCTGAGGTGACCATTGCACAGCAGAACTGCTCAGTGGTGCTGGTGATAACTGATGATTCTGACCTCAACATGCATTGATGCTGTCAAGATTTCTGCAGCAGAACATTTGATTCCCTCTCTGTGCCACCCTGTGGGGATGAGCATAGCCTTACTGTGTGATCCCTGTGCTTCTGCTCTGATCCTCACAAGACATCTCACAAAAAAAAAAAAAAAACCAAAAACCCAGCAATTTTCTAGTATTTCAAAATGTGATAATTTTTGGGAGTAGAATTACTCTGAAGAATAATAGAAGAGCAAGTCAATTTTTTATTTTTTCTCTGTCTTTCTGACAAGAGACTGTCTATTCTCTTCACAGGTGGCAACATTTGTGGGCCCAGTAACTGCCATCCCAGTCCTTCTGTTCTCTGGGTTTTTTGTCAGCTTTGATACCATCCCAACATATCTCCAGTGGATGTCCTACATTTCCTATGTCAGGTACTGCTGCGGAGGCCTTCAGCCTCCCATCTGGAAATGCTGTTTGTTTGCCTTTGCTTGCTTGCTTGCTTGGTTATTTTGGGTGCCAAAGAGACTGTTCACAGCATGTTCTTTTAGAGTATAAACATATGTGTGATGTAAACCCATTATCTCACTGCATTTTAAGTTGTATGTGTTGTGAAATAAACAGGAACGGGTTACAGGCCACAAATCCGTGTCAGTCCCTTTGAATTCAGTGGGATTGCACAGCATGAAAATCCTCATGGATTTTGCAATATAAATATGGATTTCTGAAATAATAGGGACATCCCCAACTGAGAAATTGATGCCAGCACCTCATTTTGGAAGAAAATGTAGCGTATCCTAGATAGGTGTGTTGGATAAAGGCCTGTTTTTATGTTTTCCAGTAGCACTGCCACAAGAGGCACAGGATTTGTGTCACCTCTAATTTAAACTGCTGCTTTAAGATCCACCTTATATGCTGTCTGTGTCTGACACAGCTGTCTTAAGATGGGACAATTCCCATCAAGAAATCTCTGGAGGGATAGTTTAGAGTAGACACTGAAATGTTTATAGCTGAAATTAGGAGAGGTGAATTCTCCTGTTCCCCATTTCCCTACCCTGCCCAAGCTGCACTATTACTGAGAAATCCCAGGGGAAAAAAAATCCTCTTTGCTGCCAAGTGAGGTCTTACACAGATTCCTATCAAAGCTAACGAGACTGCACCCTCTGAATTAATACCTGGAATTCAAGGTGAGGGCTTAAACCATTGGCAGGCCCGTATGGGGTCTCCTGACGCCAGAGAAAGCTGTCCTGTGTATGGAATATCCCATATGCATGGGATCCAGGGTGTTTATCTGCTTGCAAAATCAAATACCTGGGAACATGGTCAGTGAAACCATTAGTGCACAGAGGGAAGGAGAAGGGACGTTCTAGATTGCTGCTGGTTTTTATTATATTTCTGACTTCAAGCCATAAATGTATCCCTGTTGCTTATTAAAAAAAAAAAAGGCAAAATAATGATGTCACTTTTAAATGGGGAATTCCTCAGTATGAGCTGAAGTGATGCTGCTTTCTGATTTTACATTTTTCTGTGCACTAACTGGAAGCAGTCAACGGCAAAACTCCTGCCCTTGTTCCCTCTTACATAAAATGCCCGTGACATGTGATGTGCCTGATGGTAACAGGGACAGAACTGTGCCCCGAGACAGATGTGTCAGAACAATATTGAACCCCTCAGTGTTTCAGCAGAGCTCTCACAGGGATTGTATTGCACTTCTAGCCAGATCATCAGGATTTTCCTTGTAATCCCTCTTTCTTCTTTCCAGGTATGGGTTCGAAGGGGTCATCCTCTCCATCTATGGACTGGATCGAGAAGATCTGCATTGTGACAAAGATGACACCTGCCATTTTCAAAAATCAGAGGCCATCCTGAGAGAACTGGATGTAGAAAATGCCAAACTTTACCTGGACTTCATTGTTCTTGGGATTTTCTTCTTCTCTCTGCGCCTGATTGCCTATTTTGTCCTCAGATACAAAATCCGAGCGGAGAGGTAAAGGAAAAGCAGCTAAACCAATGCAGTAGGAGAACTTTAGACATGCAGTAGAGGGCACTTGACATTGTCTCACTGTGGCAGGCTGGTCCCCAGTGCCCAGCCCGATGCTGTCCTGACCGAGCCCATGGAGAGCCACAATGGGATAGTGGACATACAGTGTTAAGCCAATCAGTCCAGTTGGGTTGGGTCATGTTTTCATTACACTTTCTAGCTTTAACTAGGAAGAAGAACTAGAAGGGAATTTTACACCACAGAATATCAATACCGAGGCAGTGTAACTGTAACAAGAAACCTGGCTGCAGGAGCTTTCCTTTTGAAAACCAGTTTTGGGATAAGGTCACCAGGATCAGTTCTGGTAGCCACAATAGTGTAGTGTCATCTCTAGTTGACAAGGTAATGAGATGCAAAATGTGGAATGCAAAGAAAATAGGATTCTCTCATATTTTTAAATTCAGAATTTCATCTTTGCAGTTTTCTATGTATTATTTTGCAATTCTTTTCCACAGAATTACCCCTTCTGGCTAAAAGTCTGTAAATGTATTAACAAGGTAAAGACATCTTTTTAATATGGATACTTTTTTAAAAGAAACCTGAAGTGATTCAAGTAATTATTTTTGTTTCTGTTTGAATTTAGAATTCTGGTGCTTTACTTGTCGAGCTGGTCTCATATCTGAAAACTGTAATGATACGAAGAAAAGGCAGATTCTGAAACTGCACTAAACCTGGGGTCCTATTTGGAAGCAGCACTGGATAGCACATGCAGTTAGACATGGTCAAGCTGTCACTGAATGGTTGAAAAAAATATTATTTTGCAGTGTCTTTAAATCCTTAGTATTTGTAATATTTTGAGATACTAACTCTGATAGTTATCTGTTTGATCTACCTCCTGCAAATGAAAAAAAAATCAAAGCACTCCAAGGCTCATTTTTTAATTAAATTGTGAAATCAGGATCTATCCTTAAAGTGATTGTTAAAGGAGTGCAAGAGCTGTCCACAGATCAAAGCTTTGGGCTACTGTGTTAAAACACCTGTGACTGCCTCATGCAGAGGTGTTCATTATATCTGCAACACCCTCTGTGTAGGACTCCCCTCAAAATACACAAATGACCTTGTAATGCTGCAGGTCTAACTATGCCAGGCAGTTCTGTTCTCATCCCTGACTCTGCATGCACAACGTGGGAATCAATTGATCCAAACATCAGTGAAACTGTTACTTTGGGTTACTTTGTAAATTTGGCAGGGGAAATTTGGGTTCCAAGTTAATGTGAACTTTGTCACCGATTTTCATGGGTTTGGATTTTCAACCCAAAATGAATCCACCATACTCAACACTGGACACCTTGGCGAGCTTTGGTGCAAATTGCACAACCTTCTGCTGGGACTGTGAGGCCTGCATGTTCTGTAAATGCATTATTCCCATCAGGATGCTGAAGTCTTATAGGTTGGAAGCAGCTCAATGTCAGCAAACCCATGAGGAGCCCAACAGCTCATGGCAGCAGAGCAGATAAGAGAGACCCAGTGCACCTGCTGGCCCCCAGCAGTCAAAAATTCACAAACTTTTCCAAGACTCCATGGCTGTGTCTATCCTAGTGAAATAAATAGTACCAGGGCCAGCTCTGTTAGTCCTCAGACACCTGGGTCTATTAGGAATGGCCCCTGTACTGACTTCTGAACAGCCCAAACACTGTCTGGAAAAGCTTTGGCTGTGCTGGGCTGAAGGTTTGCCATTTAGCAGGGAAGACAATTCTTTCCCAGTTTTCCTGGCCTGTGCCCAGGCTCTGTTTGATTTACCAATACAGACTCAGACTGTGTGTATCTGTTAAACTCAGGACATTTGAACTAAGCCCGTGGTCTGGAAGGTTTTAAATCAAGTCACATATTTTAGGAAGGCTGGCTGAACTTTCCCTGAAAATAAGATTGACCTGTGAAAGTAAAAAAGTCAATCTTTACTGTAGAAGAAAAACCAAATTCCTTGGACAGCCTCTTTGCATAATTTTTGTTGCTGATTTTTCTCAAAAAGCTTTTGTACAGCTCTGCAGCTTTCCCAGGCATAATCACGAGCAGGTACAAACCTATATGGCTGTCAGATTTGAGAAATTAAGAATTTGAACTATTCTAAATAATACTTGTGTTTGTGAACAGTTTTTTAAATAAGGCACAAGCTGAAATCCCTGTGGCACAACGTTCCTTGATTATTTCAAGACTCTGAAAGTATTTGTGAATATTACAGGCAGTTCAAACACTTTTTGCAATCAGACAAAGGACTACACTTGCCAAATTACTCTTGGGTTGCAGACATCTGCTCCAAGCTGAGGTCAAAGAGTGTGACATCCCTGGCTCTGAATACCTTCAGGGTTCATGTTTTGTGTTTGCCAACACCATTTACCAAATACCACCCTGACAATCCCTTGCAGAGTTCCAGATGAGGTGACTTTGCTGGCATTTTTCAACACTGGTGACTTACAGGATGCTGTTCTAGACCAGTTTTGCAGTGTGAGTTCCTTGGATACTGTCTTGTCATCTGTGCCTGTTCCATTGTTTTTAGACTTTCTCATTTTATGTTTTCAGCCTGCAGCATGTCCTCCTGTACTGTAACTTTGTGTTGTGTTATGGAAGCCAAAAATCTGGTCCTCCACGGGTGTTCCTGAGAAAATTCCTGCTCTGGGATAATTCTTGTCACTCCTTTTTGAGGATGTGCTTTTTCCAGACTTCTGCTGGCAGCATTTAGCTGGAAGTTACTATTCTAAGGAATGCTTCCAGACTGTAGTATCCCAGTGAAGAAGTAATTCTCTGGAAACTCAGTGGTACACACAGATGAGATAACTTTTTCCCTCCCTAGCTCACAAATTACCTAATGATCTCTCTTTCATCACTGTTCTGGGACAGAAGCATTTAAAATCCATCCCAGTTATGTTTTCATGTACTGCAAAGATTTTTAATGTAGTCTCAGGTTGGCTTTTTTTCTCTTTATGTGGAGATGAATTCTAACAGGCTAGTATAAAACACATTCCCAGGTTAATGGGCTGAGCATGCATGTGCTGTTGTGTTGAGCAGCACTTTGTGAAGCTCTGGAGGCTTCACTTGGAAGAATAACAAGGTCAGCAAGATTCTGAAGACTTCAAATTCCCAATTTCCAAATCCTCAATTTTATAGCCGTACATAAAGAGCCATAAACTGTTTGAAATCAGTGCTCCTGTTACCATTTGAACCACTCACAGTCTGGCTAAAAGTTGTGTAAGAGGCTAAGGGTTTCTGAAGGTCACTTTAAAACTGAATGTATGATTTTTCTTGGGATTGCAGGAAGACTTTAGTGTCCTGTTGGCCTCCTTGTTGTATTTTGACTTGTTTTGACATGTTGTTTGGTTACTGTGTGCATTAGTTAAGACTGTAGGTTCTTCACCCTTCTTTTGTTGTTTTTCTTTGTGAAAACTTGCATATAATCTGAAAGACCCTGAAGGTTGTTAAAAATAACTTGAAGCATCATTATGTACAATTAAATAAAAGATTTGGAAAGCAGATTTTACTCAGAGGAAACTGAGAAGATTCCATTGTTAGAGGCCAAAGGGAGTAAGAGAAGACTGACTGGTGCTGAAATCCTCTTCAGCTCTTAGAATTTAGAGCACAAAGTACCTATTTTCATTAAAAGAGAGGAATATGTGCACATGTAACAGGGAGAGCTGGTTATGTAAGTGGGAGATAATGAACTTGAGTCCAAGTACTGGATGTCTCAGGTGATTGACAGTTCCATCCACACTTTTGTGTCAAAGTCTGTGTTCTCAGCAGAAAGGAATGTTTTATTAAACACTTGTTCCTGCAAGGACGTACATACTGACCTGTGCCCCCCCAGTGATCCTCACAAAGGAGATCTTACCTGTCCTAATTACACAATGCTGGGTGGATTTTTGGATTCTGAGAATCAGGGGAAAGGCCAGCAAAGCAGATATCCTGATGGGAGTCTTACAGACCACCCAACCAGGATGAAGAGGCAGATGAAATATTCCATGGGAAGTCTTGTGATCAATCCCCCTTGTTCCTGTGGGAGTTTAACTTGCCAAATGTCTGCTGGAAATACAGAGGAAACAGTCCATGACGTTCCTTGTGTGTGTGTGAGGTAATTCCTGACACAGCTGGTGAAGGAACCAACCAGGAGTGGTGCCCCACTGGACCTGTTTGGGAACAGAGAAGGACTGGTGGGTGATGTGGTAGTTGGAGATCCTCTTGGGCACAGTGATCATGAAATGGTGGAGTTTTGGTTCTCAGGCTGATGGAGGGGTGGCAGCAGAACTGCCACCTTGGACTTCTGGAGGGCAGACTCTGGGAGTTGGGTTGGCAGAGTGCTTTGGGAGGCAGCCCTGAAGGGCTGAGAAGTCCAGGAAGGCTGGAGTTCCTTGAGGAGGAAATCCTAAAGGCACAGCAGGAGCAGAGCATCCATCCCTATGTGCCAAAGGATGAACCAGAGGGGGAGAAGGACTAACCTGGTTGAGCAGAGAGCTTGGGCTGGAACTCAGGGCACAAAACAGGGTGTATGAGCTTTGGAAGAAGGGGCAGGCAACCCAGCAGCACTACAAGTATGTTGTGAGGTTATGTAGGGAGAAATTAAAAGGTCCAAAGCCTAACTAGAACTTAATCTGACTAGTGCTGTAAAAGACAATAAAAAATATCTATTAATATAGCACTAAGGAGAGTCTCCATCCTTCATTGGATACCCTCCTTTAATTCCTACCAGAACAGCCCCATAGGGTGCAATTGCTCAGGAATTTGTGTGTGGAGATCCATTTATAAAGTATGATCATGTGAAAGGCTGTTGGGAACTAGAAGTAGGCAGAAAATGACACTGTGTCATGTCCTCTGTGACAGCTTGTGACAGGCTGATCACTGCAGTGCCACACAGCACTGGTGAGTGCATCACTTAAGTGCTGAGTGCCACTGGAGTTAATCAGGAGCTCTGCCATTAATGAACAGGGGCAGTAGCATTTGCAGGGATCGACTCCCACTGCCCTCCTCTTGAATACCTGTTTCCATAATACACAAAGGGGTTGTTGTGGTGTATCCCACTGAGTGACTTCTATAAACCCACATATCTCTTTTCATGGTACGTGTCTAAAAGTTCCAGGTGGAGCCTGCAAGCATTGCAAGTTTCATTTTAATTCTGTTTAATGCTTTATTTCTTTTCTGTACATATTTCACATTTCTGAAGGAGTAATTGTACCACAGAGCACAAATCTAGCTTCAGTTTTTTTGTTATTTCGAAATCTTATGCAGTTGTCAGCTGTAGAACCTTCATTTTAAGAGATTTAGATTTCTGTTGAGACCTGTTGCCAGCACAGTGAAACAGAGGGTGACCACTCAAGATGTCTCCTTTGGCACAAAACATGTCCATGGCTCAGCCTGCATTGGTTATACCTCCAAGATACATCCAGCTTTTGCTGATCCTTTTTTTTTTCTGGGGGCTTCCATGCAGCTCAGCCCATGCTTATGTCCCTTTTTTCTGGATATTCGTGACTGCTGTCCACATGGGGTGTGAAAATGAACTGCTTGGGAACAGTGCAGGGTAGTTAAAGGTGGGGGGATGACTTTGAGACTTCTTCAAGCTACCAAAACCCCAAAGTGCTGGACCTCTGGGTGTGCTTTACTCTTTCAAGAAGGAAAAAACCTCAAAAATGTCTTTTTAAGCAGATTGCAAGGCAACATGGAAGTTTCTGCTTTTAAAGTTGAAGAGGTTTTCTACTTCAGTAGCATCTGTGATGTCTTTTTTTCTGATCCCATTGTAGTTCATTTTAGTGGCCCCTTTAGGGTAATCATTATACAAATTCCTATTACTTCCAGAAACCAGCTTTCCTGGCCTCAGTGATCATTATACCAACCTTTACAAATGTGAATTAGTTGTTGAGCATTTTTTTTTTTAATTGAGAAAATTCTTTTAAATTATGGCAAAAGAAAATTAAATTTGAGAAAATCACACTGATACACCTTTTAAAAAGAAGATAACAAGTCCTGCAGTGGAGCCAAGCCTTTACCTGTGTCAGTATGAATTTATCAAATACCTTATCTGAGTCAATTGACCTTATTGTGAGATACTGCCCTTGAACCTGTTTCTGAATTACTTAACATTCAGTTCTTTTGTTTTTCAAAGCAAGAGTCAATGCAAGGTATGATTTTAAATCAGCGTGCTAAAGTGTGCATATTCTGTAATCTGTCATTGTTGTTTCTGTAATGCATTTGCATTACTATGAATCAATTTTATTCTGCTTCTCTAGAGACTCTGCTGCCTGCACGCTGTGATATATTTGCACTGTTGTAGATATATATATATATATATATATACATATAATGTAATTATATTATACAAACCATGTCTTTTTCAGGTTGCTTGTTACCTTTGTAGTTTACGCTTCCTGGTACAGTGGACCTGAGTAAAAATGTGGGATGTGGGGCATTCTGATGATATATTACAGTAATAGAGAAATCTTTGTATATTTCTGTATACTTAATACCTGTAAGAAGAGATTTGTATGTGCATTATTTTCCAAACTTAGGGATTTGTTTTCTGAGACTAGAGAACATTTATGATAATGTAACACACACACAAAAATCAAATAAAGTGTTATTATTTTCAGACAGATGCCTTTGTCTCTGTTCTCACTCCGAGGGAAGTGGAAGGTGTATTAGTTGTGATACATTTTCACTGCCTGCTCCTTGATTCTAGCACAGGCAAGGACATGGAATTACCTGTTCCCTATTGTGGTGGTTTCAGGTAACTCCCCCTTACAGGTGGGTTACAGAAATATCCAGTAAAAACCCTTAAAAACCTCAACTGCAGTCACACCGGGGGTTGGAACCAGACGATGTTTAAGGTTCCTTCCAACCCAAACAGAGCAAGCATCAGGGGGTGCTTCCCTGAGAACACACAACTGAAGGACTTCCTGAACTAGTGGAATTAATTACCTTTGTATTTCCATCCAGTTTGGGTGGATTTTTCTTCCACAAACTGATCTTCTTTTCATCTTGTCCTTACTACCTGCAAGTGGTAGCAGATTTTCCCTCTGCTGTTTCATTGCAAGAGGTGGGAAAGGATCATTCCCTGTTTGCCTTCTGCTTGGCACTCTGGAATGTGTGGCTTTCTTTCTCCCTTCTCCCCAGCTGAAGAAACTCTGTTTTATCCTGCCTGTCACCCCTGTCCATTTCCCATTTTACCAAACCCTTTCTCCCTCATTCTGCCACAGCACCTGTAGGATGTTCTGCAGCCCTCTGTGCATTTCTGTCACCAGGAAAGCCTTCAGCTGGTTTAGGAGACAGTATTTTAATTTCTTGTGTTTCTCTGAAGATGCACATTGGCCAAGAATGACATGCTTACTGTTTCTGCTGGACTGCTGCTTCCTACTGCACTGACAGGGAAGCTCTTGGGCAGAAATCCTGACCTGTGTGAGGCCCCAAGAACAGTGGCAGTGCCAGGAGAAGGGTTCAGTGTTGGTGTCCTGTGCTTTGGCAAATACTCACTTTGCCTGGCTGGCTTTTCATGCAGCTTTAAGGCTGTTTCAGGGTGTTTGTATATTGGACTTAAGGCCAAGCATAAAAACATCACTGTCCTTGGCCATCCCTCCTGACCACCAGAGCAACAGAATTAGCTACCTGCCTTGCTCACCACAGTCCAAAGAGAACAGCCCTAACTCTTCCAAGTACCCACTCATAAATAACCTGAGCAGTGATGCTTAAAGCATGAATTGCCCTAAGGATGCAATAGGATGCAAATGCATTTTCAAGACAATTTGCTCATGTTGACAGAGACCATACTTTATGTTATGTTTTATAGCCTGGGATACAATACTAGATTGAAGGAATTATGTTCCCAAAAACTAAATGCCTCCCTGTGCCAACTGGTGTCCATAGATCAGAAAGGGAAGAGGAACAGGAGTCTTTCATAGCCTGAGAGGCAACACAAATTACTTTAAGCATTTTATATGGCAGTTAATGCTATTAAATAAGCCAACCATAAACTTCTCATTAGCAACACTGCAAAAATTAATATACCTCACATGCAATTACCATCCACTGCGCACTCCAAATGGATTCATAAAGTAAAGACCCTTTGAAAATAAAGGAAACTTTCTTTCTAACAGCTATCCATTTAAAGCTTGCTTTGGAATGCAGGTTGAAAGGCACAGGAAGCCAAGGAACTGGGTAGAGTAAGAGAGATGGGCTTGTTGAGCATGGGAGGGTGCAGGGATCTGAGCAGTGCCCAGGTGAGCAGTGGGCAGGTGCTGTGCTGCCAACCACCAGCACTGACATCTTCCCTTGGGACAGCCTTCATGAAGGGCTTCTTGGGAAGTGTAGCCAGCTCCATTTAGGGCAGAGAAGCTGTCAAAGGCTGGATTAGTCAAACTGACACTAATTGCATCCATTTCTGTTGTTTAGTGCATTTTAAATTTCACAGCCTTGTTTGGTTTTGTGTCTATTTTTTTTTCTGTGCCTTGCAGATCTTTTCAAGACCTGTGAATTTTATTATGCACTGTTAACTCTGTGTGATGGCTTTGCTGGATTCCTGACATTCCCATTCTGAGCCTCTGCCTGCACACACATGGGAAGGCTGAGAAAAAAGTCAATGCTATCTCTTCCACAGACAGAAAACATTATCAAAACATGAAGGTGATCCATTATCAGCCTCTGACAGCAAAAACACCCCCTCAGAGTTTCCCCCAGTAATTTCTAGCAGAGCCATTCTCTTGTCCCACTGCCTGTTTTGCTCTGCTGGGCAGGTGAAATAAAGCTCCACCTGTTCCTAGGATGTTCTTGCTCATCCCCATGGCACCTGTGGAGTCAAATATGAAATACATTTTGTGGCTTCATCAAGAGTCTTACAGGTGCTTTTTGTCCTGTGTAAGAATCAGACAGTAACCCCAAAGTCCTTAAAACAGGAACAGAAGGGACAGTAAACCTTTTGGTTTTGCTCCTTCTGTTTGTTGAAACTCATATTCTGTGTCCTGGTGAAGTATCCCTTAGACAGAGCATATTGCCAAGTCTCAAAAAGGCTAAGAAGCAGGGGAAATCTCATTTTGTGGCAGGAAGGAGCTGGATTTTCCTTACCAAATTTACTTTTCATGAAACTTTCTGGGAACACCATGGACTGGAGTGTCAGTCCACTCTGGTGCTAAGTCAGACCCCTGGGAATTTCATAGAATTTCTGCAGCATATTCAGCAGTTAAGATACATGGCTCAGCTGCAGTGAAATATTTTGATTCAAGACTTCCAGATTCTCGTTTCAGTTGTGATGTTTTAGTACTGAATCCCTAAAAACTGCTGTTTACCAAAACAACCTTCTTTTATGCTCTGAGACAGAAGCACACGTTGAAGGAAGCCTGAGAGACCTAACTCAGAGACAGATGGGAACAGGACCCTACAAGGGCCTCTCTGTCCTGTGGCTTCTCCGAGGGGGATTTCTGGGTGCTGCAGTGGGTGTGCAAAGGGAGACCACAAAGCACAAGGAGTTATCATAGCTAGGTGAACAGAAACCCTGGTCTCCAGCAGAAAAGTACTGTGTTTTCTCACCCACCTCTGGTAAGTGGAAGTTCTATGAAATGGAATTTCATGAAGTGAAAAGTGGAAATTTTGCCATTCACTGGCAGGGGAAGGAGCACCCAAGGACAGCAAACTGGAACAAAGCTGCATCCTCTCCTACAGCACCTGCGAGTGCTACCCAGCTGGTTCTAGAACACGAGTGCATTCTGCATTGCAGCACAAATATTCTACAGCAAAGTCTGTTTGTCTGGCTGTTTTCACCTAGTACTGAGGACATGTTTGTTGTCCCTTTGTGTACCTGGTGGAGTGTGCTGGGACAGGGACCATCCATGCTCTCTAAGGTTGGTCAGCTCACATTCATGTACCAACACTGGCAGCTTTCAAAGGCTTTAGAAGAAGACTCAGATAACGAAAAAGAAGCCTGAAGAGTAATAACGGACTCTTTTGCCCAAAGAGGACTTTTGTTTCTGGCAGAGCACTGCTTGGAAAACTCACCTGAGAGCTTCTGAAACTCTGCCCTGCACTTTGCTCCTAAGGAAGGTTTAGCAGCCCGCACCTCAGAGCCAGATTTCCTTCTTGGACTCAGTCTGGCAGTGAGTGTGACCCCTTGGAAACTGAATCTGGGTCTGGAGATCATCATTCTGCCTGTGTTTAACACAAGGAGCCAGGTTTGGTTGTTGTGTTTTATTTTCTCTTCTCCAAGCTGTTTAATGGCATCGTGGTCGAGTTTTGAAGCTTTAGTAAAGCAGAGACCTGTGGCAGCACTGTGTGATTTAGCTGCTCTCAAGACAGGAAGATTTCAGTTTCCATATTCTTTTTCACTTCAGTTTAGCACCTTGTCTGAAATCCTTCTTTTGAACACAAGCTTTGCCAGGGGAGGTGTGTGACACTGTAGCAGGATCCATACCCTTCCCGCAGTCATTTGGGAACAGCACCTGAAAGAAGTGACACATTAAAAAAAAACCCACATTTTTTGGAAGTGTTTGCAGTTAAATCCCTTGTTCATATGACTACAGGTTTGTTCTTCATTGCTAGCACCCATCTGATCTGAGTTCTTTGTCTGTCCTAGTTTTCTCCCATTACTTCTCCATGTCAGCCAAACATAGCTTTCCTGCATTGCTTCAAAATGAACAATTTCCAAGACCTTTTCCTTGGTGACAATTACTTTAAAAGCCAGTAGAACATCTTCACTCACTGAAGCATCATTGCAATCAATCTGCAATGTCAAACATGCTCTATCCAGCCCTTATTAGAAGCTGGAGCTTTGGTGGCACTCAGCTGCCATGGTTGCATTTTAGGACTATTGGGTATTTGGGGTTTTAAACGTCATTCACTGCGTAATGCCCTCATCAGCACAAAGCCTTTGTGTCACAAATTGACACAAATGGGTTCCAGTACCACCTTTGCTGACAAAAATCACATCGCTGACCTACTTTTTTTCCCATTTGTGTTGGTTTAACACAGCCTGGTTTTTGGTGGGAGCGGGAGAAAAGCAGCTCAAAACTTTTATGTCTGGCACAGAGCCAACCGCTGACAGCTCTGACGATGGGCAGGTTACTAGCCCAGTTGGACAAGTTGGTAATGCATCTGTGATTACATATTTAAGAAAGGAAAAACTGTGGGAAGTTGTCTTTCTTCTCCTGAGAGTGGTGAGGCAGCTGTGGGGGTCCATCCCCACAGGGGCCGTGTGGCCAGAGCCCTCCTGAGGCTGGGATTGTGCGGCCAGGACCCTCCTGAGACCAGAATTGTGTGGCCAGGACCCTCCTGAGACCAGAATTGTGTGGCCAGGACCCTCCTGAGGCCAGAATTGTGCAGCCAGAACCCTTCTGAGGCTGGGATTGTGTGGCCAGAACCCTCCTGAGGCTGGGATTTTGAGGCCAGGGCCCTTCCAAGACCAGGACTATGTGGCCAGGACCCTCTCCAGGCTAGAATTGTGTGGCCAGAGCCCTCCCAAGGTCAGAATTTTGCAGCCAGGACCCTCCTGAGGCTGGGATTGTGTGGCCAGGACCCTCCTGAGGCCGAGAATGTGTGGCCAGGACCCTCCCAAGGCCAAGAATGTGTGGCCAGGACCTTCCTGAGGCTGGGATTGTGTGGCCAGGACCCTCCTGAGGCTGGGATTGTGCAGCCAGGACCCTCCCAAGGCTGGGATTGTGCAGCCAGGACCCTCCCGAGGCTGGAACTGTGTGGCCAGGACCCTCCCGAGGCTGGGATTGTGTGGCCAGAGCCCTCCTGAGGCCAAGAATGTGTGGCCAGAGCCCTCCCGAGACCAGGATTGTGTGGCCAGGACCCTCCCAAGGCTGGGATTGTGTGGCCAGGACCCTCCCAAGGCCAAGAATGTGTGGCCAGGACCCTCCCAAGGCTGGAATTGTGCTGCCAGGACCCTCCCAAGGCCAGAGCCACCCATGTGGCACCAGTGAGGACCACGTGGCCAGCAGCGAGAGACACGGCGAGCGATTCCCGGATGCCAACCTCTCCATTGCAACCTGCAGACACCAATTTCTTCCAAGTCCGAGAAAAAGGAAAAGTGAGGACACGTGAGGAGAACCAACGTGGCGGTACCGAGGTCAGTGAAGAGAAAGGAGAGGGAGGAGGTGCTCCCAGAGCTGGAGCTGAGATTCTCCTGCGAGCTGTGGTGAGGACTGTGATACCACAAACTGCTTCCTGAGGTGCACCAGGGGTGCAGACAGCCACACACAGCCCGTGAAGAAATGTACTCGTGCTGGAGCATGTGGATGCTGAAAAGCTGTAATCTAGTGAGGAACTCAGAGAGAGGAGCCTTGCTTTTAGAGATAGAGGAGGAAAGCTGCCACTTCCAAATTAGAACAGCTCATCCTTAAAAGATTAAACCCCATGAACTACAATGACCCACGCTAGGCAGTTGTGGGAAGGCTGCTTGGCCCCTGGGAGGGACTGCTGCTTGTGGAAGTTAAAACCATGCTAGAAAAGTTCACAGAGAACTATCTCCTGTGGGAAGGATGCCATGGCACAGAAGAAGAAACTCTTTTCCTTACGCCTACTGAAGAAAGATTTTTAAGAAGTGAAATACTGACCAAAACCCCATGTTTTGTTTCCTTGCATGGTCAGTGGAAAGAAGGAGGGACTGGGAAAGAAAGGTGTTCTGAAGGTTTGCTTTGGTTCTCATTATCCTTTTAACTTTTAATTCTGTTAACTATAAATCTTCTTTATACTGTTAGAGTTTTGAGCCTCTTTTGCCTTAAAGTGGTTTGGTTTTTTTTTCAATAATCCTTACCTTAACTCATGGAAAGGAAGTTTTCAATTTCCTCTCTTCTGCTCAGCTATAGCAGAGGAAAATAAGCAGATTTTTTTTCATGGGTGCCTGGCACTTAGCCAGTATCAGACCACAACACCCTTCCAGAAAAATACTCTGAATGTGTTCATTATTTAGCACTCTGCATGGCAATGCAGGTGTGCAGAGCTGCAGATACAAAGGGTGAGTCCTCATTCAAGTCTTTTTCTCTCTGAGGCTGTAAATGAGGCCCATGGACACTGCCTCAGGTGAGGGGAGCCCTCAGAGTGACCCTGAAGGGGAGTAGAGGAAGGTTCCTCGTTCTGTAGCTGTATCTCTGCAGGTCCTGCACGCTTCTCTTTGGTGTGCACTCCTGTTTTGGGATCTCACTTTGCCTTGGCTCTGCCTGTCATCTTCGAATCCTCAGCAGCTGCGGCTTTCACTTGTTTCCAACAGCTTTATTTTCTCACCAAAAATGTTAATTATTAGAATTCTAGGCAGTTTTTTTCCAGTTCATTTGTGTAGGTGTGGGTAACAGCCTACCTAGAGAGATCTTGAACACTTACCTAATGTAAATTCCCAGAAATTCGTCCCTTTGGACTTAGTGATGATGGCAGATCCTTTGGTAATGATTATTTGTGATGTGAGCAACTAACTCTGATTTACAACCCCAATTGTCTGGACCAGCTGCAGGACCCTTTGGTGGCTTAGCTCTTGAGAATATTTGGCCTCAGCACAGCAGTTCATGGTTTTTGCAGGTGACATCAATGCCTAGGGATGATGTTGAGGGCACTTGGTCTGTTCAGGCTAGAGGAGACTGAGGAGAGACCTCACTGCAGTCACAACTTCCTGGTGAGGGGCAGAGGAGGGGCAGGCACTGATCTCTGTGGTGACAGTGACAGGACCCGAGGGAATGGCCTGAAGCTGTGTCAGGGCAGGGTTAGGTTGGGTATCAGGAAAGGGTTCTTCCCCAGAGGGTGGCTGGGCACTGAACAGGCTCCCCAGGACCAGTCTGACAGAGCTCAAGGAGTATTTGAACAACACCCTCAGGCACAGGAATTCTTGGGGTTGTGCAGGGCCAGGAGTTGGACTTGATGATTCTTATGGGTCCCCCCAATGCAGCATTTTCTGTGATTCTGTGAAATACCTCCAAAGACCTGCAGTACACAGCTCAGTTTATTGCTCTCACTACAACCAGTATCCAATCATATTCAAATCCCATTATTGAGCCTGTTGGAAGTGGTTTATGAATGACTAATTTTTTACCTGCCTGGATAAACTTACTCATCACTAAAGTGTACTGGGATAAATCAAACCATCAAGGAGGCATGTTAAGGAGGAAATTTTTTACAGTGAAGGTGGTGAAAGGCTGCAACAGGTTGCTCAGAGAGGTGAAAAATTCCTGGAAATCCCTGGAAAAGTTCAAGGACAGATTGGGCGGGGCGGTGAGCAACCTAATCGAGTTGAAAGTGTCCCTGTTCATTGCAGGGGAGTTGGACTAAATGACCTTTAAATGTCCCTCCAAACCATTCTGTGATTCTGTGCCTCCATCCTTCTCTCTCCTTGCAGTACAGCCTTGCACAACAGTTCTCCCCTGCTGAGCCCTGAGCACAGTTTGTTGCTGCAGCAGTCTCAGGTCACCCATTTTATTCCCAACAGGGCTCTCAGAGGCTCTTTACCGGGCTCTTACTGAGCTCACACTCAGCTGAAGCAGGGAATCGTTTGAGCTGCTGCGCTGAGAATTCAAGGCTCCCAGGAGACAGCAGCCACACTCAACACTACAGGATTCTCCTGTGTCTGGCTCCATTTCAGGTTTAGGATGGGGTTGGGAGAACCCATGTGTTGCTTTTAGTGTTGCAGAGACATTTTCTGAGCGTGACCCATGGTGACCCGAGGTGAGCACCAGGGACAGGGTGATGCAGAGAGCAGGAGGTGTTTGAGTCAGACTAGCTTGATGATCAGCTAACAGAGGTACCCTTCCCTATGTCTCAAGGGGAATAAAAAGCCCAAACCCACAGCTATATCTATATAAAGGCAAACCCTGAATATTTCCAGCATTCAGAAGGGAGAGTGGCCCATGTGATGCCAGCTAACAAATTCAAGCAGTCACTTGCAAGTGTGAAGTGTAACTAACACAAAAAGCTGAGTGCTGTGTTCCTTTTGGAAGCACTGGTGGCTGCTCCCTCATCAGCAGGTTGCTGACATGCCAAATTTTCTGGGAAACAGAGAAATACACAGCTTTAAAATAAAGACAGCAAAAAACCCCTCACAAGTTGTGGCATACTTATTTTATTACAGTGAAAACCTGTGCGGTGCTAGGCTACTGAGAGAATAAAAGCTACCAGTAACTTTTCATCAGAAAGGAGTCAATCCCAGATAAAAAACAGTCTAGAAATTATGGCTGTTGCAAAATATAAAGTCTGATTTGGGACCTCAGTCTGTTGTTCCATTGGAGTAGATCCAAAGATTGCAAAGTTCTTGATGGAAGTTTCTCCTTTAACAAGCTGGGGAGGTAAAGAGGAGAAGCAGATTAAGGGACATGTTTTCTCCACAAATCACACAAGATGCTAGGAGGTGTTTTGCCTACATGTAGGACATCCAAAAGGCAATTTTTTAGCGATTTTGGCCAACCCCCCCTATGTAGATGTGTTTCTTAACTATAATTCAGATCAGTAAAACCAAATTATGGTGAATTGCGTGTAGTATGAAACACAATGTGGCTGAGGCTATTGGTTATTAAATATGCTGAAAGGTCAATCCTAACTAAAACAAAGTTAGCAGGGATCAGAAATTTCTGTAAGTCTCATTCCACATTTCTAAAGCAAAGCCTTTTATCTCTCATGCTGATAAGGTGGATGTGATCTGGGTGGCTGCACCTCTGCCATGGCATTAGCCAAGTGCTTGAGCTCACACCTGAGCCCAGACTATCCCATTGCCCACAAATCCGTGGCTCAGATGCACCAGCAACACCCCACTCTCTGTACAAGATGCTGTTTTTTTTAGAGTTTGGCCACCTTTTCCTGCTCGCAGCCTTAGCAATCTCTGGCTGGCACAGCACACCAAGCCTGGGCAGAGCAGGGACCCTACCAGGTGCCATGGAGCACCCACAGGGACACGGGAGGCATCTCCTGAGGGACATTACCTTCCTCCACGACGCGGTGGTAGAAGCACCAGGGGACACCAGCGGGGTGTGCCTTGAAGCAGCAGCCCTTCTTTGTGCACTCCCTGGGCTTGATGCCAGGGTGGCCGCAGTTTATCCTGGTGTAAGGATTGCTGGGACACACTTTCTTCACTGTGTAAAGCGAAAGAAACAACAAAAGAAGGAAGGAGAATGTGTTACTTCATGCTCCATCTGCCTGGTGATGTAATTCGCAAATAAAAGGCAGGACACAAAGGTGAGACCCCTGAGTACATCCCTGATGACCTCTGAACCAATTTCAGGCACCAGATTCTCCTAAATCCTCACCCAGCCTCCTAGGGAAAACTAAATACCAAAGGGTGATGAACTGCTGCTGTGCCCCAGGGACCACAGGATGCAAAATTCACCCCTGGAAGTGTCTGACAGCAACACATCTTTACCTATCCTAAATCCAGCAATGGGGTGAGAGGTCCTGTGCCTCCCAGAGTGGCAACACATGCACTGGCCTCACACCAGGGTTTTATTCCTGACCTGACCCCTTGCTCACCCCAGAGCAGCCTGGCTAACATAGGGAGAGGACCACCCAGTCCTCTCTGCATGCCAGCTTAAGTTAGAGAAAGGAAATAAGTCTTTTTGGAGGAAATCACAGCTCTTTCAGGCACTTAAAACTAAAATCCCAAGTAAAGAGATTATACCACCCAGCTTGAATACTTCTGTTTTCCTCGGATGGAACAGTTCTGCTCAGAAAAGCAATTCTATGAAAATGGCACTGTAAGTGGCTGCTGCTTGTTTTTCAAGGTTTCCAAGAATTGCAAACAGTGCTCAAAAGCAAAACTATTTTTCCTACTCTGATTCTGGTCCCTGTTGACTAATCTCAATTTATATCAGGTTCTCCTGTTGGGTAACATTGCCTTTGCACCTTCATTTCCTTTCATGTTGCCCGTGCAGCTGCTGAGACTGCCCTGAAGTTCTCCTAAGGAGTTGTGCTGTCAGCCCAGCAAATGTAGCTTACACTGAGTTAATTAACGCAGTTAATTACACTCAGTTACTTAACAGAGTTATGTAAAATATACAGCTAATCCTTGAAAGACTGGGAGAGAGGCTATTATCCTCTCTGAGAAAATAATGGTAAAAAATAGAAGCAGGATGCTGACAGATGTCAAGCAAGTAGCCACACAGCATACCCACTTCAATAAATGCTGAGGATCCCTTGCTCTACCCTTGGACAAGACCACAAATGAAATTGAAATGTCTCTAAATAACCAGCACAAGTTGTTTGATAACTAGAAGCCTTAAGCAAGAGGAAATATATTGTGTGAAGAGGATTAGGCAGAAATCTGCTTGCTAAGCAAGGCTTGACTTTCCATTTTACTACCACTGGTCTCCTAGCAGAGGTTTGTGCCCACTTTTCTTGCCTAAGGAGAAAAACAGATCTGCTCCCTGGTTGTAGACATTTCTGGATAATCAAACACAAGGTAAATGAGTGTTTCTGGCAGGGATGTTACCTTTCTTTGGTTTAGGACTGTAGCACCAGGGGACACTGGGGACTGAAGCGTTGAAGCAGCACCCGATTTTCTTGCACTCTGCTGCTGAGATCCCTGGGTAGCCACAGTTTGTCCTCTCCCTGGGAACCACTTTACACTGGCATTTTGCTGTTCAGGATAGAAGGAGCAAGTTACAGGGTGTCAGTTTGCACACTTGTTACAGAGGGGTGTTTATCAGATGCTCACTGGGAACAGCACTCTTTCCCTAGATGCTTTCCATCTTTTCTGTTCCCTGCCAAGACCACAACCTGAGTGGTTTAAAAGCTGCTTTTAAACTCCTACTGATTTTTGTCAGGGCTGTACATTACCCTTTGAGAGTCTGTGGTCTCACCTGCAGCCCAGCCAGCCCAGCACAGTGTGGTTTGTGGGCTTCGAGTCAACCACACCAAATGGGAAATCCCAAGAACTTAAAATATTATGCTATTGAATGTTTGCTGCTTTGCCCATCTCATGTAAAGAGAAAAAGAGTTAAGGGTCCAGTGGGTATTCAAACAGGTGTAAAGATACAAAATCTTTGCATTCTTGTCTGGAGATTATAAAATATATGATGATGTGAAAATAGCTGCAGCTTTTAACATTTTAAGTCTATTGCACAGTCAGCCACAACCAAGAATTTCTGGAGCTGTCCTCCAGCTGTCACTGCTTTCCACTCCTGGAGTTGTCTAAATTACTTTTCTTTTAATAAGGAGGCAGATAGACTCCTTTAAAACTGTATTCACATGGCAAAGCAGCATAAACCAAATGCCAGAAGACAATTTAGACAAAGCTGGTTCCTGTTCCAGCCCTGGTCCTGTTCCAGTGACCTCCTCTGCCTTTGCAGCAGGTTCCTGGTTATTCCACCAACACAAGAGTTCACCTGCAGTCTTTCACATGTTGCTACAGATCTCTCTGAAAAGCATTTAAAAGTAGGCTCCACTTTGGGAATAAAGAGCAGCACAGAGAGCCATTTGCTGTCCGCTCGGTTAAAACCGACAGGCTCTGGCTGCAGTCGGTGGGATGAGGGTCCCACACGTACCTGGAAGGCAGCAGGAGGGGGATGTACTTACTTGGAGGTGCAATTCCCTCTGCCAGGGTGCTGAGGGCTATGACGAGGGTGATGGAGAGTGCACAGACCACCTTGAGATCCATGGCTCTGGGAAGAGGAGCGGTGCTGCTTCCCCTGGAAGCCACGGGTTTTATGCTCTCCTTGTGTTTGCCCAGCGAGGTCTGATAACATTGTTCCATGTGGTGCTTCACCCAGAAGGTTGGGTTTTCTTTTGTTTGGTTAGGAAGTGTTGCCATGCATATTTTGATATCCCGGAGATAAATTTCTGTGCTCCCGTGAGCTATTGATCACATATCTATTACGTACCTATAGATACATATCTATTACGTGATCCCATAATCTATCAAATGGATGCTGCTGGGTGCCTCTGGGTGCCAGAGGAACCTCTGGGTGCTCTGATTTCATTACAGTATTTCAGACCTCTGGGCAGTTTTTATTTTCCAGTCACTACTGAAAAATACGTGAAATATTTCCTATCCAGGTGTATCTTTTCTGCCTTAATTTTTCCCTGGCCTTAAGGTTTTCGTTATGCTTACTCTGAAACAGGTAAGGGAGAAGGGCTGGAGCTGTGATACCTCCAAGCTTCAGGAGACCACTGTGCACCTGAAAAAATACATAAACACAGAAAATGGCAGGTGTGACTGTGAAAAACTGAGCCCAGCTAAGGCCACTGCTGCTTTGCACACAAGGGGATTTAGGAAAAGAAGGTAAGATCAGGAAAAAAAAAGCCCAAGAGGATCAACAGCATAGAGACACAAGAGAAGGAATGAGAGTTTCTGTACGATCTCAGCCTGCCCCACAGGTGCTGCGCTTGTCCAGGCATCAGTCCTGACTGTCCCAGTGCTATTCTGGAATTGCTGCCCTGTGCAAGGTCCTGTTCCAGGGGTGCCACAGCAGGGGCTGTCCCCACCCCCTCTGCCTGACCCCCAAAGCAGAGCACAACTTCCCAACCCATCCAACGCCACCTGCATGTGTTTTGCCAAAACCAAACTTCAGAAGCACCGAATGTTTGACCGATTAATTTCCTGATTGCTTTTCTCCTGGTTTCACAGGTGGCCTCCAAGGCAGCCTTTGGGCTGTTTTGGGACAGCAGGCCTTGGGACTTGGACTGCTGAAGGCTTTATTCTTCCTTCTGGACAATTTTCTGCCATTTACTGTAACATTTCTTCTAGCTATTTCTCAGCTCTTAAACACAACCAGAGCAGTGCCAGGGAGAGGGGGAGAAGCAGTGGGCTGGTGGGACCATCTCTGCACCCTCCCCAAGGAGACATCTGCAGAGCAGGCAGGGCTGGCTGCAGCCCCTTGGGTGCTCTGCTGCATCACTTTTCCTATGGGAAATCCACCAGGTAACTCTTCCTGTTCTTCAGCAAAATTAAGAGATTCAATACACTTTGTTGATCTTTGGCAGAATTGTGTCTCCTTGCTTTTGAATATTACATATGAGTTTGTTTTGTGCATCTTTCTATTACAAAGTTTAAAGTGAGAAGTTTCAGTTTCTACAGTTGTGTTTTGGAGGAAGTTTATTTGTTGCAAGGAATTTCCAACAAAGTGGGAGTGATTTTGTTCTACAAGGGAAAAAAGATAATAGGGTTATTTTTCCTAAAGGTTAACTTATTTAATACTTTATGGACTCTATTTATATCCATCCCTATTTTAGACATGGGTGGCATTTCTCACTGAAAGTCACAATTCATAAATTAGATATTTTGTGTATCCTCCATTTCAGAAGACACCAGGCTGCAGGCAGAGAGGGCTGTGCTCCATCACTCAGCAGCTCATATCACATTTTTTACCTTCATCACTTAGAGAAAATGTCGGACTAAAAGCTTTGAATCCCAGTTTTCCCCTTACATGCAAAGGTCCACCATGATGCCTGTCCAGTGAAGTCATTGGTAGTTTTTCCACCAGTTTTCTCATCAGGGAGCAGGAGGTGAGGTTGGCTGGAACACTGCCCGTGCACCAGGGGAAAGCAGCGATCCCGAGGTGGGCCGCACTGCTTTCGGACCTCCACGGAATTCTCAATAGATTATCAGCCCATCGTGTGAGTCAGCTGAAACTGCAGATAACATTTGTCACTCCTGCTCCTTTCTGGGACATTAATTTCGCCCTTATCTGCCTGCTGTCACCTCTTGGGCCCCATCCCAGTTGTGGGCACAAAGGCAAATCTACCCCCGAGCTCTCGCTGCGGAAAGAGCGTTTGATTGGCATCGTAAAGCAAACACGGTGCAATAAATGAGCTGCCTGCTTTCTGCCAGGGGATTACTTAAAGATCTTTAATATGTTTATATAGCAAAGCCTTGAAAATTATCTGGGGTTTCCCTGCAAATGTGTTTCCTTCTGTGAGGCCAGAGCCTGCCTAAACCTTTTGGTAACTCTGTAAAGGATCTCGGGATCTGCAAGTGCCCATGGCCAGAAGGGGCTTGGAGGGCTCCTTCCTCCTCTCCAGGCTCCCTGTCCTCCCTCACCACCCTTCCCTGGTCCCTTTTAGCTGCACTGTGGTGCTCTCATTTCCTCCCCAGCAAGCACGTGGAGAAATCACCACGACTGGTATTGGATCTTGCTGTGGATCAGTGCCAGGCTGTAACTCTTTATTTTGCTAATCCAGAAGTTTTGAAGGATAAGGGTATTTTTTTTCTATCTCTTTTCACTTAAAATAACCAGCAAACTGTGCAACTTTGATTTTCATCCTAAAGGGAGTGTTTTGTCCTGAAGGGAATTTCCTTTTTATGGTAACCTATGGTTTGAATGTTGACATGAAGAAATCTGTGACTGGGTCAACAGCACTCTATGTGAGCCCACAAAATAAATCCCAAGTTTTGAGTGCTACAGAGCATCATAACAGAGGAAAAAAAGAATCGGTGGCAAAGGAGAGGGATGTGTGCAATTTGCTCCTTTCAGCAGTGCAAGGCACACAAAACTTGAGTTGGCACATAAAATTCCTTAAACCAGGGCAATATCTGTCTGTCCACCAGGTAACACCTAGGGGTGAAAATACAAACAGAGAAAACCCTGCATCTTAATTCTGGGAATAGACAGTTCAAAATAACCCCTGAGATCCATGGTTTTGATAAAGATCCCTACCAGAGATGTCTAATGCAGTTGTCAAAATCAACTTGAACTTTGTGAGTTCAAACTCCTTCAGGGCAGTTTTGTCAAAGAATATGTCATTTTACAAACCACAGACAGTGCTGGAATGGGACTTTTCTCACATTTCTGTGGAAAACATCCTTGTCCAAGGTGAAAAGAAAAATTTAATTACCGAAATGAATCAAATATGTAACTCAGAGCTGAGTCAGATCTAAAAGCCTGAATTTCAGCATCCAATACGCTACAGAAACGTTTGGTTTTGATGCAAAGCCCAGTGCCAGTTTAGAAATACAGATCTGAGCCTGTAATTTTCCTTAACATTTCTGAGATCTCCAAGTAGTTCATGATCTCAGCATTGCCATCATTTTTTGTGAGCACCAAAATAACACCAGAAAATCCTTGTTGTTCCTGAAATGAGGTGGGGCCAGCCTGTGGAGAAGAGGACACACTGGCTGGAGACAGCAAAGCAGGGAAATATGTATTTTGTTTCTCTTCTAGACCCCATCAGATTTGCAGTGACCCAGAGAGGGGAAGAAACTCCTGAGAAATGCAAAGATCTGATTCAAGATGTGACCATTGAAAGGTCTTGTTATGATAATGGTTGTGATGCATTCCAGCTTCCTCATGCCCCTGGCAATGAGGGAGTCCAAATCATGACCTGTTACCTTCTAAAAAGGGAAACATAAACCAAGAAGACTTATTAAATTGAGCTTTAAGGAAGAGTAAAGTGTGTGAAATGCTGGCAAACAGCAGGGTGCTATTGAAAGACACAGTATGAAAAATTCAGTAAATATTTACAATCGAACAAAAAAATATGAAAAAGATGTCCTCAGGCACACATATAAACCCAGAATAATTAAATGAGCGAGGAAAGGAAGCTACTAGAAGAAGAAAGACCTTTATTTCCAAAGTCAAATAAAGAAAATACAAAAAAAAAATACTGCAGGAAAGTAAAATCACAAAGAGATAAACAAATAACTTCAGACAGGAGACAAAGGTCAGCAATCACAGGGGAGAGGAGAGGATTTTTGTTCAACATCCTCCTAAATGATCAGGAAAGCAAAGCTTGGTGAATAATGAGGTGATGAATATGCTTATGATTCAGAATTATTTTTCATATTTTTTAAAAAGTGCAGCTGGCTTAACAGCTGTGGAAATATCTTACAAGATTGACTGGGTGATAAATGATAATGAAGTACAAGGTAAAGCACACGGAGGAAGAGTAACCTAAGTATATAATCACCAAGATGGGCTGCAAATTAGCTACTGTCACTCACTCAGCTTCCCATCACTGTGGATGTGCCAGCTGACTATTCAAAGTGACAAAAAAGCAAACTGGTTTCAGTAGTTAATAGGAAAGCAGTACAAAGGAGAAAATATAATTCTGGTGAGGCCCCAGTCACTGCTGCTCCCATGCCCACATCCCTTTGTGACGTCCTGGCTGCCCCGAGTTAAAAAGGAGATGTGTAATTAGAAGAGATGCTGAGAAAAGCCCTCTGGCTCATAAGAGCAATGAGCTATGGAAAAATATTTTGAAGAGTGTAGGGATCTTAAAAACTGAGTTGTCACTGGACAGAGAGAGAAGTTTTCTCCCAGATAAAAACAGGGCAACAAGCAGAGGTCAGGATTGTTTTCACCGTGGGGAGAGGTCGTGAGGGGGCTCCTGCAGAGAGTTGTGGTGGGACCTCTGCAGCTTAGCAGGCTCACAAACAGCCTGAAAGAGGAGGTGAGAGGGTAAAATCTGTTGGTGACACACAATTTCTGTGGTAGTGAAAATATGAAGCAGTTGCAAAATGGAGTGAGTGCAGAGTTGGATGGTACGTGAGGCTTCATGTTTGGAAATACAGTGATGCACACCTGGGAAAGGAGCAATCCTACCTTTCCAATTGCCAAAAAGGACCCTGAGCTGATTGTGATCACTCAGGTCACTGTGAGTGCAGTGTGAGGATGGCAGGAGCATATGGAGGATAACAGAGAGTTTTGTGAAAACACCAGCTCAGTGCTTAGCAACTGTGAGAAAAGCGAGCGACAGATTAACAATTCTTAGGCAAGGAATAGAGAATCACAGATTTACAAAGTTTTTCCATTTTACAAACCCACCCCGTGTCTACATTTTCCTGCTGTGTTCTCAGTCTCCAGCCTGTAAAAGGTCCCGTGGTGGGGACAGAGGTGTGGGACAGCATCCACACCAGGAATATTTGTGTACACCAGGTCTCTCCAGATCCATACAGGTCACAGGAGGCACAGCTCGTGGTCTTACCTAAAATAGAAGTCTCCATGGTAGGTTAGAAGCACATGAAGGAAGATGGTTCATCACCAAGCAAGGGGATATGATGCAATTCAACTCTCACAGGTCTGAAAAACAACTGGATGAACTCATTGAAGAAAAATAGTTTTGGGCTGCTGTTAAATCCCCAAACTACACATCTATCTCAGGAAATGTCTAAGCTGCAAATCCTTGGAGGCTGGAAGGGTATTCTGTGAAAGTATCCCTGCCTGTGGCTGGCTGGACTTGAGCAAAAACTGCTCATCATTTCTCAGAATAGAACAACCAGAAAGCATTCAATAAAGTGATGAAGCAGGAGTGGGAAATGAGAATAATGTAGGGTATGACTGGATTATCTTTGCTCCTTGCTGAAGTTTTTCTGTAAGCACCTGTAACTGGCATAGGGAACTGGGCTGGGAATGGATTAATTTAGTCTGGCTGATCCCACAAGTTTATCATTGCATCTTTTGATTTTCATCATTTCTCGGGGACATCTTTTTCAAATCATCTAGTGCAAGTTTTGTCATATATGAAATTGAGTGTTGGCCTGTGCATATTAAGTGCTTTTAACTTTTAATTGTTAAATGGTTAATTATTGCTTATTCAAATTGCCCATCAACATAGTTGAGAGTTATTAAATTCTAAAGTTATTTGCATAATTAATTAGTGTTTTACCTAATTCCTCGTTAAAATCCCTTGTTAATAAAAGTTCCACAAGTTTGTTTCCCTCTTTAGTCCCTAAAAAGTGTAAAAACCCACAATGTTTTATTTCCTGTGTACATTCAAGTTAATTACCCTGCTTTTAAGAGTTCTTGAAAATATTTGTAACCCAGTTAAAAGCTTTTTACTAAGTGTGTTTAACCTTTGTAAGTTTTAAGTGAGTTTTGAGCCTGACCAAAAAGCAGGCTTTCCAACTGACTTGGAGCTATTTTTGGAACCTGTCCCTTACTCTGCCACCCAGCACCACAACAACCTGGAATTTTAATGAGGCCTTTTCCCACCTTTGGAGCTGATGACATCTCTCCCCCAGATGACAGCGAGCCTTGGAGGACTGAGGTTACCTCACCTCCAGACACCACCAACCATCCAGGACCATGGAGGCTGGGCAGTGGGCGGTCATGGGCAGGACCAAACCTCCTAAAACCCCCAAACACGAGACCAAAAGAGCCATTCATCTCAGAATAGCTGCTGGTGAAGCCCAGTGCTGGGATCACAGGCCTTTGTCTCTCTCCAGAGACAATTTTAACCACCTTAACTTTGGGCTTGCTGAAGTCACCCCAGCGTTGCAGGTTCTCTGCATTGGGGACTTTGAGCCAGTTCAGCCAACAAAGTCTCTAATCACTGCAGACCCGGTTTTTGGTTTTAATTCTTTTGGATCCCTAATTATTTTGTACTTGCAATTATTTTTTTTTTTCTGCTAATTTTTTTTTTTTAATAAATTGTTCTTAATTATTTTAATTAAGAACCAAGACTTGTCTCATTCTTCACAGTTTCAAGCTCAAAACCAAGATAATCTAGTTTGGGTTGGATACTGAATCTGGTAAATATGTCCTGATTTGGGCAATGGAAAATGCTGTGATGGGTGGAGCTTCACAGATAATTCTGAAACTCACCAAAAGCTGAAGCAAACTCAGGCCAGTGGATGGGCTGTGATTCCCAGAAAGAAGAGCCAAATCCAGCACCACTCAGGACATGAGGAGGGTTTGTGGGTTTGTTCCCTTCCCCACTGACTGGTGGGAAGGAGGGATTCTTGCAGGTGCAGTGAAAGAGCATCACCTGCAAGGGGTATGAGCCAACACCTCTCACCTGCACTCGGGGACAGGGAGTCACTGAGATCACCCAGCAGCTCCAAACACTGATGGTCTGAGGGCAATGGCATAGGACAGCTGATATACATTACCCATATTGTATCACTTCAGCATAATTCATTCATTAATGTCAGAGCAATTTGCAGTGTAAATAGGAGCAGGCAGGGGTCAGCAGCCATTTCCCCTGCAAGCTAAAAGGAAACATTCCCATTATAGTTTTCTGGTGGTTTCTTAGAGCAGATTGAGAGCTCTGGGTTTCACCTCATGTGTTAAAGATTATTATTTGGGACACATGAGATATGGAAAAAAATTATCCATAGTTCTCATTTTCTACCATGGGAACAGTGATCAAAACTTTGAAAACCAGGCAATGCAGGCAAAGGGCTGCAAGGTTATTTCTGACACAAATAGCTAAAGAGATAAATACAAATGAGAAATGCCTGAAATAGGAGAAGTAGGAGTCCTAGTAAATAATAAGTGAACCTAAGACCTCATGTGGGAGGAAAAGGTCATTTCATAGAAGTTTTGCCCTAGTGCTTTCAAAATGGGAAGCGAAAAAATACTGCCTGAGCTGCTGTCTCCAGCTGATGGTGAGGACTGGAAAGGCTCAGAGGGACGTGAGGTGTGACAGGGTCTGTAAAAGAATCGAGGTCAGAAAGTGACCTGGGCTGGCTTAGCTGAGCTGATAGCAAAAGTCACCTACAGAGCTGGCAGAGTGGAGTCAAGATTGTTGCTGTTTTTAGCAAGTTTCAGTTATTGCTCTTTTCATTGATGACTGTGAGGGGAGGAAATGTTGGCCAGGAAGTGTTTCTTCTGCACCAATTAAACGTGGTTAAAAACAGAGGGAGAAATATTAAGCTCCAATGTTAGCAAGAATTGATGTATGAGGGTTAGTGGGAAGCTGCTTCAGGAGACAACTGTATCTCTGTAGAGTTCAATTCTTCAAGGGATTTAATAAAATAATGATAGAAAAATGTAGAAAGAAAAGAAGTAGAAATTTCAACAGAACAAAAAAAAAAGGCTAGCTATGAAATTCCTTTGAAATCCCCCCTTTAAAAATTTTAAAGAGACTGGACATACAAAATGAACTATAAAGTTCTGCCAAGAATCAGAAAAGAAAAAAAAATTCTCTTGGGATGGGAAAATCTTAACAAGAACATCTTATTTTAGTGTGGTTTTTTATAATAAGTTACTGCAGGTGAGAGCTTTGCAGAAGCCAGAGCTCAGGCCTAGAGGAGCACGTTGGAGGTTTCCAGCTGGGATGAAGGATGCCATGGCAGAGGAAATGGCACCTGAGGCTGCCCTTGCTGTGTCCTGCTTACCTGGGGTAACCCCACAGAAAAGGATGCAACCACTCACTGATCTACTGCTGAGGTGCAGGAACTGGATCTGATGCACCCAGCAGGATTAAAATAAGGCTGTTAGAGCTGGCTGGGATCTCTCCAACATAAAGTTTTGTCAGGAGGAGTAGATTGAAACAGAAACTTGATGCCTGCAAGGATTGCATTGGCAAAAGAGCGCTGTGACCTGAAGGTGTTCTGGGATGGGGCGAACAGCAAGGAAGAGGAGTCCCTCAACACCTCAACAAAAGCCATTTGCAGCAGTTCCTGGGAGCGAAAATCCATCTGGGCTTTTAAAAACACCAAAAATATCCCACCTGGGTCATGAATTCCCTGAACCTGGAATACCCAGCAGCTGGGAGAACACTTGAAGTGGACACTTGCCCTCTTGCTGTGGCCAGGTATGTCCAGGGCCCAAGGCAGCACAGCTTTGCCCTTCTACCTTGCCAAAGAGGTGGCCCTGGTTCAATCTTCCCCACTTTCATCTGAAGTCCTATCTCAGATCTTCAGGGCAAAGTGAGAGCTGAAGCCAGAAAACCCCTTTGATAGTGAGAACATAAAGCCAGTTTGGAACAAATAACAAAGCAATCGAATTGTGATGATGAAAGATTTTGTTCACATTTTCTGTATATGTCACACAGACAGTGCAGTAGCCCAAGAGGGCTCTCACGTTGGATCACTGGTTTAAATCTGTCATTTGTAGCACAATAAAGTGAATTGTCAAACATATTTCTGTCCATAGTAGCAAAACAGCAATTAATCCATGCCCATAAATACAGGGTGGGAAATGCTAATACTGCAGTAAATCAAGCAGCTTCCCTCTCTAACATATTTTGCTTTTCATAAATGAGACCTGAATTCTCAATGTCTCTCTGCTAATGGGAAAATTCTTAAAACCTAATTAAAAAGTCTCTATTCAATGGGCTGTGGAGAATTTATAGCAGTGAAACTGCCTGTGTCAGACTGATATGCTACTGATAGTCCTGTGGGAGCTAATGATGAAGGGACTGCAAATAAGAGTGGAGAGGAAAAGGAACTAGGAGAGAAAAAAGAACTGGGCAGCGGGCTGGGTGTTGTTTCACACAGCTGTGGTGGTATGCAAGGAGGCAGAGGAAGGGACAGGGCTGGGGACATGCTGGTGTCAGCCCTAAAAAAATGTGCTGGTGAGATCCAGTGACTGTGGAAAAAGCCACTGGGGCTTGTGGAAGGGCAACAGGGACAGCATCTGTGAGGAAAAACGTGTGCTGAGAGCAGGCTTTGCCACTGATGGACTTCAGGCAAACCTGATGGATTCAGGGGGAGTTCACAGCATTTCTCATTTCACCACCCACAGAACAAACAGTGTTTTTTTCCCAAAGTAAAACCAGTTTGCCCAAAGCAGGAATAGGCTCTTGCCCAGCATTACAGGCATGTTCATGCCAGGCAGATAAATAAAGGAAAGCAGCCCAGCTCTCTCACCAGCCCTGCCCCCTGGAAATACTTAATTGGTGGCAAATGTCCCTCTCCTGCACCTTTAGAGACCACTGTGTTAAATCCTGAGTGGGTCACCAGTGCAGAGCACAGGCACACAGCACTTTGCAGCCAAGGATCTGTCACTGGGGGTATTCCAGAGCCATCTGGACACAATCCTGCACCGTGTGCTGTGGGATGTCCCTGTTTGAGCAGGGAGGTGGGACCAGATGAGCCACTGTGGTCCCTTCCAGCCTGACCATTCTGTGAAGGGCTTTGCAGTGGCAGCACCCACTGCTGATGGGAGGCCAGTGGGGTTAAATTGCTTGTAAACCAGACTATGAGTTTCTGGTTGTTGGAACCCACTGTTCCTCTGTTCTACAAATGCTCTTTCTGGGTTTTAGTCCCAGCCTGGTTGGACTTTGTTTGGAGTGGTTCAAAACCTCCTTATTCACCTCCTTGATAACAAAGGAGAGGTTTGGAAATGTGGAGAACATGAGGCCCCTGTAAAAAAGGGGACTGATTCCTGAAGAACCCAGGCACCCTCCCTGCCTGCCAAATGTCCTCCTCATTAGGCAATAGGAGCAGCCACTTTCACCTAATTCCCATTTAATTGTTTGCATTAAGAAGGGCCACCTGCAAGGGGAGAAGCTGAGAGGGGAATTATGTGAGTCAGAACGAAGCCTTGGAGGTTGGGAGCCCCAGCCAGCTGCTCTCACTTGAAGGCTTCAGGACTGGGGCTTTTCCCCTCATTCTCTCCTCTAGCCTGGACTAGAAGTAAATCTCTGGCTCAGTTCCTTTGACCCTTTAAGATATTTTTACTTAGTGAAATTGTGTCTGCCAATAATTTAATTTAAATTATTTGCTGCCACCTCTTCCAGCCCTGCTGTCTCTGCTGGGTTCTATTCAGAGTAACTGTTATTTAGTAAATGCTTTGTTTGCTATTCCTAAGAGTAGTTTTATACAAACTCTGATTAGACCGTTCCCTACCAGTTATGGGAGTGAACACACTCGTCAGGAATTTTCAGTCAGAGGTTTTCTTCCCATGTTGGAACTAAACTTGGTTATTGTAACTGCATGAGGTAACAAAATGATAGCTCCTACAAGGCCTAATTTGGTGCATTTTTTGGTATTACATTAATCTCAGAGATCTGCAATGTTCAAAGCAAATGATGCCTAATCCTGGCCTTTGGGAAACACAGACCTGCAGAGTGTATGAAATGATGAGATACCCTCAGCTGAAATTATCCTGAAAAACAGCTCCCAAAGAGATTCCAGGTGAGAGCACAGCTGGGAAGTTCTTTAGAGGGCAACCTCGGCAATGAGGTTTTCTCCCTTTTTGAAGAAACTGGTCCAGACACGGGAAAGTGAAATTCATTTGCTTTAGATGTCACCAGGGTCAGGGCTTCAGCCTGGCATGAACATTTGGCTCCCATTCACACTAGGTGGGTCATCCCAGTGCCAACAGGACTTTCTGTGACTTTCCTGACCTCATTCACTTCACCTTTTAACAGAAAGAAAGAAAACAATTTCATTGTGTCCTTGGAGAGACCAATTCCTGTGCCATGATGGCAGCACAGTGGGTGAATGGGGACAGGATGAGGGCAAAGAGCTTTGTGTGCTCCATCTCTCATCTGTTCCTCTAGGATATAAAAACGTGAGTCATCTGCCTGTGGGACAGATAGGGAGAAAATAAACCCTTAAATAATATCTGTCCTTCTCTTTCTTTCCTCTTTTCAGTTAGTTAAATCAAAGAGGCTTTGTACATAGAGACCTCTATAAAGCAGATGTGGTCTAAGTTGTGTGCTTCACAAATGTTTGGGCCATTTCCTGTCTGGAACTCATCCCTCTCTCTTGGCACAGCTCAAAGGAAGGTAAGATTTAGGAGAAAGAAATAATTTTCTCCTAGCATCTTTTTTACCTTTTTAGATATTTAAAAATAAAAAAAAAATATTATCATGCCATAGTGAATATTTGCTTTAACAGCTTCAGGTACCTGCTTGCACTGCAGGTTACCCCTCTGACTACAAGTCACCTGAAGCTCAGTGTGGGCCATTAATGGCCTCAGGTGGCTTGATGTGACTGTTCATGGTCACCAGGGAAAACAGCCCAGCCAAAGCCCCACCCTAATGCTCCTGCTTGGGCTGGTGGGTTTCAGTCTGTTTCCAGGAACATGAACAGCAACCCCAGACTGAGGTGGCCAGTTCTGTCTTCACCAGCCTTCACACCCCAGGAGGCAGCAGGGCTGTCTTGAGCCCTTCCATTCGTGCTGGGTCAGTGCTTGCTCCTGAGGGAGCAGTGATGGAAGTGCTGGATCAGCCTCTTTCTCAGGTTTTGGGAGCCAGCCTTTCACTCCAAGCTCTTGCCTATCTCATTTTCCTCACAGGACAGAGTCAGCAATCCTTCTTCTCAGGAAAGCAGCAGAATCAAGGCAGATTTTGGCAGGTTCCCTGCTTCACCTCCTTGCCATCCAGCTAAACTTAGAAGGTGTCTTTCCTCTCTGGTCTTCCTTAACAAGCATCCTGAACCTAAAAGTTAGCAAAACTGGTTTTGAAATCATGGATTAATTAGGTTGGAAAAGACCTCTGAGATCGTGGAGTCCAAAAAATTCACTTCCACATGCTATGGGATGTGGTCAATTATTCAGAGTTGAAGTCATGGGAGTAAAACACATCTGAAATGCAAGATCCTTGCAGGAGACAGGGAGGGATGAAGTCACAGCCCAGCACTTTTTGCCCCACTTTCCCTGAAACCACAATTGTCCAGGGATAAAGCAACAGGAGTTCAGCTTTAACTGGGCCAAGGGAGAGGCAGAAGCTGCACCAACCATAGCTGGACCCTGCCTGTCCCTGGATCTGGGGCCATCTCTGACCTGAAGGAGCTGCACCTCTTCAGCCAGTCCTGAGGGCTACATGGGAAGGGCTGATAATTGCAAACTCCATGTTTTCCTCCAGCTTTTCTCTTCTTCAGCAGTGTTGGGACAGGAAACATGAAGGGATTAATTACTGGATATAGCAGTCTTTATTTTTTCTTTCCAGACTGAGCACGTTTGGGTATGCCCAAGTCCCTGAGTGCTCTCTCTCAGGGCTCAGTTTGGTTGTCTGCACCCTTAGTCCCACCTGCAACAGCCCATGGCATCTTCAGCACTCCTGGGAGCTGGGCAGCACCACACAGGACCTGTGGAATTTGCTTTGGGGCACTGAACACCCCTGTGTGAGCATCCCAGTCCATCCCTCAGCCTCTCTTCCCTGTCATGGTTTCTCTGCACAGGTGCTCTAAGGCTGCTTGTTTAAAAGACTCCCATAATCTGGGAGTTCTGAGGGATCCTGTTTCCCTTCACCAGCTGCTGAGCACATCCATGCCTGAGCTTGCTGCAGGAGAAAGGAATCAAATGTTTCTGGTTAATTTGTGTACTTAATGACCTCAAGATAAGAGTTGTTTTCCTCTGGCTTGGACAAGCACCAGGATTACCCTGAGCTCCTCCTAGCCCTTGTTCTTGCTCCCCAGTCGAGCTCAGAGGAGGGTATCTCTGCTATCAGCACACAGTGGCATTTCCAAGTGTCTCCTGCCATGCCAGAGCCCTGGAAGATCAGGCACCACACCAAGGCTGTCCCCTGAAGGCTGCATGTCACAGAATCACAGATTGGTTTAGGCTGGAAAGGACCTTAAACATCATCCAGCTCCAACCCCCTGCCATGTCACAGAGTCCTGCTGTCAGCCTCTCCTTGGTCCCTCTGTTCATGTCAGGGCCACACCTGCCCTTGCTGCCACTGATGGGTAGCCAGCCACACATCAAAAATAGCCATGAACTCAGGGCTGCACAGCCTTCCACTATAAATAGGCCTGACACAGGTCAATCCTCTAAGCAAAGGGCTGCTTAGTGAAGTAGGTCATGGTCATGGGCCTGCTGTCAGAAGCAGAATATGTTAACCTTCACAGTTTATTGTGGGGTTTTTTTGACTCATATCAGTGCCTGGCCCCTCTCTGTGCCTACAGCCATTGCTGTGCAGGCTGCTGTGGCCCTGAACATGACCCTGAGGCTCCTCTGAGGGGGGGACACTGCCTTTCCCTGCAGAAACAGAGTGCTGGCAGTGCTGGAAGCTGCAAACATCAGCTACTCAAAGGTGTAAACACGGGGGACGACCTCGGTGTGGTATGAGAGTGATGCCATGAGACTGGGGGCAGTGCCATGGTCTGTGTGACAAGGGATGGCCCATGTGACAAGCAAAGGGCTCGAGCAAAACCCCTCAGCTCCAGTGGGGCAGCGATGATGGGTTTGCTCAGTGCCCTCAGCCAAGGCAAAACCAGGCCTTTTCCCTCCATCCCCTGGGAATGCTGTGCCACAGCCACCCCACTGAGGATGCCCCAGGGGCCAGAGGTCCAGCCAGAAGGTCAGAGGCATCACAGCTTGTCCCACCCTGGCTGGGCACAAATATCCCCAGCACAAACCATTTTATTCTATTTTATCCCCTTTATCTATCGAGCATTTCCCAAAAACACCTGAGAGACTTTGACTGGCACTGTGTGTCTCTCCTACTCCTCCTTTTCCAGGGCAGTTAAAGGCACCTCCAGCAGGAACCTTTCTGAGCTGTGTACAGCAAGGATTATACAGGATGATGCCACAGAAACTGATTTAAATAAATCTCACACTATTAGCAGATTAACTAAACATTTAGAAAATCTCTTTTCCCTTCTGAATATTGGCTTATTTTTTGAGTTCATTTATCTTGGAGAATGAAAATTGATTTGATCTTTGTAACAGTCTTTGAGGCATGTTCTCAATACCACTTTATTTTTCCTGTTGTCACATACACAACAGAGTGAGAGGCACTCACATAAAATTTGAAAGCAGCAACACAGCTTTTCTCCCTGATTCTCTGCTGGTAGAATGGGGCTGCTCCCTTTGAGCTGCTGAATGGTTTAAGTCCAAAATTAAATCAGCTTTTCACCAACTCAAGGAGGAAAGAAAAGCTGCAATAATCCCTGATCTGGTTCAGAAAAATGTTATTTTTGAACTGCTCAAAAAGCAGCATTGCTGGGAAAGCAGATCTGTGTGTGACTGCTACCACAGCTGGAAGAAACACAAATCATCGGTATCCCAACCTTTACCCTCCATCCTTTTCACAGGAATAATGCTGAAATTGGCTTCATTTGTTGTGTCCATCATGATCCTGTACTACATTTTACCTCTGCACATAACTTTACAGCTATAAGCATAGTATTCACTTAATGTTTAGTATTTCTTGAAGGTGGAGCAAGCTCCCTGTGCAGTGTTATGTACCAGCTCAGGCTAATTTCAGATGCTGGATTTTACAGTTCCTGGTGGCTGATAGAGAAACTCCTGAGCTTTTTCTCTGGGTCACTGCTGCTCCACAGCCAGGGAGGTGGTGAGGACTCAGGATAATATCCAACTGCAGGATTTGGGCAGGATGTGTATCCAAAAGAAGCAGTCCATTTTGAGGCTTTTATTTTACATTGGTTGTTTTTTCAAACACACTAATTTATATTGTGGAGCTTTTTTACTGTTTTGGTTATTTTAGTCCCTTTTGATTCACATGTTTTTAGCACATTTAAAGCAGGCAGGTGGCTGATGCTGGGCAAAGGAAAGTTCAACCATCAAACTGGGCATTCTCACCAGCCTGGCTCTTGTTTATCACTGGGTGTGTGTTTTGCCAGTTGCTAAATAAGTTATCTTCAACAGAGTGAAACACCAAATCAATGCTTTTATATGTGTGTGGAGCAATATTTTCTATTTACTTCTTAAAGTATGCAGGTGATGGGGAGCCTTCAAAGAGTGCTCAGTCCAAGGGACAAAATGAAGAGGGGCTGCAAGTGCTGGAGAAAAAGGGAAAAATGTTTTTTTTTTTTTTCTTTAGTGAAGCAAATAGGTGCAGATCTAAATGAGACAGGATTTGCAGAGGGGCTTGTTATTATTCCTCCTTTCTTTTATCAGTGTTTAGTAGGTTTGGTACCTGTGCTTCCAGGTAAAAGGCAGAGCAGTGGTTCATTCCCTCCACTCCAGGCTCTCCCTGCCTTGCTGGATAACATGCACAGGTTGTAGCACTGGGGAAATTGGGATTTTGGGTCTGGTGGAGCTGCACTTCTTCCTGCTGCAAAACCACCATTGGCAAAAAAAGTCTGGAAGAAGCCCCATTCCCGTGTGTGTGGCTGAAGATTCTGGTGCTGCCCAGGAACTTCCACAGGGCCTAAAGAGAGCTCCTTAAATGTTACACTCGTTGCAGTAATTGCTGTCCAAGGGGAGTGATAAAGGCTCAGTCAACATTGCAGAGCTGGTGACGTCAGTGGGGTAAAAAAGGTGACTCTGCTGCCTGCCAAGCATTGGGGTGGAGGGGTTACCCCAGGCAAGCACCAGCTGGGTGCAGGCAGCCTTTGGGTACAGGCAGCCTTTGGGTGCAGGCAGCCTTTGGGAACGGGCAGCCTTTGGGATAAGGCAGCCTTTGGGATAAGGCAGCCTTTGGGTGCAGGCAGCCTTTGGGAACGGGCAGCCCCTGGGAATGGGCACCCCTTAGGAATGGGCACCCCTTGGGAACAGGCAGCCCTCAGGAAGAGGCAGCCTTTGGGAATGGGTGGCCTTTGGGATAAGGCAGCTTTTAGGATAAGGCAGCCTTTGGGAACGGGTAGCCTTTGGGATAAGGCAGCCTTTGGGAATGGGCAGCCCTTGGGAACAGGCAGCCCTTGCAGGACTGCAGGAGCCCTCCTTGGAGGAAGGATGCCCTGTGGGCTGGGAGCTCTCCCTGATAGCTCCCCTATCCCTGGAATGGCTCTGGCTCTGTCCCTGCTCTGCTGCTGTGCTCACACTTCAGTTGTGTGTGTGATTTGTGTGATTCTCACGAGGGAAAAATCCCCCCTGCCTTGCACGTCCCTGTGAGGAGGGGTGTCACAGTGACATCCCTGGTGCCTCACAAAGGGCTGCTGGCAGCACACAGCTGTCAGGAACAGCAGTCACCACCCTCCTCTCCAGCAAATCCGTATCTCAGGCAGGGACCGGGATTTTGGGGTCCCAGAGCCAGCATTTGCAATGGGAAGGGGATTAATTAATCAGCTCAAAGCAGCATTTCTGAATTTGCAGTCCCAATCTGTCAGTGACCAGAGCTGTTGCTGGCCAGCACAGCAACTGACAAAAAGGAAAAGAAAAGAAAAGAAAAGAAAAGAAAAGAAAAGAAAAGAAAAGAAAAGAAAAGAAAAGAAAAGAAAAGAAAAAAAAAGAAAAGAAAAGAAAAGAAAAGAAAAGAAAAGGAAAGGAAAGGAAAGGAAAGGAAAGGAAAGAAAAGAAAAGAAAAGAAAAGAAAAGAAAAGAAAAGAAAAGAAAAGGAAAGAAGAAAGAAAAGATAAAAGAAAGAAAGGAAAAGCTTTATAAATATGAACACCTGTCCATGCATACAGGTGGGAGAATAGGAAAAAGAAAGTCACATAAATAAAGAAGCATCTCTACCTGTAAATAAAATCATTTGGCTGCATGGTGCAGGTGGTCCCTGACTTTGTTTAAAACGACTGTGGCCCTTGGAATGAGAAATTTGGGGAAGGCTGATCCCAGTGCAGCACATGTGCAGCACATCTGGCACTTCACAGCAGACAGGGCTGCCAGAGGTAAAGACCTTGCATTTGTCAACACATCAGCTGGGATGCTCCCACTTTGCTCTACCTGCTGCTGGCAGGGGGGGCAACAGCTCTGAGTCCTTGCAGCCCCCGAGGCAGGGGGGTGTGCTCTGCCCCTGCAGCCACTGACCTGGGCTTGAGTTTCTCTGTGGAGCCCAGTCGCCTCCAAACACACCCTTCTGGGTGCTCCTGCACTGTGAAAGGGAGGAGCAGAAAGTCCTAGGTATAAACCACAAACATAAAGCTCTTTCACTTTTCCAAGGCATTTTTTTCCTTTTTTGGTTTGCTGGCTTATGTTTATTTTCAAGCCTATCTGCATTTTGGGGCCTCATTCCTTTCTCTGCTTTACTCCTTTCTCTGCAAGCACCCAGGAGGCTCAGTTCCACCCACAGGGCTGAAGGATGAGGTGGCCAGTGGGGCTGTGGTTCCCTCAGGAGGGAGCAGTGCTTGGTGCCCAGACATGGCTGGAGCAGGGGACCAGGATCTGCTGTGAGTGGCACCTGTGCAGGGACAGCAGGAAAGGTGCAGGGATGCTCAAGGACTGACTGGGCCCGTGCCAGGGGCACAGAGGCAGCATGACAAGAGGCTTCACCCCAGAGGGGTGAGGATTTGGGGAGGAGGAGAAGGTGTTGCCTTCGGAAGGGAATGAAGGCTTGAAGTTATCCTATGCCTGTGGGGTTCTGCCTGTTTCTTGCAAGCAGGGGGCACGTCTACCCTTCTCCCTCTTGGCTTCCCAGTGCCCCAATCACTTCATGCCCTGGTTTTGGCTGGGATAGAGTACATTTTCTTCTCAGTAGCTGGTACAGCGCTGTGTGTTGGATTTAGCAGAATAATGTTGATAACACAGGGATGTTTTGGCTGTTGCTAAGTAGTGCTAACTTTAAACCAAGGACTTCTCTGTCTCCCATGCTCTGCCAGTGAGGAGCTGCATGAGAAGCCATGAGGGACAGGACAGGTGATCTGAATTAGCCAAAGGGATGTTCCATACCATGCAACATCATGCTCAATGTATAAACTGGGGGCAGTTGTCTGGGATGGGCTGGGGTCTGGGCTGGGCATCAGTCAGTGGGTGGTGAGCACTGGGCATCACTTGTTTCTCTTGGGTTTTATTTCTCTCACTTTCTCCTTTTCATTGTTGTTGTTGTTAATATTATAATTTTCAATTATTAAACTGTTCTTATAACAACCCACAAGGCTCACCATTCCTTTTTGATTCTCCCACACTGTAGCAGGGAGGGGAATGAGGCAGCTGCATGAGACTGTAGTTAAACCTCAACACTCCTGAACCTGTTGGACAGAATTTGGGAGAGAAACTGCGGGAGAAGCTATTGAAACAGTGATACCAACATCTGACAAGTTTTGTGCAAATTTGTGACTGTTCCCACTGAGGGAAAAGCAGGGATGTTGCGGGCTCTGGCTTGGCATCCACTGCTGGGCTGATGTTCTGGTGCCTGCCCTGCCTGCTGCCCAGCCAAATGCCATGGGCAGGGTACATGAGGGACAGCCAGGGGAAGGAGGGTGGGTATTTAGGGACACAGACTTGTGGAGAAAGCAAAGGGCTTGTGAGGCAAGAAGGTCTCTGAGAGGCAGAGAGGATCTGGGGTATTGCAGAGGAGGAACTATAAAAATCAGGGATTATTGTGGCGTGGGTGGATGTGGGGATGCAGAGCTGTGGAGGGACAGGGACACCGAGCAGTCTCCAGCTGCCATGGACTTGTTTTCCTCCTTCTGCAGGGAGAAGCAGGAGGAAGAAGGGAAGGAAATTTTGAATAGGTGTCACCTTTCTGTTCCCTCTTCATTGCAGCCATGGTGCAATGAATTATTTTGTTTCTGGAGAAGTTTAACCTCCACTTCCCTACCAGCTTTAAGGGTTTCTTAAAATTAAGTTACCTGCACATGGCTGTAAAGTGTCTAGCACTGGGTACCAGTACCTGTACAGAAATATTTTTATGTGATGGCCTTATTTTTGCCCTGAGGCCTGTAAGATGTGATCCCATCCTAGTCGTAGTAAAAGTGATCATAAAAAGGAAGGTTGCTAAACCTCTGAATAAACTTCTTTTCTTTCTGCTATTGATGAGTGACAAAATAATTTGTAAGGAGAAGGTTCTTTTTCACTGTTAATGTCCAGTTATCAATTCAGCCTCCAATGGGAATGGACAGGTATTTGGAGATGCAGATAATAAACTGCTCAACATCTCTCTGGATCAAAGCCAGCTCAGCAGTGAGATCTTACTGCTATTCCACTGTGATTTTTTTGATATTTAAAAAAAAAAACAATACATCAAAGCATGAGAAATTCTGAGGCAGTGGTTGCCAGGGCATCCTACAGCATGAGGAGCCAGCAGCACTAGCACACAGCAGTCACCCAGTTTGGGGAGCTGGGTCCAACACCCACCAGAGGAGACCTGGGGAGGTCTGTGGATGCTCTGACCACACTCCCAGGTGCTGAGTCCCCTCCTGTGCTGGGGGAGCTGCATCTCCTCAGTAACCTCTCCTCAAACAGCCAAGAATGTGACACGTGCTGTAACTGCATTTGCATTATCCACTTCTGGTGGCTGAGGCACAAACTGTTCAGTGTTTATTTATTTATTTTTCAACAGAGGATGGAGGCAAAATTTTGCTGTATGCTGCCATCTGCTGTGGGCTTCATGTGATCATAAGCATTTCAAATTTGTTTCTGGTAGAGATAATGCTGCTTAGGGTAAAGGTAACCAAATAAATGATGCATGGAGTTGTATGAAAAGGATCTAAAACTCCCTTCCACTTAACCCTCTATGCAAAATGTCCTTTAAACAGTGGGAAACCTGTAGGAAGGAGTTATGATTTACTGGTGATTGTAAGTGCAAATTATTTCCTCTAAGTGCTTCATGCTGTGGTGTTTCAAGACATTCTTGTTCTTTTCTCTTCCCTTCTCATCTTCCCCTCCCTCCCTGCCTTCCCTCTCTCACCTGAAAGCTCAGGGGGACCATATTTATGGCTGGCAGCCTCAGGGCAGAGCTCTGACATGGGTGCCTGAGGCAAGGCCAGGCTCCTGTCTCAGCTGCCAGCCCTGTGCCTGCATTTATCTTGAGTAAATGCGCTCCAGCATTATGAGGTGGGGAAATCAATAATCTTTTTTTCCTCTTGCCCATTGCATTTTATGATTGCATTGCTCAGCTATCAAAGCTCTCTTCAGGGAAATTAATTGATGATGGAGTCAGTTTTCTTTTGATCAAGAAAAACTGGTCTGGTCATATTTTGACAACCCAAAAGATTGGTGCATTTTTACTTCTCCCCTGCCAAAAATGATGCAAACTATTCAAAAATTTACTCATATACCTTGTGTTGATGCTGGGGCCACAGCCTGCTGTCCTCTACTGGGGCTGGAGCTCCACCAGCAAGAGAACATGTGACAAAAGCAACAAAACAAACCTGGAAGCCTCTGCTCATGTTAAATACATCAACAGAGAGATTAAAGGCAATGATCAAGCGTGCTCTTTCAGTCCAGATAAGAAACACTTCCTTGTACCTTCCCTAAAGTCAAACACACCAAGTAAGCTCCTTTCTTACTGTGCTTTATGTAATCTGGGGCTCTTGGTGCACAACTCTGATACTGCTTCTTACAGGGCTTTTTGTTGAAGGGAATAAATTTGGCCTGCAGATTTTAAACCAGTGCTGGGCTCACAGAGATGCTGGAGTGTGTGCACCTTTCAGGGATCAAAACAGGTTGGAACCAGAACCAGCAGGATGCACAGTGCAGTACTTAGAATGCCAGTTTCCAACCTGCTTTGTTTGGATATTGGAGACACTCCAAAAAGTGGAGATTGATCTTTATAAGCCTAATGTACAGTTCTTAAATTTGCATTTACAGACTTATATGACTCTTGCCCTAAGAACAGAGCTGGGCAGATGCCCACCTCTGTGCTGGGATGTATTTGGTGCAGGATGTGTTAAAAGCATGTCAAAAGCAAGTTAAATGCATGTCACCTCTCAGAAGGCACTTTGGCTTCCTCAGACACCAAGGCTCTTGTTTTTGTGCTCATCTCTGTCTCTTTACAGAAATTTCCTATTTATTTGTACAACTCAAGTGGAAAAAAAAAGGATTTTGGATTGACCAAAGGAGAGTTCATCCATGTGATGTTTCTCAGAGTGTCTGGGAAAACTGCATATTGAATAAAAGTCACTTGTGGTTCATCCAAACTTACCAGCTTTGTCTCAGTTTCCAGATTGAACTGTCGTGGTGACAGGAAGAGATGAAGAATGGCAAAGGAATTTTCCTTCACATGCTGGACATTTCTTGCAACATCCAGCATGTGAAGAACATTGGATTAATTTCCTGAGAGTCTGTGACGTTGCTGCAAGGCTGTGCCTACGAGCAGGTTGTGTTTCTAAGGGATACCATGGTTGTAATTTAACTCTGTGCTACACCAGTGTTCTGAGTTCACAAACCTGAGGCTGTTTCATCAGCCCCTTTAATAACATGGCAAATATACACTCCCCTAATATAAAGGTCTTAAACACTCCCAATCTTTACCATGAAACCCCTAATCAAGATTAGTTAAACCAGAGCTGCCTTCAGCCCCACCTGGTTTGGCAGCTCTCTGTACTTGCACATGCGGTGTTGAAAATTATTTTTGTTGAATAAAGAGAAGAAATCCCGAGGAAAAGGAAAGGCTTGGTAGCCTGCCTTAAAAACTCTTTGAAAAGTTACTTGTCTGTGTAGCAGTTCATTTCAGCTGTAATACTGAGTTACCACTGAAGACCAGTTCATCAGTCCCACCTCTCTCTGAATAAAATTCAATGCCCATGTCCATACAAAACACCTCCAACAGCAAATGTCCTAAACCCTCAGGTGTCTTCACCTGACTTAACATAAAGAAACATGTTAATATTGTGATTATATTTATTTTAAAGCCTCTGGCATGAATGTAATGGGCATAAGGAAGGGGAGGAAAATCCAGCTGTAAAGAGTGACTCTTTTATATGGCAAAGGGGTTGGAGCTGGGTGATATAAGGTCCCTTCCAACCTGAACCATTCCACGATTCTGTGGTTCTATATCCTGCCTGTGCATGAATGAAACAGCACAGCAAAGGGTTTAACAGAAATGAGAAGGAAGATTGAAGGAAGATTTTCAGGCTCGCTGGGCTGGGTCTACCTATAAGTGACTGTCACTGATCTGGGGGTCAATGTGGCTTCTGGTTGGGAGGATTTCAGCAGCTTTCCTCATTTTACACTGGATTTCTCTTTAATATAAAAGCAGACCACAATGGATACTTATCATACAGTCTTTTTATGGAAACACAAGTGTGCAAAAGGAATTTTCAGGGGTCCTTTCAGAAATATGAAATAACAACACTGTCAGCTCCAAGAGCAGCACCCTCTTCTCCAGACTGCTGATAACACTAATGTTGGGCTTTGAAACTGTCATGATAACAAGCAAGGAGCATTGAAACTCTTCTGAAAATGTCTCAGCTACACAAGGGTTCAACATACTTAGTTGTAGTTCTGTCATGTTTCTGTCAGTTGAAATTAATTCTGGTTTCTGTGTCAGCTTTGCAATAATGATTCCCTCTTCTTTCAACAACATGCTGGCTTGGGAAGTGCTGTTTCCATTGCACTGCAGTTTCTTCAGTCAGGGGGAAAGGTTTTGGAACAGTGTCCTGTGCTATCAAGTTTTGTATCCACAAAACAGCGTGGAGGTTGACAGTTCATGGGGGTTTGCTGTTTTCTCTCGAATTTTAACTGATATGTTGCAGCAAAAGTTAAGTTATTCTGCCAGCGCTGTCTTGCAGCACTGGTGATGCAAATGCTGATTTAGAAGCACACAGACAGCATCCAAAACCACATCTCAAGCAGATCACCAGCACTTGATCAGATGTTAAGATCAATTTTGGCTGATATTGGAAAGCTCTGACAATGTTATCCATTTATTGGTGATCGATTCTAAAATTGACAACTTTCACCCTGGGATTTTTACAGAAGGCAAGTATCAAACAATCGAGCATTTTCCAGCCTAAAAAATAGCTGAGGCTGTTATATTAAACTGGAAATCAGGAAACCACAGCAGCACTTCAGGTGTTTTGTCCTTAGTCTGGCTGGCATCAGTTCATCCACACACCGGTGTCACTAATAGGCATGAAGAGTGAGGGATCTGTATTGGCCCATCAGCAGAGAAAGGGAGAGAAAGCAGGGCAGAAAGAAGCTCCTCTTCCATTTAAGTTCAGTTATCTCAGAATTTTCCAGTTAAGTTACAACCTGTTGCTCATTTCAGAGGTATTTACTTCAGGAGAACACCAAAGAATTCGATTTTTAGGAACTTTGTTCACAGAAACATGATAATATATTTGAATTCAGAGATTATTTCTTCTAACAGTTGAACATACTTGTCAAAAGTGCCAACCTTCTGCTTCCTGCATGCTTTATGGATTCAAAGGAAGCCACTGCAGCCTGTGCAACAGAGCATGGACCTCTTATGGACCTATATGAATACTTTCAGGAAAAAAGATATTTTTGTAGTCTGGCTCTTTGAAGGTAAGTACTAAAATAACAGTGAACAACCTAATCCAAAGTTCTGGTCTTTTTCTGGAAAACTTGATCATGATAGCATTCAGGGTTATCAGCCTTAGCTTTTTTGCTACGTGTAAAAATTGTAGCTGACAGTAAACACACATGCTCATCATCCAGCATCCATCTGCCTCTTCCATCCAAAACAGGGTGAATGTGCAACAGTTTGCATCAAGTACAGCTGCCAGTAACAAAAATAAATGGTAAAAGGTGTTCTGTGAAGGTCCAAAGCTCAGAGCAGGTGACCAGAAGAGTGAGATGGGTCCTTCTGCAGGGCTGGAGCGTGATATGGGTTTTCAGAAGCCCAAAGCATGGCCACTCTCCTCAGGTCTGCAGTTCTTCTCTCTGGGGAAAAAAAACAAAACAGTTAAGCATCTGTTGCAAATGCTGGTGTTGCCACCCATTGAATTCTGAAGGGGTTTTCCTGCTGTACTCAGGTCACCAGGGGAACTGAGGGGCTGCTGGAGCCAGTCCTGCCAGCAGGATCATAGAAACATGGAATGGCTTGGGTTGGAAAAGACCTTAAAGCTCATCCCATTCCACCCCCTGCCATGGGCAGGGACACCTTCCACTACCCCAGCTTGCTCAGAGCCCCACCCAACCTGGCCTTGGACACTTCCAGGGATGGGGCAGCTCCAGCTCCTCTGGGCAGCCTGTGCCAGGGCCTCACCACCCTCACAGGGAAGAATTCCTTCCAAACATCCTATCTAACCCTACTCTCTGTCAGTTTGAAGCCATTCCCCCTTGTCCTGTCATTCCAGGCCCTTGTAAACAGTCTCTCTCCAGCTCTCTTGTAGGCTCCCTCAGGCACTGGGAGGCTGCAATTAGGTCACCCCAAAGCTTCTCTTCTCCAGTTTGATCTGGGCTATGCCCCAGTACAGCTCTGCCAGGTACAAGCCATTCCCTTGGCCCCACTTCCAAAGGCACACTAATTCTACTTTCTTTTGGTTTGCTTCAGAGTCCATTAAAAAGTGTCTATGTTTCTATGCTGCAGCTGAAAATCCTTTCTAAGGGGATAAACTGAGGAATTAGTGTTTACATCTGAAGGATGTCCCTCTGAAAAAATTCTAATATTTTAGCATTTGGCTTGACAAAGATTTTGCTGTACTTTTTTCTTCCTTGATGGAAATGTGTGATTTTATTTGATATTACCTCTTCATCTGAAATGTTAGTATATGCAAAAAATCACAATCATATATGTATATTTGGGGGGAAGAAAATCAAGTAATATTACAGGTCTTGAAGATTCAGAAATACCCTGTTTTCCTGTTTTCTTTGAGTGACAGATAGGCTTGTGATAGCATAAATCTTCATGTGCAATGTAAGTTGTGAAAAGAGTGTGTGTCATCCAGTATTCAGACGTGGGCTGAGCTGAAACTGTAAACATCACCTTATTTTGGGCATTTGCTTGTCTGTGAATGTTTGATATTGGCAGTTTGGTTTGGGGAGGAAGTCTCACAAATTTCACAAATTGAGATGGCGACAGGAGTGGTTTCATCACGTGCCTGCAGTGCTGGATTGCTGGGGCTGGAATGGCATCATTGCTATCCCTGCATTCCCTCATTCCAGCAAGCTGGGTGTTGGACCAGCAGCTCTGTCTGCGAGGGCAAGGCTGGAGCAGGATGGGAAGCACGCTCTGGTGTTTAGGATGGCTTTGCCACAAAGACAGGAAAATTACAATTAAAGGCCTGTGCACAGCTCTCTACCTGTGTCTGCACATCCAGAATCCTCCCAGGGCACTGGAGGAGGGTTCACCTGCCTTGCACTTGCCCTGTCTAGTGCCACTCAAGGTGTCTTAGTGCACTGGGCACCACCTGAGCCTTTGTAGGGTATCTGAGCCATCCCCATGGGGATGGAGGGTGGATACAACCCGGGGTGAGCTGCAGATCCTTGTCTTCTGCAGGAACAGCTGTGACCCAGCAGGACAGCCTGAGATCTCTAAAATGTCTCTGGATGCCTCTGCTCAGGCAATGGAGCCCTGCCTGGGAGTCCCACTGGAGCACAGTGCCTGTCTCTGCCCAGCTGACTGGACCCAGCACAGCAGCAGAGATGGCCTCCAGTGAGTGGGCAGCCCTTGGGTCAGGTGAAGGTGGCTGCAGTGTCCCCCTCACTTCCCTGTCTCTGCTCTCCTCTCCATCCAGATGACACCACGTTCCCTCTGAAATTTCTTGGGCCCACTCAGCTTCCACTCTCCAGACTTTTCTGTAGCAGCCTCATGGCTTCAAATCAAGTCACAGAATTAAAGAATGTTAAGAGTTGCAAGAGACCTTCAAGATCAGCTCATCCCACCCCTTCCATGGGCAGGGACATCTCCCACTATCCCAGGCCGCTCCAAGCCCCATCCAACCTGGCCTTGGACACTATCAGGGATGGGGCAGCCACAGCTTCTCTGAGCAGCCTGTGCCAGGGCCTCCCCACCCTCACAGGGAAGGATTTCTTCCTACAGTCTAACTTAAATTTCCCCTCTTTTGGTTTGTACCCATTACTCCTTCTCCTGTCACTACAGTTCCCGACAAAGAGTCCCTCTCCAGCTTCCCTGAAGCCCCTTCAGACACTGGAAGGTGCTCTGAGGTGTCCACACAACCTTCTCTTCTCCAGGCTGAGCAGCCACATCTTTCTCAGCCTGTCTTTGTGGAGGTGCTCCAGCCCTCTTACCAACTTTGTGTCCCTTCTCTGGACTTGCTCCAACAGTCCCATGTCCTTCCTATACTGTGGGCCCCAGAACTGTACTCAGTTATCATCCCCTATAAACTCTTTCCTTGACCCCCCATCTCCTGACTCAGCCCCTCCACTCCTCCCTGCTCCCTGCTCTGCTCCAGTGCCCCTCTCCAGTGATTCCCACCCATATGGATGTGCTGTCCTCTCCTCTCTACCCCTGTGGGGTTCTCCCAGCCCCTCACTAAACCCCTGCACCCTGCTCTGCCTGAGGACCTGCCCTGATCCCCAAACACCCCCTCGAGTTTCACAAGTCCATGTGGCACAACTCAGCTCTCACAAATACAGGCTAAACCCCGTGTGGCACAGGAGGAACAAAGTGACACCAGAGGTGGAGGAACAGGGCAAACCCAGACCTCCATCTGCTCGTGGATCCAGTCCAGGAAGGAAGTGGTTCGGCTGTAGACGCCCGGCTTGTTCTTCTCTGCACAGCCCACTCCGAAGCTGGTGGTCCCCACCAGCTTCCAGATACTCATATCTTCACATGCTAAAGGCCCCCCACTATCTCCCTGAGGGAAAAAGAATTTTAAAAAATGTCAGTGTTCCAGAAAAGGAGGGAAATGTCTATTTGGGGAGGTAGGGGAAGAAATGCAGTCCAGTAATTCAAGAGTATTTTTTCTGCTCTCTTCTGGGTGGGAAAAGCACAGTATAGCAGGACTTGGAGACTTCTGAGACATGTATTAGATTACATTTTTCTTTCCCTGGCTCCTGGCTATTGAGCTGAGCTGAGCCCAAGGTTGCAAGACCAAGCTCACATCTCAACTCCTTCCCTGCCTGCTCCTGCCTGCTTTTCCAGCCCTTCCCAGAAACTTTGCTAGGCAGATTCAACTCCATGGACTCACATCTAAGTACTGAAAACACCCCATTTCTTTTTTTGCTGGCCCTGTGAGCATCAGAGCCAGCACAACAACTGGAAAAAAGGGGATTTGGAACAGGCCAGTCCCACTGGTGAGCAGGGCTCCTCCTGTCACATGGAGCTGTGTGCTGAGCACGCTGCCTTGGGCAGAGGTGGTGCCAGGGGCCTTTTGGGGGGGGTTGTGTGCAAAAGGGGATGAAATGCAGATTTAGGCACCCAGTGCCTTTGCTTTATTTCGTCCCAGGTGTGGTTGGGATGGAGCAAGTCTGGAAACATGAAGTTCATAGAACCACAGAGAGGTTTGGGTGGGAAGGGACATTGAAGTTCATGTAGATCCAAGCCCCCTGCTTGGAACAGGGACACCTTCCACGAGGAATTCCTCCCCAGCCTTAGTGGGATTCTTTTCACCACGGGTTTTCTGCACCTTGCAGTCTCTGGAGCTGCTCACAGTGCAGGGAAGTGCAATTCAGTGCAGTGCAGAGGCCACAGCCAAGGCAGAGAAGGGATGGCACCGTGCTGCAGCACATGCAGCAAATCAAAATATGCCTTAAGCAAATTTGGCTTCAGAACTAACAGATAAGGTCCAGAGAAGAAGTATAAAAAGGATCTTGTAGCGTGTGAATGCACATGGTCCATGATTGATAATCATGGTAAGCAGAATAAATGGCACAAACCCAAATGTTTGCCCAAGAAAAGCCTGGGCGTGCTTTCTGATAACTTATCACTCATGTTTTTCCATTTCCAATGAGCACAGCTGCAGTTTGGAAACTTCCATACCTGGCAGGTGTCCACCCCTCCCTTTAGGAAACCAGCACAAAGCATTGAAGAAGTTATGATCCCACCATAGACATCCCTGTGATTGCAAATTGCATTGGAAATCAGAGGAACACCTGCATAATTCATGGTGTCGGATGTATCACCTGTTAAAAAAACAGAAAAAAACAGAAAAAAAAACAGAAAAAAAAAGGAAAAAACAGAAAAAAACAGAAAACAACTTCCTGTCCTTGAAAATAATCTCCATTAATAAACAGAAAATGTTTTATAGGTAAGGAATTGGCAAGGAAGGATGAAATAAACTAGGTTCAATGACAAGACAAAAGTGGTATCTCATCACTTACAGAACACAGTAATTATCCACCCTGTAGCGATGTGGATTATCACAGTGTATAAAATAACAATAAAATCTGGACATTGTATGTTTCCACTTCAAACTAGACATTTAATGATACTAATGAACTAAAAAACTTGTTGAATATTGAGCTCAATACTAGTGCCAAAACCTGTGCTGAATTTATCACCTGCTCTGTTAGTCAATAAATCATCTGCAAACATCTGATTTACTTCATAAATATTTATTTTATTTCATTCAGAGCCTGAATGGATCCCTTCTACAAATGGGAGTATTTGCACACTGCCTATTGTCAATTTAGGGCTGTTTTTTTTTTTTTTTTTATGTGGCAAACCTTGCTTTCATTTTCTCCCCACCTTGGGCTGTTATCTGTGGGTCAGGTAACGTTCTGTTCTTGTTCTCTGAACAAAAAGAACATGTTCAGTGACATGAATGAGTAGTGATAAAAAACAACTACCTGACAATTCATGCATTTTCATGTGAAGGTGGTTCAGTTTATATTATTGATTAACATGACCTGTGAGTCATGGTAAAAAAAAAAAAAAAAAAAATTAAAAATTTCCCTTTTCTTTCTGATGTTGTTTCATCCACTTTCTACATCACCCAACTTGCCTGAAAACACACATATGCTGTCTCTAAAAAAAAAGGGGATGGTTAAGTCTTGTGTTCATGCGGTGCTTTCTATGCTTGGAGTTCTAAAGGGCACAGCCTATTTGACTGAGGCTGAGAACAACACTGTGGGCACTTTATATGTGTAATTTTCAGCTGTTTCTGAGGACACCATCCATTCCTTGTGATAAGAGTTTGCACACCATTTTTGCAGTTCAGTTTGTGCATAAAATTTTGTAATATGTCTTCTTTCCCCCTCCAGGTATTCCAGAAAATTCAGTGTTCAACAGTGCCCCAACCAAACCCTGTATTCACTGTATGTAAGATGTGGGCATGCAGTGAAATCATCAGCAGACCATTTAAAATACCTCCTTCCACAGTTGCTCCCCATCCTGAGACCCAGCACATTTTTCCTGCTGGGAAATGTTCACCAAAATTGGGCAGACAGATCGGTTCAATGTGACCTATTTTAAAAAAAAAAAAAAAAAAAAAGAAAAAAAAAAAGAGAGGGAGAGAAGACAGGATCAAAATTTAGCAAAAAAAGTTTATATGTCTCAGAAAAACCTAAAGATTTGGCTTGCAGTGAACTTGTGATGAACACCACCCACTCCCCACATAAATAGCCTGGCAGTTTTCTGCAGGTTTTTTGTCTTGTGGGCAATACTGAGAGTTTGAGACAACACCCAGAGCAGGCCCAATGGAGCCACAGAAGGAGGTGTCAGCAGGTCAATAAAATTGAAGAATGAGAGAACAAGAAATGGAGGTGAAGGGCAGATCAGAGGCCCCAGGGCTGCTGGGTGAGACCAGGAGCTGGGTGTGCACGTCCCTGAAAGGGCAACAAGATTCCTGGAGGGCTCTTTGCTTCCCCCCCATCAGCTCACAGAGTGAGTGCTCTGGGACATGAAATTTCATGTGATGAAATCAGTGCTTGATGCTTGCAGGGACAAACTGGTGCTGGGTAAAAGGAGGGAAAATACAAAATATAACTGGGCAGTTCCCAGTGGTTCTGTTCTCCACAGTGCAGTAATCCCAGCTCAAAGCCCCCATCATGGAACACAGTGGGATCCTGCTCAGGTGCAGAGCCACTACTGTTCCTTACAGCTTCCCAAAGTTATTCATAAGTAAAAACAGCAGCGACTGAGATACAAATCACAACAATACCAAGCTTAATTTTCATTAAAAGTGAAGGTTTAAACCATTACAAGGGAATTAATTTATGAATTGACAGTCTAGATGTGTCAGAGATTTCCAGCTCCCCTTTGCAGTCAGCTCACAGTGATTAGGAGGCATTGGCAGGTGAGCATTTCAATTAATACAATATTATTGTATATTATTTCAACCCATTGTATCAACTACAGGTAGCATCTTACCAAGAAGATAAAAGTAGTTTTCATTTAAATCATCGTTATATTAAAATTGCCTTTTCTTCTCTTTGAAATTTAAGGTTGTTTTTCAGCTTTGGACACTGCTGAGTCCCCCGATACTCAGGGCAAGGACAGGGCAAGGATAAAAATCTTTGTGCCCTCCAAGCAGAAAGAGGCAGGGCATTTATTTTAGATAGGAAGAATATTTAGAAAGAATACAGTTAGTGTTTACCTATTAATAAATGCCTGCAGTTAATCAATACCAGAGAGGACTGGGAACATTTTGCAGCACATTGTCACTGTCCATGCCTGGACATGGAGTGCAGAGGAGGTGCTCACACTGAGGCTGGGTGGTTTCTGCTGGTGTTGTGTGAACAGGGCTGTTTCAGCTGGGAAAGGTGAGAAAGTCAAGTAAAAGCTCACAGGGATGAATTACCATTGAGAGCAAGAGGTGCTGCCAGTTTCATCAGCGCTATGTCATTCCCCATTGTCTTGGGTTTATAATTCCGATGGTATATGATTTTTTCCACTGAATGTGGGTGAACCTGGGTGTCCTGCTGAGTCACAAAACCGACTTGAACACTCCACGAGCTCGGCAAGTACAGGCTGGAACAAAGAGATAGAAGAGAGTGTCAGACCTCCAGGAGCACCCTCAGGTTTTTCTAATTGTCCTCTGAGCTTATGGACCACATAAACTCTACAGCCAAATAACTCCAGTCTGCTCTGCTGGCTTACCTCTCTATTAATAATGGCTATGTTCTGCAATTAATTTATTTTTTAAATGTAGAAGAGGTGATTAATCTTATTAACAGATTGGGCCACTGATACATTATCTGTGCAATTATCTGCATCTTTTTACAAATATGTGAGAGTTTTTCATCAGCCCAGCTGTCTGTGCCCCTGGGAGACCCCACAGCTGCTGTCTGGCACACCTGCACTCAGCCAGACATCAGTGGTACTTCTGACAAGGCATTTTCAAGGAGAAGCTTCCCTTCTGGAAGGTGTCTCTGCCCCAGTTCATGAGCTGGCACATCCTTCAGCCTCCAGAACATGAGCAGCTCCTCTCCTTTTGCCCTCACTCCCCTGGGAAAAAGCTCCAGGGATGTGGGTTGTGTTACCTGCACCCATCCCCATCACCCTTCAAACACACCAAAGCCACCTGGGTTGTGGGGGACAAAGTCAAGGACAAAAGTTCTAAAATGCTGAATTCCTAAGTAATTATTTTTATGGCAACATAGGGCTCTAAATAGGAACCAGGAGTGGGGTTTTTCTGTCCCACCTCTTCTCTCTACTGCATATAAAAACATCATACAGAATTTACTCAGAAAAAGGCATCCATGTTGTGGATGCTTAAAAGCGATCAGAAAAATCCCATTTTAGCTGTCTAAATGTCTTTGGTGAAAGTGGCCTGGAGTTTATAAGAGCAAGAAGAGCTCTCCTGCACTATTAGCATAAAAAAAGACAGCAAAACCAGACAGTTCATTATAAATGAGAGAGAGGGTTGTGTTTGTAATTACACAAAGAAGAGTTCAAATAACAATTCAGCATCTATTTACAGCTCGAAGACCTCTTCATAAAAAGGAGCAGTGAGTGGCAAAGGGCACAAAGCACAACTGACTAATAACCACTGATTGAGCCTGCCAACTTGAAAGGGATCCTGTAACTTATTTTGAAGCTCCAGTGGAACAGAGAAGCCAAATAAAAATTCTGTACATGCAACATACAGAAATTACAGATTGGGATACCTAAAATGTAGCACTTCAGTGCTGTTTTAAGCTGGGAGTGGCCAGGACATCTGGAAACTGGGGCCCTGCGTTCGGACAACATCTCGGGGAAGATTTTTTTTTCAACGGAGACTCAAGCAAAAAGAGATAGAAACGGCTTAAACATTAGGGATGAGGCACGGGTGTGTCCTGCAGGTTGTTTCTAAGGGCAAGCAGAGTGGCCCCCGAGCAGGGGGATGTGGGACTCACTCGTAGACGCAGTGGGCGGCCGTGATGATCCATCGTGGGGCGATGACGGAGCCCCCGCAGAGGTGGTGGCCCTGGAACTGCAGGCTGACCTGCCAGGGCCACTGCCGGGGGGACGACGCGTTGCCCCCCACGATCCGCGGCCCGTAGCTGGCCCGAGTCCCACAGGCTGCCAGGAAGCAAAGGTTACAGTCCAGAGAAGAAGCACAGCCCTGGTTTGGGTCATCCTTGAGCCCCTTTGCTCACAGCAGTGGGACCATCCCCATGGTCACATCGCAGGATGTGACAGCTCCCAGGGGTTTGTCCTGCTCCCTCCAGCCTCTGCTGGGTCATTCATGGTCTGGGGGCTGTGGGGCTTATGTCTCTCCCCTGCAGGGGCAGTGCCCAGGTGAGCTGTAAAACCCTCCCTGCTCTGCCCTCCTTCATCCTCAGCGTCCCACACAGGCAGGCTCAAGCATCTCCTCTCCCCTTGTGATGATTTGCTGTTGTAGTTTGAGTTTTTGTATCCCAATCAGAAAACTAGTTGACATGGAGAAGTGTGGGATGAAAATTCAATTAAGGAGAATTTCCCTTTTCCTGCCAAGATGCCAAAGAGTTGGATTTACAGTGTGAGTCCATGGACTCAATATACAGTCCTTAAATATACACTTCCTACTGGGATTTTCACTGAAATGCTCCTGCTATCTGACACTCACAGTCTGCCCTCCCAGCCTATTTTCACTTTCTGAAATTCTTTCAAATTTTACACAAAAAGTACAATTTTTCTTTGGTGTGATAAACTGATAATATAACATGCCCTGAGTACACAGTTGCTCCCACCTCTTGCCATGCAATGTATAAAGAAGGGGAGTTTCTGATTTTATTTTCACTTCTCCTGATCCTTACCCAAACACTTTAAGATGATCACATTGCCAGAAGTGCATTCCTCCCTGAGATGAGAAGACAGTGCAGCATTAGTCCCAATTCACAAATACAAAATATGGGGGTTTTTTCAAAATTATATAATTTTCCCATGCACATAGCTACAAGTAACTCATATGTTGAAAGAGGCACGAAGGCATGAACTCCTCCAGTCTAATTCGTGCCTTTAACTGAAATGCTGATGTCAGGAGCTTGGCCACCATCAGGAGGCTGCAGACCATATGCTGCCCTGCTGAGGAGGGGTTCACTTTTCCATGAGGGAAGGCTCATCAGCAGGTCTGGGTTCTCCTTGGAACCATTGCTCCCTTCTCAGTGGAAGGTAACTAAGAAAAATAAGCATTTGTCAGGAGGAATAAATGGGCCATAAAGAGTTCACAAACCCATTGGGAAATGTGTAAGGATCTGCAAACCAAAACAAACTGCTTCATAATGGAAAAATATAAGTGCCTGGTGTCTATCCATTTGCAAAAAAAAAAAAGTGCCATCATGGGACAAACAGTCATTTCAAACAGCTCATTTGAAAGCCTTTGTTGATTTTAATGGGTCCTGGATCAGACTCTTGGTTCATATTCCAGCAAGACTGCTGCTGAACCTCAGTCTAGGATGTGGAACACCAAACACAAAGTACTACATGCCTGAAAAAACAGCAACAATCCCAAACTATCAGTAATTCCCCTTCCATTGATTGCTCTCCTTCTGTCAGGATGAAGCAGCTGAGGCATACCTGAGGTTGGTGGCATTGTGCAGGGATGTCACTTGATCAGCTGAGAACCAGTGGCTGAGGGATACGAAATGTCTTTGGAACTGCTTTTCGACTGCAGCCACGGGCAGGTAACCTGAACTCACATAACTGCAAATAAACCATAAGGACAGCTTCCCCAGACAGCACTGCAGCAATCTGCTTAAATAATTCACTAATGAAAACCACAATAATCAGGTTCTGATCATGAAAACCTCAGTAATCAGATTCTGGCACTTGATAAAAGTAATTCTATCCTCCCCCTGTGCTCCTTACCACGTGCATGTATTTTTGACATAATCATGTGTGGAAGCCACACATTTAACTGTCAGAGAAATTAAATTTTAATTGTAATATTACAATGAAGTTTTTCATTGTAAGTGGTTGGCAACAACAACTTGTTGTCTCATTGTCTCCTTTTTCTAGAGTTCTGTTTTGCAGCAGGGAGGATGAATGATTTTTAATTTTTTCTTTTCTTCTTTGTTGAAAATTTGAGATGTATTTTATCCTAAAGGCAACAAGAACCTATTCAAAGAGGCTTTTTACTGCTAACCATAACAGAAATCAGAATGATGCCCTTGTAAAATAACGGAGCATCATGGCAAATCACAACTTCAAATCTTTCTCAATTTTGTGAACGTTTGTGAAAGAAATGGTACTTTTTCAGGAATGGGGTCAATCCAGCAAGAACTGCCTTGCCACATTCTTCTCCAATTGGGAGGTGGACCTTAAATCCTAACTGATGTCATGACATGAATTGTATATACAATTTACCTACAGAGGAAGTAAAAGAAATTGAAAATGCTCATTTGTTTTTAGTGCCTCTCTGGCAGGCTACTAGAGTGACAAATAGGATTTGGGCACCTGCACCACACAGGGAAGATTTAGCCAAGCAATTGTATTTAGCCATCATGCAGGATTTATAGCAGTAATAAAAGGAATTTACAAGTACTTAGAGCTATTTCCCCACATAATCTCAAATCTCCTCCATCATATCACTCACAAAAGTGGATTGTTAAGTCATTTTTAAAGCACAAACTAACACAAGGCTTCATTGAAAACTTCAGAGTTTGTTCAAAATGCCAAACCAAGTTTCTGGCTTTGGTGTCCATACCTTGAGAAGCCCAGGTGTTTGCAGGTTGTGTTGCCATACTCTGCTCTCCAGTCGTCGGAGCAGACCGTTCGCCAGGACCCAAAGGTGAACACTTGCAGCACTGCCCTCTTCCCACTCAGCCTGACTTTGAGATTCAGGACAAGAAAAGCCTCAGTGAGCTGTGAAGAGGAACATCAGGCACACAACAGGCCCACGACAGTGCCAAGGCATCGCTGTGGTGTCTGTGTTTTCTGGCTTGCTGAGTTTTTACTACTTATCTGCTTCATCACTTGGATTCTTTGACAGAATTTTTCTCTGCTTTTATTTTTATTTTCCCTCCCATTAAAGAAGGGAACTGAGGTACTCTGAGCTAGAACAGCCAGGAGAAAAATATCTTTACTCAAGGGAGTGTCAGCTCTAACACAGGCAGAGGAGGCTGCCTGGCCCTCCAGCGAGCTTTAAGCAAGTCTTGCTGATTGCAGTGAGTTGGAGCTGCAGATGCTTTGTCCCAAGGAGAGCCATGGTCAAGGCAAGGGATGGAAGGTGGCTGGCACCTCCTGTGTCAAGAGAGGCAGATACACTTGTGCCCAGCTGCCCTGGACCTGGGAAAGGGCACATCTGTGTGGTGTTTCCAGGGAGAAGGGAGCCCATGCATGTGGTCACTGCTGAGCAGGGCTTTCCCACACGTGCCCACGAGCCAGTGTTATGGAATTGCAAAGGAAGACAAGAAGAACTTTCCTGTTGCCACAGGCTCCACAGAGGCCTGGAGCCTCCCTGGGGAAAACTCTCCAAATGCTGGACACATTGTGCAGGGTTAACTGGGGCCAAAAGCTCGTGGTTCTTGTCATTCCTCCTACTGCACAGAAGGAAAGCTGTGCTGCCTCCTTACCTGCGGGTACAGGAGCTAGGATAACAAGGGCACTGACCTAAAAAACAGTTATTCTGTTTATTAGTTTTAGAGTCTTTTCCCTCCAGTGGCTGTGAACACCACAGTCACCTTCCACTGCACAGGACAGGAAGGGAGCATTTAAAACCTCCCCATGATTCCCAAAACCACCACAGAGAGAATTTCAGACAGAGGTTATACATTTCACACGTGAAGCAGCAAACTCTGCAGCATTGAATGCACAAAATGCTGATTTCTCCCATTCCCACATCCTTTAAGATAATACCAGGCTTTTGCAATCATGAAAACTGACACAGCACAACGGTGTGCCAGTGAGTTCTGTATTTACACACCATAAAACAGTGAGCTTATACCTTGCAGGCAGAGGAAATGTGAGCAGTCAAAAAGCATCTCGGTTTCTAATGGAGAAAGATGATCAATATGGCAGTAACAATATTCAGCAATCATCACATTTATCTGAAGAGCAGTTTGATTTCTCATGAACTGTAAATCAGTACCTCAGAGGAGCTGTTCCTCTGAAGGGGTGATTCAGTTAATCCATTGGTCTCTGTCTTTCATCTCACCCAAACTCTTTACAACAAGCATTCCTTGATAACTTGCCAATTCTATGGGAGGAGGTAGGAGGGATTTAAAATCAAATTTAAATTACCACATCTGTACTCATCCTCCCCTTCTTTACAGTTGAAGACACCATTGCACCTGGCTGATTTCTGGATACACTTAAAGGATGATCGACAGCGAAACTTCCCGATGCAGTTGTACTGGACTAAAAGGAACGAAAGAAAACAGGGCAGTGAAAACACACTTGGATATTACTTTTGAAAACACACTTGGATATTAATTTAACACTTCTGAATTCCACTATCTGGCCAGATTTCAGTCTTGTTAAGGAAAAGCCAACTCCTGTATTCCAGGAACTTTTGAAATACAACCTGGAGGCTGCTCCGTGGTGCTGCTAAAACTCATTTATTAGTAATGACTCGTAGGAGGAGTCAGCCTTGCTGTGAGTGCTGTGTGTGCTGACTCCTTCCCAGCTCCCTCTACCCAGTTTAAGTTTCACTCGAGGGCGAGTTCCTGCCTCAGACCCTCAGCAGCAAATTAGGGAGACCCTTGGAAAACACATCCAGTGCTCACTCTTCCCAGGGGGATGCCTCAAATTCCCACAAGCTGATCCCTGTTCCAGGTATGAAGACACAACATACTTGGCACTGGGACCTGGGCAGGTCACTCTTCCCAGCCACAACTAAACTCATTCTGCATTTTCTTTTCCCTTGAAAAGCTGTTTTTGATAGGGGAAAGTTCTTTATCACTTTGAAGACAAACTTAGAGAAGTGAATTACAAGACAAAAATACGGTGTGGGCTTCCTGCAGGGTTTCTTTTTACCCCCCAATTTCTAAACTCAGCTCATTGCCTGAGGGGAGCTGACAAAATTTTACTAGAGAAAGGTTTCCTGAAGTTGCAGGTTCCCAGTGTTGTAGATATTGCACCAATCCTCTCAGGAGTGCCAGACCTATTTTATCCCTACATGTAAATAAAATTTAAAGCCATCACAGCAACAAGATTTTTTACTTCCGCAAACAAGCCACAGTGGCAGTTTAATTCTATTCCCAGTAAAAAGCTCATGAAAAATTAAGCATTTGAATGGTTAAGTGAGAACTTAATGAATAACTAATGGTACTCACCACCCAGGCCAACAGCAACTGCTAGGATTACTGCAAGGAATAAACCACAGATATAGGGGAAGTATTTTAGGGAGACAAGAGCATGGCACATTGAAGGTGGTTCAATATCTCCTGGAAACCAAACAGAGGGAACAGCTTCTGTGAGGTTAAACCAGCTGAGTTTGCAATGAAAAAGATTTACCTAACATTAAATTAGATGTCATCAATAACTCCTGGATATACTTTATGACCTGACCTCACCTGAAGGGATTTGGATTTGCTCTTTCAGGGAATGAGAAGGCTCCAAGAGCTTTGGGGCTGCTGCTGCTCTGACATCACTTGAGCATTTGCCTTGGGAGGGTCTGAATTGTGTCCCTGCAGAGCACCTGGCCTGTCCTCAATGCAGTGAACAATATGAGCTCCAAATTTTCATTTTCATGGGCTACATCACCCTGGGAGCTTTTCAAGTATACGAGCACCTCAGCTGAAAATGTGAGTCCTGAGATAAAAATGAAATTCAGACCTGTTTTGCCCGTGTAAGCAGCTCATAAATAGAAGCTCAAGACAAGAGGGTGGAAAGTCACTTGTCCTTCTGGACTTGGAAGCAAGGTTAACTGAAAATTATAAAAAGCTAAATTTGAAAAAAAGATAAATCCCCTAACTAGTCTTGAAAACTGTGAAAAAGTGATCTTCTCTAAGTTTTGCTATAAAGGCAAGAAGAGAACTGAGCAATGGCTTGAGGCTGAGTCTTGAGTTTTCAGGTAGGTGCATCTGAAGTTAAAATATACACCAGTAGTAACAGCTGAATACATTTATGAGCTGGACCTGTTCAGCAACCACTGACCTCCAGAGCTGACCTTGACTCAATGGTATTGCCAGTCTGGAGGACAACAAGAGATTCTGCTGAAATTAATGAATGGTTCACTTGTTTCAAGTGTATTTTGATATACAAAGGACAAACTGTGGGGATGTAGCAAACACATCTGGGTCATGGGTGCACACAGGAGCTGACAGAACCTTGTCTTTAATTTTAGTTCATACAGCTCTTCACTTCCCCATTCCTCAGGCTTTGAAATTGAGATTGGCAGATACAATCACTCAAGGATAAGGAGTGTCTCAGAGGGTTTATAGACTCTCTGCTAAATCCCAGCTTCCTCAGACTCTCAGCAACAGCTGAATAACTGGTTTTGGCAATGGAAGTGGTGTCTGGTATGCCAAAGATCTTAGACAGCTGTAGCAGCTAATGGACTAGAAAATTAAACTGCTCTACTTTCATTCTGGAAGCTCAGTCTGTCTCTGTAGGAGCCCATGGTTATTTTGAAACCTGTGGGAAAGCAGCAAACAGAGATGCTAATCCTCCAAGGCTGCTGCATTGTATATTCAGTTTTTTTTAATGGACCAATTTCCAGGCTGGCAAAATTTCAAACAAACCATTCAAAAATGTGTCTGAAAAGCGTGGGGAAACATTTGCTTATGTGTGAATAACCTGGCTGTGAGAATAGCTTGTGTCTGCAAGTGAACACAAGATGTCATCACCTTACTGAGCTGGCAAACCTCACACCTGGGGGAGGGAGGTCGTGTTTCTTCCTCCTCGGTGTGATTGCTTGCTCTGAGTGGGCAAGCACAGTTTGGCACACAGTGGCCATTTGGATTGCAAAGGTCAAAGGGCTCTGGGTTATCCCTACCAGATCCATCTGCACTCGGGTCCACTCTTGCTTGTGGTATGAAGAAAAATCTTTTGAAGGTAAACTGAATTGGTGGTACTGGCGGTTCATCTTCTGTAACAGAGATGATTTCAAGACTCGCAGTAGCTGGATTTGTCTCTTGTACCTGACTCAACAGGAGGAAAAAAAAAAGAAAAAAGAAAAAAAAAAAAATCATTATAATGTTGTCATAGAGTCACAGAATGGTTTGGGTTGGAAAAGGACCTTAAGATCATCCAATCCCTTCCTCCACCTGGGCAGGGACACCTCCTGCTAGATCAGGTGGCTCCAAGCCCCATCCAGCCTGGCCTTGGACACTTCCAGGGATGGAGCATCCACAGCTTCTCTGGGTAACCTGTGCCAGGGCCTCACCACCCCCAAAGTGAAGAATTTCTTCCAAATATCTCATCTAAACCTTTCTGTTGCCCCCTTTGGGTACTGGAAGGCCCCAATAAGGTCTCTTTGGAGCCTTCTTTTTCTCCAGGGTGAACACTAACTCTCTCAGCCTTTCCTCATGGCAGAGGTGCTCCAGCCCTCTGAGCATCTTCCTGGCCTCCTCTGGACTCACTCCAGCAAGGTCCATGTCCTTCCTGTGCTGGGGACCTCAGAGCTGGACACCATACATCGTTATATACTTAATTTTCATGAGAGGAGCACTTATAATTAATTTACCAGGAAACTACTGAGGCTATTTTTTGTTCCTATCTGTCTAAGCACTGTAGCTACTTTTAATAACTCATGCTGGGGGTGTGAATCCAGCCCCTCCTCTATAACTGCAATAGGAAACAAGAGAAAGACTAAAACACATAGGACACCAGCACATCACCTGACAGGATCCTCATTCAGGGGAATTTTAGTCCAGTAAACTTTTGATGACTTACTACACAGGAAAAAAATTAAAGTTAGCTAGACTAGGATTTGGGGCAAGTAGATTTGAAATGCTAATTTCTGATTCTGGTTTTGCACAATGGCAAAAGGAATCAGATTTTTGAATTCACAATGGTGTGAAATAGGTCCAAGTTTGTTAAAGACAGTGAATGGTAAGCTGTAAAAGCAGCATGTTTGCAGGGTCAGCCCAAGAAAATGCTTACAATGACACATTTTAGGCAAAGAATACATGTTTTATCTGTGACATTATATCTATAATGGGATATAACCTGGAATATTTTTTCACCGTTCAGCAATAAGGTTTATGGTTTTCATTTGGTAAAATTTCAACTACATTTCAACGAACATAAATCAAACTGTGTAGAGAATCTGCCAGTATGGTTGTTAAATGTTAAAAAAAAACCAAAAAGCCTTCTAGCTGGTGCATAATTTACCCATCAGGAAACAAAACAGCATTGTGAAGTAAATTACCTGCAAGCTGAACACTGACATTTCGCTTATTCAGAGGCTATCACATGCTCCCAAAGCTTCACTCACCTCTTCCTGAGAAGTCATAGCTAAAAGCAAAACCGTTTTCCTTCTTCATTATCGAGAGCAACCCAAAGGAAATTCGGAGTTTGCTGAGCCACTCTGCTCTGGGAGGGTTTCCAGCCGGCCGTTGCGCGCGGCATCGCGGCCGCAGCCCGTGTAACCCAACCTGGAGAGGGGTATCGGGTGGCCACGGATGGCATGGCTACAGAAAGGGGGAGATAAAAATTCAGCACGCTGTCTAATTAGCCTAAGAACACCAGGCAACACTGGAGTATTTGCAAACCTTCCCAAAACCCCTCAGCAAAGGAGCCCCAGGAACGCCACCTGAGTGCTGGCTCATCCTCTGCCAAAGCTGAGTGGCCCAAACACCAAGAGCTGTGGGTGGCAGAGGGCAGCAGCCCCAGGGTTTCATCTCTTTGGCACACAAAGCTCACAGACTCACCTTGATCCTCCTTCACTTGGTTTAGCCTTCGCTGTGTGCCTGCACAGGGTTTCTGGAAAAGCAGCGTCTCATGTTGCTGAGGTATCAACTCAGTTGTGCTCTGGGATTTAGAAAATGGAAATGTATGTTCAGCTGCAAGGAATGCTCAAGAGTAGTGATAATTTGGCTGGGTTGTTTTCACTAAGAAGAGAGATTCCTGAAAGAGGGAAGGGTGGAGGGAAAAAGGAGAAGGAAGTATGATGCAAAAAAGCCACCAGAATGTAAGTGAAACAAGGCTCCTGAGAGGCCAGGGAGGAAATTAAAGTTTTCCATGATAAAACCCATGTCCCTGGAACATGGCTGAGATGAGAGAAGCTCTTCCATCCCTTTTCTGTGCATGATGGAAACTGGCACTGCCAAAGGAGAGGACATCGTGTCACGATCCTGTTAACTTAAGCCATGACTTCAAGAATTCTTCATCCTGTCCTGTGTCACTCTTTCAGCAGCCCTCCCTGGAAATGGAAACACTCTCCCCACAGGGCTTTAGATAGTTCAGATAGTTCTCCAAATGGCTGGAGAACCAGTTCAAGCTGGCCAGGTGTCCCAAGGGGAACTTTAGCCAAAGGAAAACATGAGGGCTCATTTCAGGAGACCAGCAGTTGAGGTGATCCTTTCAGTCCACAGGGTGAGGTGTTCTGTCCTCCACAGGGAACACTGATACCTGCAATGAGGACAGAAAAAACTGTCTCCAACCAATTCACCCACTCTGGCCATGCTGGAAAGCTGGGGCCAGCCATGACAGCTCTGCAAATGCTCCCACAATGGGACTGGTACCCCTGGGAAGGACAAGTTCTTCTCCCTGCTTCCACCCTGAGCTGCTCCAAGCTCAGCCTCAGGGTGTGATGTCTAAATGGGACATTGAGTTTAATCTTCCACAGTTGGGCTGTTCATTGATTTTGGCTGAGAAGACCAAAGCAGGAACCATGTATGAGACAGACAGAAGGACATGAAACTCAGCCCAAAAGGAGAGAATTTGGCCTTCAGACTAAATTCCTACATGCTGCAGGACAGCCCTGCTTGTTCACCCCTGGTGCTGCTGCAGCTGAGGTGGATTTCTTGGTTTTCAAGAGACTGTTTAAAGTGAAAAGCTAAAAGATTCCACCTCAGCCCCTTCAGCAAGTCCACTCTGACCATGGTGGTTACCTGTGGGCTTCTCATCTTGTTCTGCCAGGGCAGACAGGATAAGCTTTTTCTTTTTCAGCCACCCTCCAACAAAAATTCAGAGGCACAGATTCTATGAAAACAGGATGTCAGCTTTTGTCAGAAAAGATCACAAGGGCTGGGAGGTTTGGTTGTTTTTTTTTTTTTCTCATTTTATCTACCTCCTTCTCTCTTTCATTTTCTGCCTCCCTCCCTCCCTCGCACCCCCCTCCCAGTTTCTGTCAGCGCCGAGCACACGGAGAGGGGAGGACTGGGAGGAGATGGCGGTGGCTGAGGCCCAGCTGTACACAAAGGTGTCCAACAAGCACCGGGGCAGGAGCAGCTCCACACTCCTCGAGCCTCTCCTGGCCAAGGGATTCCCGGCTCATATCGCGTGAGTAGTTTGCTCAGCTGCCTTTGCAGAGGGAGATTTATTTAAGGTATGAGGTGTTTCCCATAAAATCCCGATAAAGGCAGCTCGGTTTTTTGATCAGGTGAGTGTGCTGCTCCTGGGGGGTCAGACCTGGCTTGCTCTGAAATTCATACGGAGCAGCGTGTATTGCCCATACAGCAAAACCAACCTGCTCAATATCCCATTTTCTAAAATAGTGTGTAAATCTAAAGGCTCACACCCTTCCACATCCTGAGTTTGAGAGGCTTCTCAATGCGTTGAGAAGTTGACCATAGTTTGCTCTTGGGATACATCTTTCATCTTTTTCTGCTTATCACTCTTATTATAAGGGAATTAAACACTCTTTTTATAAGGGAATTAAATATGGATGTAATTTCTAGCCAAAGGGGTTCTTTTAGGCCCAGCAAAAATCTCCTGCTGGATGGTGTCACTGGAAACTTTTAAAAGCTTTCCTTAACAAGATACCCCTTAAGTCTGTCAATTTTTCTTCCTGTCTTGAATCTGGATCGTGTTCCAAAAAGCATGTCCTGCCTGGAAAATACAGCAGTAAAGAATAAAGCCCTATTCTTGGCAGCTCCAGTAGATGAAAGAGTAACTGGTGGCAGGTAAACAAGTTCATGCAAAAGAAAAGTGCTGGTCACTCCTCCCCCAAACATCTCTCCTGTTGGACAGGCAAGTTTTGGGGAGGATTTTCCAACTTCTGAAGGGCAAGTATGGACATTTTTGGTTCAAAGTGATCAAAAAATATATCAGAGAACCCCTCATAAAAATATTTTAGAAAGAAGAACAATATCTCTCTCCCTTTTGACTGAAAATTAGGCAAGTGGAAGAGGCTCCATTTGTAAGTGCTGTGTTGTTTTTTGGGAACAGCTGTGGTAGCAATCAATGACAGACATGATGGGCACAGCTCACAAGGGAACTGTGAGTCCCTTGTTCCCAGTGGTGCACAGTGGAATTTTAGCTGTGGGCTGAACACATGGCTCATCATTTCTCTATTAATACTGTAAGTTTGGTCACCCCAAAGTAATGGCTACTTTTTGATTTTTTTCTGCTTTATGTGATGTTTTTCTAATCCCCTTCAAAACCCTTTCTGCTGTTACTGAGATGATTTTGTGCTTCCCAGTTCAAAGTCAAGAAGCAGCAGCAGCAGAAGTACTGTGCAAATCAACAAAAGGCCCAAAAGCATTTTTAAAAAATTTTATTTTCTTTGGCTTTAAGACCTTCAAAATTTCAACTGCGTTTTTATAAAACCTTTTAGCTGTCTCTGGTGTCCCTCAATTAAACCATGAATTAAAGCACTGAAAAGCTTCTTTTGATATGTCCTAGCCTGAGAAATATGAGGTGAGGTGGAAGTATTACAAAATCTTTCACCATGTAGAACCAATAGGCCAAAGCAACATTTCCCCAAGGAACAAAACTCAAATATGTGAGGGTCAAGTCTAGCGTAAGATCAACAAATTTCTACAAGAAACAGTGCCAGCAGCTTCTTTTTTGGGGAAGAGCCAGCTTATTCTCACTGTAGATTTATTTTTTAACCTACTTTCACTACAGATTTTCAATGTTTTTTCCTACTGTCTATCTGAGAGAAATTGGTACATGCAGAATTTATTCTTTGCGTTATTTTTCAATTTTCACTTCTCATCATGGAAGTGTAGGATTAGTCACAGCCTAACGTGTCCCTAATGCCAAGGGGTCTATAAACCCTGCTGGGAATCATCCTACAGCCAACTAATGAGATGAGACCAAAGGTGGGAACAGGTATTGAGAGGGGCACAAGGGAACAATGACACAGGGCTGAGCAGGATGGCAGTTCATGGCCTCGGGTCTCCCTTGTCTTATTTTCTTTAATTTTGAAGGCCCTGTGGTAAAGAAAAGCTGAAGCCAAACCCTGTTTTGGCTTCAGGGCTGTTTGCACAGAACTTGTCCCCAGGTGGGAGGAGCAGCATGGCATGAAGTGGTAAAACACTCACTTGGAGGTGCAATGAGTGGCTCTGAAGCCTGGCATCATCGCCACTGACCCTTCCACAAGGCACAGCAGGAAGGGCTGCGGAGGAGAGGGACAGAAACACGGCTGTCTGTGTTTGGTGGGATGGAGAAGGAGGACTCAGCAAAGGCACAGAAAGGGAACATGCAGGGTTCAGTCACAGAGGGCACGGGCTGGCTTTGGACCTCGTGGTTGTGCATGGATCTGGCCGTGGCAGTTGATTTATTTTACGGAAAAGAAAGGTAGAAGGTAAAGTCTGAGCTCACGTTTGTCCTTATCCATGTCAAGCCTCACTAAAGAGCCAGGCATGGCTGCATACAAATGTTATTAAAAAGCCCAAGGGTAGTTTTTACAATAAAGAGAAGACAGAAGACTGGGAGGGAACATAGGAACGAACCTGAGTCCTGCAGCTCAATGCACACACTGCTGGTGTGTGTTCGGGTGTCATGGGGATGGATGAAGAACAAAACTGGGAGGAGACAACAAAATTTAATGCCCTCAGGAGCCAGACAGGGTGGCCTCAAGAGAGCAGGAAAGACATCAGCAGATGCCAAGTGATTCAGTAGATGCCAACAAATTCAGTAGTTTCTTCCAGTGTCCACTGTCTCTACGTCCCCTTCATGTTTCTTCTGAGAAGTTTGTAGGTGCATTTTGCAGATGGAAATGGGGCTCCACAGGTGCAGCTGCTGTTTGAACACTGGAATCCTCCCCCCATCACCCAGTGTTTAGGCACAAAGCTTTGCTCATGTGAAACACATAGCTGGCATTTTGAAAGCTCTAGTGAGAAAAGGAAATGTGAATCAAATCCAACCCCAGAGAACGGAAGTTGCATCAACAGAGAGAAATGAGAGATTTTGTCCCTCATCTTGGACTGAGCTGCTGGCTTAGATCTGGCTCTCTGCTGGCTGTGGGGAACCTCAACTCAGATTTTAAACCCCAATATAAGCATGTTTTGCTTAGTGTTAATGTATGGACTTGGGCCTGGCATCTTAAATCAAGAACCTTTTTCTGATGAACCAAGAAAACTCTGTACTTACAGTGGATGGATGGTTCATCTCACCCCAGGGAAATACATATATTTGGTAGGGCTGGTAAGGAAACACCTCCAGAACACAAAGGAAGGCTTCTAATGGGGAGGACAGGTCTTCCTGCCAAGAACAAAACTATCTGGAAGGTTTCAAGAACATTAACATCTGCTGGGGAAAACCTTCTTACTAAAAGTCCTGCCTAGAAAATAAAATTCGTGACCACAGCCACTAAATGCCTTTACTTTATAAAAGTTTTCTTTCTGCTATTCTGAGGAACCAATTTTGTGCTTTTTCTAGGCAAAAAGCCTTGGTTGCTACTGGACAAAAGACAATAGAAGATGCAGCAAAATGGTATGTACCTGTGATTTCTAAGGTGGGCCCTCATATTAAACCTGCCTAAAAATCCTTGTTGGTGTGCTCCTTCTGTCACTGAAGTTGCCTGCCACAAAAACAACCAACCAACCAACCAACCAGCCAACCAAACAAAAACCCCAAAACCCCAAACAAACAAAAAAAAAACAAACAAAAAAACTCCCAAAAAAACAAAAACAAAAAAAAACCCCAAAAAATAAAAAACAAAAAAACCAAACCTGAATTTGAGGTTTTTTTATTATTATTTATTTCACTCAGAGAGAGAAATATTTGTATTTGTACTTATTCTGGAACTCAAGGTTACTTGCAGAATGTCCAGGTAAATTAAAAAGAAGCGGCTACTTTTACTTTTACCCATAAGCCAGTTTATGGAATCAGCTGATCTGGTCAGAAAATCCTCCTCAACTTTAAGCCTCCTGAGGGAAAGGAACAAGGAAATAGGGAAAATTTCTGTAAATCCATGACTGCTCTTACAAACACATGCAGAAACAACAGCTGAAGGGGAACAGAAAGCCTCACCACAAAGTAAGCTGAAAGGCTAATGGTCAGAGGGAAGTATTATTACAATTACAATCACTTCTCAATTTTGAACCCCACAAAGTTTTCTCCTCTCTACCAAGACTCTCACAGAGTACTTATAGCTCATTCATGTTCTGATAATCGATTTTTTTTTTTTGCTTTAACTCACCTTCACATTAAATCCAGTCTTCCCCTGCACTTTTTGGGGGGGTTTGTTTTGCTCTTTTTATACACCCTCCTTGGTTCAGTCAATTTTCTTCGTTCTTCTTCTTTTTTTTTTCTTTAGTGAAAAGTCAGAGGAGATATTTGACAATGACGTGTTCTTTTCCAAATAATTTTTTCAGGAATGTTACCACACTTCCCAACAACCATTCCCAATCCAACAGCTGCAAAGACAAACATACAGCATGTGAAGGACATATTAAAGGACACAATCCCATGGCATATGAGTTTCTGCCCTTTGCTTATGAATTTTCTGATTTGTCTTTCTTGCTTTTCTTAGGGCTGAATTAAAAGGCTCTTTTCAAGTGTTTTTTAATTTTCAGTTAATTTTAATTTTGTCATTCTTCAACATATTCCACTTATTGCCTTTTTTCTTCTTCCAGTCCTCTGTTTCAGTCATGAAAAGGGGAAAAAAAACCCTAAGCCCCTAAAAAAATGTTTTTTGTTTTCTGTCATTTTTAGACACTGACAGAAGTGAAGACACATGATAAATGTAAAGCACTCAAAAAATAAGCGGAAAAAAAAGAAGTCTCCATTATTTAGTGTTTCAGAGAGAAAAGGGAGCTTTTGTTTCAGCTTTTCATTTGTAAGAAAATAATAAAATTGTATTTCCTTTTTCTGATCTCTGCTATGGAGGCCTTCAGCCACAGCAAACAAGAGCCAGAGGTGCACACATTCACTCTCAGGGGTATGCTCTTGATTTCAGGCTGCATTCCCATTGCAACGACCCCTCCCTGGATGACCCAATCCCTCAGGAATACGCTCTCTACCTGTGCCCCACGGGCCGCCTGCACAGCCGCCTGCAGGACTTCTGGAAGGAGAGCAAGCGCCAGTGTGGGAAGAACAGAGCCCACGAGGTTTTCCCTCACATCACCCTCTGCGACTTCTTCACGGTGAGGCATGGGGCAGTGCAAGGGTCAAAATCCAGCTGGGTGATATTTGGTGAAACTGAGCCACCTGCTGTTGTCTGACACCAGAACTTGCTGGTGATTGAATGACGTGACCCAGGTCCAGGCATGTTGCTTAATGTCTGAGTGATGCTTAATGTCTGAGTGATGCTTAATGCCTGAGTGATGTTTAATGTCTGAGTGATGTTTAATGTCTGAGTGATGCTTAAAGTCTGAGTGATGCTTAAAGTCTGAGTGATGCTTAATATCTGAGTGATGCTTAATATCTGAGTGATGCTTAATGTCTGAGTGATGTTTAATGTCTGAGTGATGCTTAATATCTGAGTGATGCTTACTGTCTGAGTGATGCTTACTGTCTGTGATGTTTAATATCTGAGTGATGCTTAATGTCTGTGATGTTTAATATCTGAGTGATGCTTACTGTCTGAGTGGGATGTTTCATGGTAGCTGATGCATCCAGAGCAGCCCTGGGCAGTCCAGCTGCTGTCAGGCTTCCACGTGTCCGTTGCTGCATGGATTTGGGATGATAAACCTTCCCAGCCAGGGCAGCAGTGGCTGCCATCAGCCAGCTGTGCAGCAGGGACAGCATTACCATAAGATGCAGACAGCTTCAGTACTACTCCTGAATCAATAGATAATACCTTTATTATGGTAGGTTGCTTGAGCTGCATGTCTCAAAATCTAATTCCAAACCTCTGCCTTCCCCAGAGAGCCCCATCAGCAGCTCACTGCTGTGGTGGTGTGTCCCAGGTTTTAGCCTTTCCATTGAAGCTGAAGATTTTGTGAAATCTTTTGTGAAGTCCAGCAAAGAGTCACTGGTCTGGAGAAACTCTGGAGATACCTGGAATCCAATTTTAGCATGTTGATGGTGCAACACATGAGCATCAGCTGTATCTGGGATGTGCTGAAACAGGCTTGGGCTAGAGCAGCTGGATAAAAATTACTTTGTTCATCATACTTTTATGTTAAACCATTAAGAGCTTCCTTCCCCCTAAGGGTAGGTCATCAAAACCATGCCAGAAAGTACAGACAGTGAAAATAAGATTATTTTGTTGCAAAATACTGAATGGTGCTCTGTGGCCATTAAACACAATTATACAGAACAAAATCATTCATTAATAATGAATGCCATGCTCTGGGGAAGCATCAAGTTTAAAGGCCTGTCTGGAAGAGACAACTGCATTGTAACCCTCACCTTGCACATCTCAGCAAAGGATTGTAGGATAACAGTAACACCAATCCTTACTTAGGATTGAAGAGGGAGATCATGATCCCTGCCTCATTTCTGACAGGTTACACAGGCTGCATTCCCACACTTGTCAGATGGTAAAATATTTTGGCTTTTTCCTACCCAGGTTAGATACACCTTGGGTTGAAGGCTCCATCTCCTGTTGTAGAACCAGGACACTGTGCTGATCCAACTGCCCACTATAACTGGTTTTAATGCCAGGAATTTCAGGCAAATTCCCAGGCATTTTTTGTTTCTCAGGAAGTTTGTAGCCTCACAGTTTTCTGGCAAAGCTGTGTGACAGAGGCTGCAACACTGGCTGTGAGCTGGTGGGTAAAGCCTGCTCCTCCTCTGTTTTCTTTCAGTGTGAAGACCAGAAAGTGGAATTATTGTATGACATCTTAAAGCGAGTTGGTGACAGCTTTTCCCAGAGCTTTCCACCATCTATTTCCCTAACACTACATGCATCTCCCAGCTACCTTGGCTTCTTCATTGATGACAGCCAGGCAAATGTTCTCAAAGAGTTTGCTGTGGCATTCTCATCAGAGGCTTCGGCTCTGGCAGGTAGGACCAACATCAGAGGGCAAATAGGTGGGTTGTAGCACAAATGCATAGCCACAGTACTGAAAATATGACTTGTGTCTCCAGGGGAACTTGCCTGATATTTTCCTTCCTGCAAACACCCTTTCCTTCTACAGATTTGCAAGCAGAGAGGCCAGAGGAGCATGTTTTAGTCTTTGAAGACACTGCACTTTTGTCTAAAAGCTGAAATGATCCTGTGTGCAACTTGGCAGGCAATATTCCCAACCCCATGGTGCTATGGCCCAGCTTGATGGCCTGACTGCATCCCTGGGAATAGGGCCTAACACCCTTTCCAAGGGGAACTGCATCACCAGTGGAGACTGAAGGAGCACAGCCCCACCACAGCTTTGTCTGGGAGAAATGAGTTCAACACATCTCAGGCTGGGAGAAGAAATCAAACCCTGATCATTCTTTTTTCCTTGCAGATGAAGCCAGGAAGCAAATCCAGTCCACATTTGTGAATGATTTTGGCATGATTAGAACCATAACACCCTTCAAAACCATTATTCAGTAGATCCACTCTACCACTAGTTACTGTGATATCGAGTAAAGCATGTAGGATAAAACAAGAGGAGCTTTAAATGACCCTTGTTTCTATGTTGTGATGTGATTGTTTCATCCCTAGACTGCCACGTGAAGCCCTCCTTGAAGCAGTTCCACCTTACCTTGGCCCACAGGTTTTATCCTCACCATCAGAAGACTTTGGAACAATTGGCCAAATGCATTAACCCAGGGGAGCCCTGCCAATGGGTGGCTGCTCTCTATTCACGGGACATGCGCTTTGTGCATTACCAGGTACTGGAATCTGATTTATTTCATTTCCTGAGCCCTTGATTTTCTTTGCTACACTTATCTTGCCTTTTCCATCCTTAAGAATATCTCTGCCTGCTCAGCACAGTGTTTCAAAGAGCTTGGTTGTTTCCAGTGCCATTTTGGGTTGAAAAACTGCACTCCTGAATCAGTAGATAATACCTTTATTATGGTAGGTTGCTTGACCTGCATGTCTCAAAATTTAATTCCAAACCCCAGAGGAAAAAAACTAATCTTACCATGACACGAGAAAACAAAAGAGACAGGAAATCATCATCCTTTAATATTTGCTAGGACTTGTCAGTTTACAGTTTTGCAGAAAATTTCCATTCAGCAAAATTAGTTTTCTTGATTGTTCCAGCCATGATGAAAATTGCAGCAGTGAGCAAGGCACAGTTTTCTCACTGATGAATTTCTGCTTAGCAGACTCTTAGCTAAAACCTGTCAACATTATTTCAACTCTCATTTCCAAATTTAAATTATGGAATGATCAACAGTTTTTTGTCAGATCAGTAAATCACTTTGTCACAAGTCTCATATTGGATTTCTGTCACACTCAGGAGAGCTGCAAACAATCACAAAAATAGGTCAGATTTATGTTCGCTTTCAAATAAGTCTGTACCAGCAACAGGAGAAAAAAAGTATTTTTGTGAAAACCAAGTGCCTGTTTTCACACATATTGTAAATGTGGTAGAGTCTTCCTTTTCCTCTCCTGAAATGCCACTATAGAGCAGGTTGCAGAGTGGAAAACAGAACTGATTCTGTGTCTGGGAGAGGAGAACCCCCATCCCCTGAGCTGCTGCAGCACAGAAAACATCCTGACCCTGCTGTGTGTTCCCCCCAGAGGCTGAGGGCCCTCTTCCAGTACAAGCCCCAGAACATTGATGAGCTGATGATCAACGCTGGGGACCTGATCTACGTGGACCCCACGCAGCAGAGTGACGTGAGCGAGGGCTGGGTCATCGGCATCTCACACCGCACCGGCTGCAGGGGCTTCCTCCCAGAAAACTACACCGAGAAAGCCCACGAGGCAGACACCTGGGTCAAGCACAGGTAACTGGGGATTTCATGGGTGTTGCTTTCCATCAGCCACTTCTCCTGCTGAGGAGCCATGGCAGTTCCTTCTTGCTGGGACCTGTGAGCAGTGTCCCAGGCGGGACACTGGGACACCTTCAGAGAGAAAAGAGACAGGGCACACACCTGCAGACACCCAGAGTTCATAAGTTCAGCTGCTCGAGGGATGACCCCTGTCTGCTCTTGAACAACCTGAACACTCTAATGAATTTTGAAAGAGCACATTCTGCCAGGGCAGGCTGAGCCTGGCTCTCTGCTCTCTTCTTTTTTCTCATTTCAGGGGCTGGTAGAGTTAACTTGAAATGAAACCACACCAAGGTTGCTCCAGCAGCTTGGCACCACCCTTATCTTGTTGATGTGCCCTGTATCAGAAGGCACCTGTCTGGCTTCCTGCATTTCATTCTGCAGCTGAAAGCACAGCTGATGCTACTTGTAGATTAAAGCTGATTTTTGTGGGCAGGGAAAGTTTGGTGCACTTCTTGATGTCTCAGAGAAAGGGAGGAGGCCTCCAGGTAGTATTTCCTGCTTGAATGTCCCACTTTAGCAGGGTTACACCCAACATATGTTATCAGTTCCTAATATTTTAACCTCATTTTTATGGGGCATATTCTAAAGTGATGAGGTGGATTTTAAGTGTGCAAAAAGTATTGAATGGAACATGAATCCTGACTTACTGATCCAGTAAATAATATCATGACTCAAAAGTGTCTTCTATTTGTGTGTGTGCCTCTATGTTTGTGTATGTGTGTGTTGCTTCTGCTTTTTTTACAGGGAATATGTTTTTGAAACAGCTTCAAGATCCTTCTCCAAAACTGAGAAGGAACCCAATGTAAAGCTGAATGGGGAAGGCCATAATCCCAGTGTGTCAAGGAGCATAACCAATGTACTTTCTCTTCAGGTAATTGTTTCTTCCATTTCTTATCTCTACCACATGCTTTGGCAGATATGCTATTCATTAATGGCATTTAGTAAATTTAATAGTATTTTCCTTTTCCTCCCTCACATTTTCATGTTCTGTTGTACATTTACACATGTTGTTTCATTTATTTTTTATTTATTATGTTGTACATTTATATATACATACCCACTCATAGTGTATTGTATAATATCTCATACTTTATTTTTTATGTATATATCATACTTGCCTTTCATAAAACTTTCCTTATTCCTGTCATAATGGCACAAAATATGAGTTCTCTGCTCAGGTTTCTCTAAGCACAGCCTCAGTGGATACAGAGACAAGTCTGACAGGTGAGACACAGGCACAACCTCCCCTGATTTACACATGGCTTTAGGCAGAGTAACGATATCAGAATTAGGCTCGCCGTTCATGGCTGCTCTTATGTCCAGATTCTAGATCTCATCTTGGAGGTTTCCATGGTCCCAGATCCCATTTAATGTTCCATTTTCTTCTTTAGTTTTAGATGTGTAGCTAGTGCAGGCAGCTGCACAGAACAGCTAGCTGGAGTGGCTAATAGCACTGGTAGGATCACATTTTTGTCCCACGTTCAAAATCAACAGGTATCAACTTTTCCCATGCTTTCCACTGGTCTCCTGGTAGGAAGAGCAAAACAAATAGACTCTGATTTTTTCCTACAGCAGATTTGCACCTGCATTGCCTTTTTGGCTCTGTCAGGGATGCCAAGACTCATTTCAGCACAGACACACCTCAGAAATCTCTTTGGCTTGCTGGCGCCACAGCCTCTCTTCCTGCTGTACTGGGCAAGAACCCTGGGCTGGTTTGTGTCAACATCAGAGAAACTGAGGGCACCTTGGGGGAACTTCCATCCTGTGGCCTCCAGCACACTGTGAATATGACTGTAAGAAATTTCTGAACAAGCCACACATCCTTCCTCTGGCTCTTGGCTGCTCTTAGCCTCTCTTATCCAGGTCAGATCTGTGGCAGAGCCGAGGCTTGGCCTGAGGAATGTGTTTTGCAGGTGGGCAGTTCTCCAGTGTACAGTTTCCCTGGCCTCTGGGTTCCTCTCAAGCAGAAGAGGAAGACCACAAAACCTTGGTTTTATATTCTGATCTCATGGCAATTGATTGGCGTTTCATGGCAGAAATGCAAGTGTTTAACAGAATGTACAAATATCAACCTCAAACCACTTCTTAAAAGTTCCCTTCTCTGTTGCTGAAGATGCAGAGCACTTAACTCAGTGCTGCAGCAGAAACACTGTTTTAAATTTTAAAAACCTTTGACTTGTTCCTCCTGATCTTCTTCTCATTTATATTTAATGTGCATTGTCTGCTAACCCCAAACTACTTCAAATTTATTTGTAATTCCATGCAGTCTAAGTTAAAAAAGGGACCTTCTAGGAGATCGGGGTTCACTTTTGATTTGACCACACAGTTATGAAAATGCAGAAGTCGTATTTTCATTAGGAAAAGCAGAAACCTGGTGTTTGTGCTGGTGTAGAAAAGGGCATTACCATGTAAATCTTAGCTGGTTTTCCATTTTTTGTTTATATCAACCATATGATATAAATTAAAGTTATGATTCCTTCCCACACGGAGATTAAAAGATCTGTTACCAGCACTGTCTTTCACTAGTGCTGACACAGAAACAAAACCTGCAGCCTGTGAGGGTCAGGGATGTGACCTTTGACAGGACAAGAGAAGATAGCCTTAAACTGCACCAGGGGAGGTTCAGGCTGGACATCAGGAAGAATTTTTCCACTGAAAAGATGTTCAAGCATTGAACAGACTGCCCAGGGAGGTGTGGAGTGACCAAACCTGGAAGTGTGCAAGAAACAACTGGATGTGGCACTCAGTGCTATGGCTGAATTGACGACGTGGTGATCGGTCAAAGGTTGGACTCGATGATCTTGGAGGTCTTTTCCAACCTCAATGATTTTATCATTCTATCTCTTTCATTTGCCTTTGGTGGAGAACCAGTCAGGATTATCACAGTCCTAAAGCAGGCATCTATTATACTGTCTCTTCTCCAGGAATCCAGACTTTTCCTGAAGGTTATAGATAACATTCTCATGAAAGCCCCTTTTTCCCAGCTGTCTCAGAACGCTGCCCTGCAGAGAGGGGTGCTGGTGATGTGCCACGGGGAAAGAGTGGATCAGGTCTTTGGCAAATCTTGGCTTCAGCAGTGCCTGACTGCAGATGGTGAGTAAGGTAATGGGAGGGATCTGCAAAAACCAGGACCAAACCAAATTAATCCCAGTAATGGGTAGAAGAGATTCAATGTTCTGTGTGTAAATGCAAACACCGGCACAAAGGAGTGATGTCAGGCACAGCACTGCTTTGACCTGCATGTAAGCAGGTCACAATGTCCTAAAGTCCTTCATGTTTATGCTCACTAAACTCTGCAGATAAAAAAAGCTCTTGTGCTGCTGATGAATACTGTGTCTCACTGATACATGAACAAATCACAGGAGCACAGCCATCACCTCTCATTATGCAACGTGGTGGTTGTCAGACCCCTCCAACTTTCTGTACCCGAGTCAGAATCATGGGCTGTTGATCAGATGCACATCACTAGTCCAACCTGGGCAATCTGTGGTGGAAATGAAATGTCAACACTGACCTAAATTAAAATCTGAATTTCCTCTCTCTCTCTCAAAAAAAAAAAAAAAAAAAAAAAAAAAAAAAAAAAAAAGGTATGGTTTTAGGTGAAGAAAACTGACCCAAAACAGGGAAATGTGAACTTACACCTTCTTGTTCCCTTCCTTCCTCCTGACACACAAATGAGAGCTTTATGCTGAAGGTCTGCCTTGCTATGCTGGAGATTCCCCATGTTCAGTATGTGAAATTCACACCAGATAAGGAGAGTGGTACCTTCTGGCTGCATAATCAATGCATTGGTTTCGTTTTGATTCAGTGGAAATGTCTGGGGGTTTCTTGGTCATTTTGGCAATAGTAAAAGAGTAAAGATAGGGAGTAGATTTTTGTTTTTCTGGAGCTCCACAAAGCCAAATTCTCATGATTTCCTCTTCTTTCTCTCCTCCTCCCCATTTGCTCCTTCCGAGCTTAGAGAAGAGATGCTATTCTGTTAGGACAGGTGATTTCCCAAGCCAGTGTTGTCACCTTAAAATGTGACCCCTTCAAGGTAATAGCACTGGCTGTTTTTCATCAGTGACACTGACTGTCTGTAACACGAATATAACACAGCTGCTGCCTCCCTCGTGCCACAGAAAAATGTCCTGCTTTGTTTCAGGAAAATACTACAGAGCGGATCTGAACTTCCCCTCCTCCCTGCCAAGGCGGAAAGACAGCATGAAGCAGTTTGAATGTGATCCTCCTTTATCTTGCTGTGGTATTTTCCAGTCAAGGCTTATAGGTAAGCTGGATATTATCCTCCTGCAAATGTAAGGGTTTGGGAGGCTGGCTGTCATCATCTGCCAAAGCTCATGCTGGCTTTATAGCAGAAAAATTTCCTACCAGCACTCAATGTTGGCCACAATTCTCCATGGGCAACCACTGCAAGATCTTCTTAAATTGCAACATAGAGAGCACAGCTGTTTCTCTGTTCCTGGCAGAGAAAGTCAAAAGGAAGAAGTCAGAACTCTACCTGTGCCCTGCTGCTTGTCTGCAAGGGATTAATGTCTTATGCAGTTGTCCTGAATGGGCAGTGAGGAGTGAAGGGGCTGGCCAGAGGAAGCAGCTCCACAGTCAGCAGTGTGGTCACCTCGCTGCAGGGGATGGGTGGTGTGGGTTAGGCTGACTCAATTCACTCACCAGATGGAGTTGTTTGTGTTCCCTGAGCCAGATGCGTGACTGTGACAGTGCTGGTCTGCTGCAAATGCTCGTCTCTGATGGTTCAGATATATGGAGACAGCCAAATTCCTAACTGCTGTTTGCAAATTTGGAATGAATCTTCTCTAATTATCTTTCCAACACTCATTTTAGAATTGATGTTTCCACCAGAATGAGCTTTCTAATGAGCCCAATCAGTAGACAGTGTGAAAAAAAATGGGTAGAAAGGGACTGTCAGTGTATCCCATGTTGATAAAATTGCAAAGCTCTGAGCTGGTTTTTTTGGAGAAAGTATTTTGTAGTCGTTTCTCATCTGTCACACTTTGCTGTTGCCATCCAGGGGAAGCTCTGCTGGACCAGGAGGTGACAGTCAGCTACGTGTACTCGTCCCCTGCCCTCCGCTGCGTGCAGACAGCTCAGCACGTGCTGCAGGGTAAGGCAGCAACCCCTGCCAGGTGCTTCTGCCACACTGCCAAGCATCATCAAGCTTCTGTGAAGTCTCTGACATGAGCAATTAAGAAGATGTACAACTTTGTGGTTGTTTGTGGTTATCTTAAGCAGAGAAGATGAGGTGGTTTAGATTAGCTGGTAATGCAGGCAGCAACAAACCCGCTGGTGTGTGTACAGTCTGTGGGATAGGATGACATTAACACCAGTCCTTGATAGTTAAAATGGAATATAATGTTAGATGGTTGATGTTTCACATCTGCTTGAATTCAACATTCGTAGATGTTCATCAAATCACCACTGCCAACTCTTCCAGAAAATATTTTGAGCCAAAAAGCAGATGCTTCCAGAGCTCTGAAAGATCTGAATGTGAATCATGGCTGACTGCTTTCATGTTTTCTTTTGCAAGCTGAACTACTTTAATCCTTCATATTGCAGAACCTCTTTCCCTTCCTTTCCCTCTTTTCTTTTTTCCCCTCCTGTCCCTTTCAGCAGGTTCACAGCTCATTATCATGTTTACACCAGAATGCATTCACCACCAGTCAGTAACCTCTCTTGAAAACACTCAAAAAATAATGTTTCTTTTGACAAGAGAATTCCATTTCTAATACTGGACAATTTGGACAATTTACTGCCCCATTGATGAACACAGAGCAAAATGTTATATGAAAATGATAAAAGCATTTCCTGTCTGAAGTTTATTCAGATTGCAACATTATTGAGGTTTTTCCTTCTAGCATCACAAGAGAGCTTCAAAAATTATGATTATGATAATAATGATGATGATAAGTTGCAGTCCCTTTATACTAGTCAAAAATATTATGGCTTCCTTTAATCAATTGACAATAAGTAATTTACTTTCATTAATGAAAGTACAACAGCAATCAAGGCAGAATGTATAGCCTGAATGTAGCACTTCGAGTGTACCTTTCTCCTAAAATCTGTTTCTTGTTCTTGCAGGGCTTAAATTAAATAAAAAAGTCAAAATCAGGGTGGAACCAGGACTGTTTGAATGGACCAAGTGGGAAGCAAGCAGAGCAATCCCTAACTTCATGACTGTGGCAGAACTAGTAGAGGCATCTTACGACATAGATACAAGTTATAGGTAATGGCTCTGTGTCTGATGAAGCTGTGGGGTTTTTCCCTGAGGTATCTTGTCCTTTTTTGTGTCATAAATCATTACAAACACTGCAGAGTTGGAGTGGTTCTGATCAAAGTCAAATCAAAGTAAGATATGCTGTCACCAGCACATGGGTGCACTCACATAAAGCTCTTGTGCATGGGACCAGCCCTGCTCTGGGGTTGCCTTGAGAGCTGCTGGCTCAGGCCCACAGCTGGACATGTAGCATCACAACTGCATTATGGGCATTAATGCCAGGAGCTTTGCTTTTATCTTTGGTTCATGTGAAAACACTTTGGAAATGTGAGGAATAACCTCATTTTCAGTGACAAAGAAATGTGACATTAGATAAGGTTGGTCAGCCCTTGGCTGAGGGTCTGCAGGGCAGCAGCAAGAGGTTTTGGGGTCAGGCAAGATAAGAGCACTTCACTTTATTGGTGTTTGTGGCATTGTTTTAAGATGCTCAAAGATTACTACTGTGCTCAGCAAGGGCTTTTTGGAGCCCTCATAACTTGGTGGGGTGAGGGGTGATGCTGTTTCTGAGCACTTGCAAACCACAGCCCAGCAGGAAATGAAAAACCTCCAATTCAATCTAGCTCCCCCATCTTTGCTCTCAAAGCTGGCTGCTCAGTGTTTGCAGTGCTCAGCCAGATCCAGGAAATTACTCAGCTGTCTCTGGGATTTCCCACATATTCAAGAAAGGGGGAAGGAAACATCTCATGTCTTAATGCTTTCCTTACAGCCAAGGAAGTATCTGTGTTTGAGACTGCATAAAGTCTCCAAAATCCTTCTTTTTTTGGAGCACAGAGCTTTCTAGTGTGTTTTTCACTAACAAACTGTTTTCTCTAGAGTTTGGTGGGGGTTTTTTTGGTATAAAATCACTTGCCTCAAAAAAACCTGCAAATGCACAGCAGTGGGAGGTTCAGAGAGGAGGCTTTAAAGCAATGCTAACTACAGTGTTCAGGCCTCTCAGCTTGCTCAGGTCCAGGTAAAAATAGGGTGGATGAATTGCAAATTTGCACATAGAATGCCAGTTTCTTCCCATCACATTCAGGGCTGAAAAATCCTTGGGTGCCATGTGTTACTAACATGTGCTTGAGATCACTTAGAGAATCACTGGCAAGAGTGTCAGTAAAAATCAGATATAATATTAAGTGTAAGCACAACAGAATTAATTGGTAGGGTTCACTCTACTACTGACTAGATGGTTAAGGCACACCAAGGGAAAAAAACAACATACAAAATGCAGTCAATCAATCCAAACAGAAATAAAACAAGATCTCTGTGTGTGTGTGTGTGTCAAAAGGAACAACATTTAGCAGCATTTACCTTAGCTTATAACTTTAATTAAGCTTACTTACAAGCCTGATCTAGATATCTAAAGTACCTGAACATCTTAGAGAGCAGCACTGCTGGTGTATTTGCCATAGCACATCCACCCAGGTGTACACACAGACAGAAAGAGTCAGTGCTAGGTACCTGTGAAAAATTCCTCTCCAAACAAGCAAAATACTCACTTTGGATGTCTGCATGTCCTCACTGGGAAAAGGGTTGAGCCTCGAGGAGTGAGGGGATCAGCCCAGGATCTGTCATTGTTTGGGGATCCTATGAGTGCAGCAAATGGGAGATTTCCCAGCTTGGAGAGGTCCTGCTCACAGAAAGTTCTGGTCACTGCTGTGGTCCAGGAAAACTCCGAGGCTTTCATTTTGGACTGCTGTTTATAGGGCCCCGAGAAATGAGCTTTAGTCATAGCAAGGTTTCATCCTGGCCCCACTTTGGCATCACACTTTCTTTGAAAGTGTGAGAACAAGAACATCATGTCATTCAGGAGAAAAAAATAAAAAAATCCAAGGCTGCTCATAAAAAAGGCAGGAGCTCATTGGACAACAGCAGTGCCTGGGAGCAGACTAGCAGGTTATTTCTGATAAGCTCCAGAGAAGCTGAGCCCAGGGGCTGCTCATCAAGGCTGATGCCTAATGAGCATTACACAGATGATCATGAGATCAAAAGGGTGGGGGGAAGGATGCACCACCACATCAGGGGTCTGGTTTTACCATATTCACCCATTGCAGAGGGGCATGTTTCCATCACTCAAACCCCACCAGACGTCTGAGGCTGCCCTGATTTACAGCAGTGTGAAGGTCTGGCTCTGAGGTTTTTTGGGTGCCTGAAAGGCCCTGGTATATAAAAGAAAGAAGAATGCCTGGTCTCAGCAGAAGTGCTCAATCATCAGTGATGCATTGTGATTACTGTCCCTGGAAACACCTGGTTTTTTAACTCTAGCAGTGACAGTCTTTACTATCCATTTGACCAACAACACAGATAAGCCTCATTTGTTGTACATTTTTTACTTGGTATATTGAGGAGGTTTATGCTGAGGGACCAAATTTTGCAAGCATTCACATCATCAGTGTCTCTCCTTTGTTTGAACTCAGTCAGGGCTGGAAGACCCAGGCAGCTCTGCTGCCCATTTCTGGGCAGTGGTCCCTGCTGGCAGAATTACTCAAAGCTTTTCTTAGGCACAAATCCTGCTTTAAATAATCTCCACTGTAAATTATAAATTTTATTGAAGCCTGGTTTTGCCTGCATCTGGTGCTTTATGAGCTGTGAGACTTAGCCATGAGATTTAATGGGAATTACTCAGAGAGAAGCTAATGCTCCAGAGAAGCAGAGGTAGCAGTGTGCCAGCCAAGTCAGTAGATAAACCTTTTAACTAAGTGCCTTTTCTCTGGTGCAGTCATTCAGTGGTGCTAAGAGTTTCCCAGTATTCACCTAGATTAACATACAGATGTGATTTTATTGTCAGGGGTAACTTCCCACTCTCTTCTCTGGTGCCATTGGAAAGTTATGAAGACTATGTCAGCAGAAGCTCTGTGGTTATAAAACAGATCATCACTGCCTGCCCCAGCAAAGGTAAAGGTTTCAGGTCTTTGTATATTCTGTCAGACAGCTGCAGTAACAGGAACTGGCAGAGACTTGCCAGCAGAAGCACATTTAATGGGAGCTGCTGGCACTGCACACAGCTTAAGGCAGACTCAGTGCTTGTCCTGAGCTACACTGATGTAACACACGTGCAATTTATGGGACAGAAATGAAAAAAGTGATACAGAACTGAGACAGTAGAGTACTAAATTGCGAAAGTATATGCTTTTCTTGGTCTCTCTACATCAGGATGTAGTTTAGCAAAAGATAATGTTTTCCTGGAAAGCTTTTTTCTCTTTCCCTCGCAAATGGACTCTCACTAGCTGGTAAGCTCAACACACCAGATATTTTCTGCCCATCACAACATGCTTTGCCACATTATCAAAAAGTCTGCAAAGATGAACAGCCCCAAAGCCACCTCATCCCCATCTGCTGGGGGTTGGGGGGAATGTGGCAGTGCTGCAGCTCCCTCACCACTGTTCTTTGCTTTTCCTGGTGTGCCAGGTGTCATCCTCATCGTGGGCCATGGCTCCTCCTTGGCACCTCTCACCCGAGTGCTCACAGGGCTCCCCAACAGAGACAGCAGAGACCTTGCCCAGACAGCACAGAAGGTAAGAGGATTTTATTTCATCAGGAAGCTTCTGGGTTGTTTCATTACACTTCTAATAAGGAGACTGCTTATGCAGCAAGACGTGTGTAACAGCATGCCAACACCAATGACATCAGCTTTCTCATTCCAAAGGGAATCTCATGCAGTTGTAGCAAAGTGCTGGAGGTAAAGAGAAGGATTTTATTCTGGGAGCATTGTATGTGTCTAGCAGGTAAATCTTTGGAGAAGATTTTCATCTGGAAAGTCAATGCCATGTAATGCCTGAAAACAAGAGGCACATTTGGAAACTTCTCCACGTGGAGAAAGTCTCCTTCCTTTCAAAGTGGAAAAGAGAAGGCTTTGGGGCAACCTAATTGCCACCTTGCAGTACCTTAAGGGAGCCCACGAGAAAAATGGAGAGACATTTTACAAGAACCTGGAGTTACAGGACAAGGGGGAATGGCTTCAAACTGACAGAGAGTAGGTTTAGATTGGATATTAGGAAGAAATTCTTTACTGTTGGGGAGGGTGAAGCACAGGGACAGGTTGCCCAGGTATGGATGTGGACTGATGACACAAGTTCAGCTTTCATACCTCAGGCCTTGAGCCTGGTTTTAGCTCATTTCAGAAGTGACAGAATATCGGGGGCTTCTCTTCTCTGTAGCAAAGCCCTCGCTTCATGCCAAAGCAATGACCCTGCTGGTAACTTCCTTCCCAGATCCCTTCCCTTGGCATGTGTTTCTGCGAAGAACTGAAAGAGGAAAACAAATGGCAGATGGCCAACCCACCAGTGAAGACATTAACTCATGGAGCAAATGCAGCATTTAACTGGAGAAATACTATCATGGAAGATTAAAAGGTCATCTCTGCCTTTGCAGTTGTCAAAAAGGAGCCAAAGGCAGGTTATGGTTCATCACAGTCCAGTGATTCATCCCAAAGACACACAGAGGGTGGGAAATGCCCTCTCCGAGTTGTCAAAGCACAGAAAAACACTTCAGAGTTTGGTGCCTGAATTTTGTTTTTATTTTGGTGACTGAGAAGAAAGAACTCATGAGCTGGTGTTCAAGTGAGAAATAACACTTCTGGTGGTAGTGAGGAGAGTACCTTTTAACATTTTCTGAGAGTACAAATGTTTAATAAATAGGCATGTAACTACCTGATTATGAACTCCACTCCGAGAGGCTCTGAAGTAGACAATGTTGTATTTTTAAGACCGAACTACAACCAGCAAGAATTCCATTTTTTTGTTTTTTTTCTTCAGTCACTTGGATATTTTCAGACACCAGAAAAACTGCAACTGAAGAAGTAAACTCCTACCTGAAGAGAGGACCAGCTCTAGCTAAAGCCACTGTGTTTCCTGTTCACTCCATCAGTTCTGTGAGAGCAAATACCACATTGACTCTTTATTTACCTCTTCTACAAAGGGAGTCCATTTTCTATCACACCAGCTCCTCATCCAGGAATTCTCAAGTGATGTATATTGCAAAAGGGTCTAAATTATTCCTTTTGAAGGAAACTGAAGTGATTGATTTACTGTTTCTGGGACAAAGAAAGATGCCCTGTGTTACTGTACTGGTGACAAAACTGACATGAGCAACTCTAACTCAATCCTTCCTCAGATGGCACTTGCAGTTCAACAGCTTTGCTTTGTGCTGGTTTGTGCCAAACTTATTAATGGTGACCCATCTTCCCAGTGGGTCATCTGAAAGGTTTCTGTAGCTCTTCTCTATGTGATGTGTTTAATTAAGGGAATGCAGCCCTGAAATTTTATGCACAAACAGGAACATGCCTTTGCACAGTCTGTTTTTCTTCCTCTTTTCCTTCTTGGTTATCAGATAACTACCTCCAGGGAAGTACAAATGTTTCTTTCAATGAAAGGAAAAAATGAAAATGTATCTCCCAGTGCATGACTGAAAATGTTTTCATTTTCACTCCTCACTACCTGCTCCTATGTGACATCTCCCTGCATGCCATTAGCCATTGGGCCACGCAGTGGAGCCCATCCAACATTCCGGCTTTGGGGTTGAGAAGTGTCTGACAAGCACCTTTATCTGTGGGTGTAGAGATTTTGTTATCTCAGCTGTGCAGCTGCAATGATTCATTCTGACTTTCCAGCTCTGGTGGAGTTGTTTGAGCTCTCAGTTTTCTGACAGAGCTGCAATTTTACAGTGGAAGTCAAATGCCCCAGGACCAAGACAGGAGCTCTTTAATGAGCAAGGGCACAGGACTCAAGCTCAAGAGATGGGTGGCTACAGCTGCAGTCCCAGAAAAAGACAAAAACACCAAGTGTCACCACAACCTTTTCTTAATCAGGGGAAGCAGGATGCCAGTGCAGGGCTGAGAGCACTGTGGCTTGGCTACTTCTCCACATCTCCCCCCAGCACACGCTTGCTGTCAGCCAAGAGAGGCAGGTGTGGTGAGGATGCTGCTGCTCTGAGCTCAGGCCAGGCTCCTCTTGGTCAGCAGTGAGGGCACTGACTCACAGGTCTGGCTGAGAAAGGGCTGTATGATACAAAAAAATCAGCACAGCCACTTAAAAGACTGGCCATTTTTAAAGCATTAGTGATATATAATTTCATTACAAATTTCCCTCTACCTTTTCAGAAATAACGTAATTTTTTTCCCCATAATGCTCTTACATGTTAATCCTAGACTGTGCTGCAAACAACCACTTTGGATTAAAAATCTGTGTCTTCCTTTAAAATACCAAAATAAAATACCAACTGAGATATGTCCCTTCACCTATTGGCATCAGATATATTTTTTCAGGGTGGGTCTGTTGTGAAAAATAACTTGTAAGAACAGCATCACCTCCTCTCTTTAGCAGCTCTCCTATGCTGCTGCCATGACATACAACACAGCAATGAAATACTTCTCTTTACTTTTCAGTCCTTCTGGTCTGCAGAAATAGTGTTGCTAAAAGCCAGTTAATGGCACTCTAATCCTGCTGTTGTCCATCCAGCTCCTATCCTTAATGAGTGTGTGCAGCTCCCAAGTGCAGGTGATGGGAGGGGAGAAGGACGCGGCTGGGGGAAGTGTCTGTCTGTCTGTCTGTCTCTTACAGAGGAAGGATTTAACTGCTCCACTCGATCTTGGCATCTAATCAGATGCCCACAGTGCATGGACAACATTATTGACAAGCTAAATATACTTAACAGGCAGATTCCTAAAACACTTTGTTATAAATGAAATGTCAATTTCATCGGATTAATAATTTGCGCAAGCCAAATTATTAATATAAAAACAAATAAAATTTATTTCAATCAAATTGACAATCAAAATCAGCCACTATATAAGAAAGCAGGGCCAAGCCCAGGTTCTTGACTCTGGGTGACACATACACAGCTCTGACCACCAGCAGTTCAGAGAGGTAAGTGCACACCTTTGAGATGTTTGAGTCCAGTTTTTATACTGTTTTTCTTGCTCTTGGCTATGATATCTTTTGTCCTTTTCATTCTTGATGATACTCAGGTCCAGTGCTCAGTGGTCCATTTAGATGTTGATGTGTCCAAGGATTCTCTTTGTGTTCTGGTTGATGGTTTCCAGTAACTCATCCCAGCCTATGATGATCTTTCCGAGAAATCCTTATATGATGACAATGAGGTATCTTGAGTAATAGGTCCATTCATCAGCAATGTCCAGGGAGTAGCAGATCCTATCTCTTGCTTCTTTCAGATGGAAAAAGATTCTTGTTGGGTAAGGTGAAATCATGGGTCTGAGGTCATCCCTTGAGCTTGCCTGCACTTCTTATGTTAATTAGTACCTTCCTTGAGCAAGATGTCATGAGACTTGCCAAGGTGTATTCTGAACACAACTTAAGTTTAAACATATATACAATTTACAAGATATAGTTTACATTTTAGATCTTACATTAATAACTTATTACATTTATAGTGTTTTAATTTCTTATGAATTTTGACCCATCTACAACAACTTGAACCAAAATCTCACTGTGCTTTTCTTTTATTCTCAATATGGATGTACTCCAATGAATTTCAGTTCAGTGAAAGCAATGAATTAAACTTCAGAGCATTTTTAAAAGAGGGTCTGGGGACTTAAGTTTTCTCTTGTGGTGGTTTCTAATCCAGACACCACAGTGCTAAGCAGGTGAGGACAAATGCTTAGCCACAAAATACTATATTAAAGTTATAAAGACTTCCCCATGTCTGCTGTTTGATTCAACTGAACAGAAAGAATGTGAATAGAAGGAACAGGCAGCACACACAGGAGCCTGTTAAAACTATCTCAGTCTTAATAATGGAACGGCAAGGACAAGCTCTTCTGTTTATCAGGACCCTGCTTTTGGCTTTCCTGGGACCCTATGAGCACAGATTCACCTCTAAACACTTTTTAAGATCAGAGCTGAAATGATGTTTTCGACATACAAGGTTTCTTGGTTGTACAATCTGGTACTTAGAAGAGAGAGAATTCCTAAAGTGGTGTTTACACAGCATGCAGCTAATCACTAAACACAGGTGAAATGAAGAAAACGTCCGTGGAAGCTTCCAAGCTGTTTTTGTAGAAAGCAAAAGAAATAGGAAATCCTTTTCCAGTATCTTGTTTTGTTGTTTTTTTATGCAGCTCTAAAATTAGTTGTTGCTTTACTCCATTGCAGTTTTCTTTGACTGGATCCACTTCATTACAAAGTTATGTACTTCAGTAGATGCTTTTAGTACTGCCTTGAGAATCTGAAAGTTTTCTTTATATCTTCAAAAGTGGGAACATAAATTCTTTCGATGAAGACCTGCAGTGAAGCTAATCTGTGGTGACCCCTTGTGGGAAAACTCAGCCTCAGAGTTACACGGCTAAATCAGATCTGGGGTGACTGAGGGATGAGGAGGAAGAGCAGCAATTTTTTTTTAAACAATCATGCTTCCTCCATACCCGTCGAAAAGATATTAACATCAACATTTATAATGTTTGGGACTACTTTTAGATAAAGGAGCTTGGGGAGACACTTGAGTCAATTTCTTCTGAAAAGTGAGATAAAACAAGGCATGAATGTTGTGATCCTGATTTTTCTAAAGCTTTTTCCTTGTGCCAGCATTAATATTGGTGCAAGGAATAGGCACAGTTCTGCTGACTCTGAGAAATAGATATTTCTATTCTTCGCACAAATTTAAGTCACAGGTGAGGAATAAAACAGTTGAGTGGATTTTTGACTTCTCCAACAAAAAACACTGGGGGTCTCCAAAAGGAGCAAGTTCTGTTCTCAGGAGCAGTCTGTAACACATTAGAGATTTCCTGACGTTCTTAACTTTCCTTGAGTGTATTCCAGACAGGAGGGTTTTTATTTTTCCAGGAATGCCACTGGAGGTCACTCATGTACTAACAAACAGTGCTGCACGGGAAAAAAAGTAATTTAAAGTAACCAAGAATGAACTTAGCATGACTTGAAGGTGACGTTAAAATGGAAGTGAGTTTGGAAATCTGTGGTGCAGATAGTCCTTAAATTTACAGCAGACTATAATAAAAGTACCAAGTAAACCAATTATCTTAATTTTCTTATAGAAAGACCAAAAAAACTCCCCACAATATTAGCAAACTATGTTAGCTTTGATCTAGCTACAGTAATAAAGGAAATGAAACTCTATCAGAAAAAACAAAAAGAGGAAAAGAGAACCCATTTAAAAATTCTCACTGGGGTCACATCCCTTGACAAGAAATTGCAAACAAAGTATGACACAGGAGAAGAAAAACTGCATGGGAATTTTCTCACTATGATACTTCCGAGAGTAGAAAAATTGCAAGGAAGAGGTAATAAACTCTATTTCTATCTCCATAGATCCATTGATTTCTCTCTTGATCCATTTTTATCACTAACTTTCAAATTTTTGGATATATTTTTGCTGGAGTTCTGAGTTGTAGAGAAAAGGAAATTGTTAAAATGTTTTTCCTCCTTCTGCTAAACTAAGATTTCCTGCTCTGTGGTGAAGAATTAGGAAATGTATGTCTTATTTCAGCAGTATCAGTACAATATCTCATCCCAAATGGGCCCAAACTAGTTGTTTTACTTCAACAGCAAACTGCTACTGGCTAGCAATTCTCTGCCTCAGGCTCCAGGCCCATCAGCATTCATACCAAAATTCCCACAGTATGGGAGAGCCAATTAAAACCAGACAGATATATGTAATAATTAAGGTATTTCTTACAAATTATCAGGGAAGAAAAGTTTCAGAGCAGTTTTATTCACCTGCAGGAAGACAGAAAAAGACCTGTCAGTGGCATTTAGTGCTTGTACAACACTTTGTACAGCCCTGCTTTGCTCTGTATTTTTAATTTACTATTTATAGCTTTCTATTTGATTCTGGAAGCTTCTGGGAGGGTTCTGCAGGTGCTGTGTCCTGCCAGCCACTTCCTGATTGACAGGTTTTTGATTTCAAAAGAGCTACATGTTCAGTAATTATCTGCTGATAGGGGGTGCTGGACCGGGCTTTGTCTCCTCTGTAAGGATGCTTCTTCCACTGGGAGATGGGAGCAGAGCAAGCAGAGCTTTTGGAAATCTGTGTGGGGTGCTGGGAAAGGGCAGAAACTCCTCCAAGCAGTAGGGGCTGTGCAGCACCAAGGCTGATGAACCACTGGGCCTGATCTCCAGCACCCCGGAGAAATTTCCCTTGGCATGATGGTGGTGACAGCTCAGACAGGGCTGGGGCAGGGGGATGCTATGTCCGAGGCTCTCCCAGGGCTGTGGGGGGTGGGCTCCTTCCCTGTGGGAGGTGTGTGGAGCTCCAAGTGCCGTGTCCACGGAAGGAGGGGGTGTGCAGACTATTCCCTGTTAAGGAGGGACAATGGGATATCAGCTGGAACTCCATAGAGGTGAGAGCCTGAACCTGAGGTAGAGGGATGTCAGGGGCTGTGCTGGGGGGAGCAGTGGAGGAGGACACCCTTGAGGAAAGTTGCTGAAGTTCAAGGTTTCTGAGAGCAGCAGCAACGCTCCTAGTCCCTGCTCAGACCTAAGTGCAGAGTGTGTCAGTGTACAGGGCTGTGGGTGAGTGTGCAGGACACTGCTGGGAGCTCTGGGTGTACTGGAGGTGCAGGAATGTCCAGAGATGCTGCTGGTCATGGCACCCCAGAGTCCCTGGGGAAGGACTGAAGGACAAACAATGAAGCAGAATTGCAGACTTCACAAACAGAATTTTAATTAACCCCCAGCAGTCAGCAATTCAGTTTGCACATCTGACAGCTTTACAACACAGACTGGAGAATTGCATCAAACTACAGATATTTATGTGTCAATTGCTATGGTCATGAGTTCAGGTTTTTTGGTTGCTCAAAAAGTCAGTGACCTTGTACAGAAAGCAGGAAATGTAAAGGTGCTCCTGTCCCTGGAAGATTCAACTGTTCCATGTCATCATATCCGGTAGATGGATGTTGTGTTCACACCAGAAAATAAGTTAAGAGCATCCCTCAACAGAGATAACAGAGGCTCTAATATAATCTAAAATCATCTATCCCATGATTGGGCGGGAGGATGGTAGGAAGAGAAAGGAAAAAGGGAGGAAGATGTGAAGTGTTCTGTAGTGCTGCCTCTCACGATCACAGAAGTAAGGGCAGCCATAGGACCATGTGCCCTCTCCATAGCTGAGCTGGGCCCTTGTCTGGTTGTGAAGAAGAAACCCCACCTGTTTTCTCAGTTGGCATTTTTATCTGTAGTAAATCTAACATCCTGAGGCTTTTAAATGATGGATGTTGTAGAGACAATGAAGAGAAAGTAATGTGCACGGCATGTGCAACAGGACGGGGAGTCCAGAGTTTCCAGAAGCTTTTTGTTATGTTATCAGTCTCACATACAGAGTTGAGACAAAGTTTGTACAGAACTCATGCAATCCAAGAAACATCCAAAGATTTCCTGGTTGCAAAGTATTCTTAAAAGCTTTTTGGCCAATAGTGTGCTTCTAAAAGTTACAGGCAATCTGTCTTAACCAGTCTATAATAGTGCATGTATTCCAGTTACACACAATGCTCTTCTGTTATGCCTCAGTATAACAATAAACAGTATTCCTTTATTAAGCTTAAACCTATCTAGGTAAGTATACTTTTTGCAACTTCAACATCCATCTAGGCCAAGCCTAAGAACTGACCATTGTCTTTTAATGTCCTTGCTGCTTATAATTGTATCTTCTTCTAGTTTTCCCAAGCAAAGCTGTATTCTAACTTCTTTCTGACTTTATTCTCTGAAACCTGCTTTTATTTCTCACACCTAAGAGCCTTTCACCTTTTGTGATTTGCACACTGAGCCTTTAAAACAATGGATGTTATAGAGACGATGAAGAGAAAGTAAAGTATGTAACATCTCCCATATGCCAGTTCAGCATGGAAAATTGCATCAAAATTACTTCATCCCAAAGTGACATTTTTTTACCTAAAGTGCCTGTACTTCTGCACATCTGTTAGGGAATATTGTGCATTATCATTGTGGGGGGCTGCTTTTGGCCACCCAGCCAGGACGACAACACCGACAAATGATTCTTTAAGGAGCCAAGGGCCACCTCCAAAGCAGCCGCCCTTGTCCTTGTGAGGGAATTCAACTTGCTGGGTGTTCACTGGGGGCACCACACAGCTGGTCCAAACAGCTCCAGGAGATTCCCAAACAGCTGGACGACAACCTCTTGGGACAGGGACTCGGGCAGCCGGAGAGGTGCCCTCTGTGATTTGTTGCTTGTTCCCAGACAGGCTCTCGGGGCTGACGTGGGACTGTCTTGGCCACAGCGACAGCGCAGCCGCCGCCTTTCAGATCTCTGCTGCTTTGCCTGCGCCCGTCTGGCTCCCGAGATGGGCCAGGCACAGGTGAGCACGGCTGGAAAAGCAGCATCTTTTATTAATGTGTCCACAGCAAAGCTGTCGTCCCAAAAAGGATTCTGTCACCCAATGTGCCAGAAGCCAATCCCCACACAGAGTTCAGATATTTCCTTTATTTACACTTCTGCACAGAAAGAGGTGCTGGGTGGCAAATCCAGCACAGCGACTATCAAACTTTTCACTATTTATACATTTTAGCAAAAACAGTATTAATGTTCGTTGGCTACCAATTAGGTGGCTCTCTTATTATTTTCATCAAGTATTTCTTTCTAAAATTATACTTTTATAGTACCATATCTAAAAATTTAGATGTTACATTTATATGTAATCTGTAATTTTCTATATAATATATTGCATATATGATATTATCATTTTCAAAATACATTATTTCTCAATATTTATTACATATAGACATTAAAAATATTAAATAATACACAATGTTTGTATTTTATTGTAGGGTCTGACAAGCCTCTGTCCTGGCAGGAAGCCTTTGTTTAGATAAAGGGAACTGCAAAATCTCCAGATGTGGGGTCTGACAGGCCCCTGCCCTGGCAGGAAGGCCTGGAGATGAGGAGTTCACACAACCCCCCTGCAGGCCCCTCTTGGGGAAAGAGAGAATCTTTGTGGTTACAGCGAGAGAAGACAGACCCATGATCCTCTAGGAAACTCTATGTAAAATACCCTAATACCCATTGGTTTCTCACCCTGTCACACCCACCTCTGTACCCCATAAAAGAGACCCCTCTGCCCCGAGTCGGGGAGGATCCGTCTCTGGTCACCCCTTGGCAGAAGATGGAAGAACAAAGCTGCTTCTGCAGAACCACCAGAAGGACCTCTCCTCTCTCTGTCCGGGCCTGGCCATGGGGGTTTGCCTTGCAGAGCAGAGCTGAAATCACTGCTGAATCACTGAGAGCTGATGGCTGCTGAGCCAGGCACATCTGCAGGCACCCCCGGCCGAGGGCTGAGAGAAGCCACGACCCCCTGGGAGACGGTTCCTGACGGGATCACCTCTGCAGAGGGTTCCTGACGGGATCACCTCTGCAGAGGGTTCCTCACGGGATCGCCTCTGCAGAGGGTTCCTCACAGGATCACCTCTGTGGGCCAGCCACGGCTTCTTGGGTCTGAGCCCCAGACCCCAACCAGAACTGGCTGGGCAAACCCCCAGCCATATTACTTTATTTTATAATAGTATTTTGTTTTGGTATGTATTAAATAATAATATAATCTTTTATCTTCTTATTGACTAATATTGATTAGCAATAACTTATCCATAATCAAAAATTGTAATTAATAATGAATATTCGACAATTATGTATTGATTAAAAACATTTAATAGTTAATAAGCATAATAAATAATTAACTATTAATAACTAGCAATTGTATCTTGGCATTAATATCTCGATATTAATATTTCTCATCTACTGGTTAAAAGATTCCCTCGCTCCTTATGCTAACTAGTCTTGCTCTGTGCTCGGTCTGTCTCTTCTTTGGGAGAGTTTCCTTTGTTCTCGCTGGGTTTCTGGGCTCACTGAGCTGGGGTCGGTGGTCGCCATCTCCGCGTACCTGAAGCACTTTTCTCCCTCTTCAGAGCCAATTTCAGCACAGCTGCTGAGTCGTCTTTTTGAGTTTCTTCCTCATCTGGAACGTTCTGACAAATGTCCTTGTGGCCCGTCACTCCTGCCTCCTTGGAGTCCCCTCTGAGCAGGAGCTCCTTCTCCCGAGGCTTTGGGCACCTGCCCTCAGCTCTGACATCGCTGGTGCCTCTCAAGGCCTGAGGCTCAGCCAGGAGATTCTCCCGACAAGGAACTGATGTCCCTG
>JACBWW010000007.1:38709354-38726905 GCA_020086605.1 Lanius collurio | reverse complement strand
AGTGGATCCAGCTCACCCTCAGCACGTTTGCAGGGGATGGGAAGCTGAAAGGGGCAGGTAAAGTTGCTGCCTTTGCCATCTCTTGTACCTCAGCAGCAATAGGAGCACAGTGCTCCTGCTTCCTCTAATCACCATGGATCCCTCTTTGAGCAACAAAGTGGGCTAAGAGTGTTTTCCAACAGGTTTGAGAATCTGATGAGGAGAAACTTGGTATCTTGAAAGATGGCAAGAACTCCTTACACTAAGGAATGAAGCTCAGGGCTGCTAATTAAATGGAGCAGGGTGATGGTAGCAAGATACCTGTCATGAAGACAAAACAACTCAAAAGGGAGCCTGCCTTAGAGTATATGTATAAAACTGGGAAAAGAGAGGAACTAGGAACTGCTCTGTGTGCAGATGCAGAACATCCTTGGGAAAACTGAAACACAGAGAGACAGCTCACACAATTAGAGTGCTCCAATGAATGAAGGGCTTATTAGTAAAGACAGAAAGGGAGATTTTGGAGAGTTTTCCTCTATGTGAAGAAGCTGCTTGAATGAATTCTGTATATGGACAACATTTTTGCTAAGAGCTTGTGGATCGCTGATGATCATTGTGATGATGTGGCACAGTGCTAGGAATTTGTTACTGAGCCACCTCCTCACCCTGACCAGTTGAAAGTGTCCTTGAAACAGCTTAAGGAAGGCACATGGTAAAGAAGGATCCTGAGGCTGAGCTGCAACACACCAAAATAAAACCAAACCAAACCAAACAAGTAGTATACAGAAAGCAGAACCAAAACCAGACAAAAAAAAGAGAATTTAAAAACACTGCACCAGTGCGTTAAGATAAAAAAATTTAGTTTGAGTTCAAACAGGCAAAGGAAGATTTAGGGCAACAAGAAGAGCTTCTACAGATGCAAGGACAACAGCAAAACAAACAAGGAAAACATGGGCCTGGAATGGTGGCCTAGTGACAGGGAAAATGGAAAGAGCTGGGAAGCCCAGTGCTGCCTTTGACTTCACCAGCAATTCCCCCAAGTCTCTGTGCCAGCAGCAGGGTTCAAGAAAGACAGCAACTATCAGTAGTAGTAGATTAAATTGTGAGGACACAGCTTCATGGCTTCGTGAATACAGAGTAATTCTGCACTGAATTCAAAACCTGATTACAGGCTACATGGAATAAAGGAAGTTGCTGTGAGACTCTGAGATTATTAAGGGTCCAAAGATACACATTCCAGACAGAACAGTGACGGAAATGTTTATTCAAAGCATCTTAACATGTCTTTTTTACAAACAAAAATATTGCAGGCTTACCACACTAAGTCATCTACTTTGAAATTTCATTTTTTTGGGGTCTTTTCCTTTAGTTGTGCCCAATTCCTCTGTTTCCTCTGGTTCATCCCCCTAAATCAGTAATTTCTGTGGAGTAGAAAGAAAAACAGGGCAAAGAGATGCATTTTATTATAAAACACTGGAAAGCAATCCCAGTAATCTAAAACATAACTCTTAAGATTCTGCTGTCCACCTCAGTCCTCCTCACCCACTGCCTTTCAATGGCAATACTTGAATTTAAGTTGTTTATGTCACTTGTCAGCTGGCAAACAGTACACACAGACTGCCAGCCAGCCCATGTGTAACTCTGGATCAGCCAAAGAATGTCTCCTGGTTAGATGAGATCATAAGGAATGCGAAACAAGGAGGGCATCTCTGTGTGAAAAAAAATTCTGGTAAAGGGGCAGGGAATACTAGGCTGCAAGAAAACAGATTTTGTTACATCTGCTCTTCACAGGATACATATTTTCTTCAAATCATTCCCTCTTAGTATAAATTAATCTTGGTAAACATAAAGACAAGGGGAACAATATGTTGCTTCATTAATTATGGATGGAGACCTGTGCTGAAAAATATGTAAAATCATCCAACTCCTTGATTCTGGAAATAAAGTGTTGGAAGGAACTTTGAGAACATCTGTCACGTTTCTGTGTTTCCAGGCATTGGCATCTGCCTCTGTGCCATACCTGACAAATACCTGGGATCATTTGTTCTCAAAAACACCCTACAAAAGCCACTGGGGAAACCAGAACTGCTTTGTTGCAGTGGCCCAGAAAATGTATTAGAATCAAGTTAAGTCCTAATGGTTATTTGAGTCCAAGGGTATTTGAGACAAACAAGGCTCAATGCACTTTTGCCAAATCCAAAGCAGTGCCATGACCTGCTGAGATCTCTGCTGGATTTGACCCAAGCCCAGAGATCCTGTAAGGTGTCAGTCCCACACACCAGGTCAGCCAGCTGCCTGCTCTGCCCTGAAGCTGGAGAGCACCTTCAGAGGTGAAAACTGAGAGACTGCAAGAGCTGACCTAAATGTTTAGTGCATACCTCCAGGCATTTTCATGTGGTTTAAGAGATTTTCTGATCCCTGAAGACAGTGGTTTGCTTGGATTTATTCTAAAATGGACTGACTACAAATGAATACATTTATCTGCTATTTTCATACATCAGATAGCCAAACTTGTAAATTTTAAGAATAAATACAAACAACACAATTGGGTGGAGGCCTTTAAGCTAAATATGAGTAAACATGGAGGCATCCCTGTTGCTTCTTGTAATTGTCTATTTAAAACAGGCTTCTGAACTGCCTGGAAGAAAACCTGAGCATCTGAATTCAAATCTCAATTTGGTTTGTAGGAGAAACAAACCAACCAGAAGCTATTCAAACCATAATGCATGACAACACCTAAAATTTGTTTCTTTGTATTTGTTTAGCCTGCTTTTGAACTACAATTGAGAGAATCAAAAATATACAGTTGCATTCATGACAGAAAAGTGAAGTGCTCAAAACTGCCTAAACTTCTTAGGATCTGACATCTCATTTTTGTAAAAAAGAAAAACAAACAAAAACAGTTTGGAAATGCAGTCTCTTACAAATTCAGCTCTGCAAGTACTGCCAACTGTACATGCACAAAAGCATCACTTTTAATTTGTACTGTTGCAGTATGTGAATTTAACTTCTCAGAGTCCACCTCTCCAGAGGACTGCCCTCCTTATGAAAGGCAGAGATTCCCATTGTCTCCCAGCAGCAGCACGGCTTCAGCTGATTGACATCTGTAATTTCAAACCCTGACTGCTAATTCAGGAATGAGCACACATGCCCCATTTCTCACCTTGATCCTACTGACCTTGGTTTACTTCTTCCTCTCTTCCCTCACCTTCCCCTTCATCACTTGCTGGGTTAAAAACTTCACTGGAGGGCTCATGACCTCCACCCTCTGCAGTGACTGAAATATGAGAAATTAGAAATACTGAAGAAAATCAGTTTTACAAATTTGCACTCAGCCTTTGTTTTCATGCAATACCAGCTAACTCCTGCTGAAGGCTGCAGTTGTTCACATGAAAATCCTACAAAATCCTCTCTGTTTATTATCAAGTTTGTATAATAAGCCATCATATAGAATAAAATAACTCACAGGCTTCCCAAGACAGTTGTATCTCATGCTGTGTGAAATAAAACAGATACATACACACATATTGTGCAGTTTATGAGTGGACTTGGAAGTTCCAAACATTCAATACATGGAAAATCATAGGAAAAACAAAACACACAACTCCTCTCACATCACTTGATATTAAACCTGTAAAACCATGGTCACCATAGTGAGTGAAANCCTCTCACATCACTTGATATTAAACCTGTAAAACCATGGTCACCATAGTGAGTGAAAGCATGGAGTTTTCAGATGTTTCCAGAACAAACCTGTAACTGATGGAATATTCTCCTCTTCAGTTACTGCTCCTTCTGCTTCTTTGGGGGCTGGCTCCTCATCATGGGGAGACCAGGGTGTTAATCTGGTAATTTCTGATGCTTTCCATTTTGGTTCAACAGGTAATGGTGGTTCATCCTCTTCTTCCTCCTCTTTTTCCTAGAAGAGAACTCATGACATCCAGCATCTCATTGCTGCAGACAGTAACTAAGATGATGGGTTAGTCTACTAAAACCTCCTTATCTGGGATCAAAATGGCAATGACTGGAAAGTATTTACAGGTGGAGGAACTTCAGCAGCTGCAAATCTTGGACAAAAGCTACACTTTGAACCTTGATGAAGTTCAGTTGACTACTACTGATGATTGATACCTGATGCTCTGTCTGGTGGATGCTGCACTTTCTCACACAGAAGCAGCATGAAAAGCCAGTTGTTTCTGCCTAAATCTTTGCCTAGGGAAGACATTTGAAAGGATCTAGGAAGCAGTAAGGTAGTGCACAAAGCTTCTGGTTTTGAAATGTGGAGATATTTTTATAAATTTGAAAAAAATCATGCTTTTTCTACAAATATGAAGGAGTCAATAATTGAATGATTTTATTATTAGCCAATCTTTTCTCTAATTTTTTATGGGCTTTGTTCTGCAATTACTTCAACTAAAGCAAAAGGGCAAAATTTAATCTTACTTTAGTGATAGTACTGAACCTTGCTTTACAAAGCTCATCCAAGAATTCTCAGCTGAACTAAGGAAATACACATTACTTTGGATACTCCTATCAATCTGATAGTTAATTGAGGATCTCTTGCTTTTAGCCAGAAAAAAGTAAAACAGTCTCCAAGCTTTGCAAATCTCTATCACAAGTGGCAGGATTTTGATGATTTTTGTTCTATCCTTCAGAAATGATTGCTGCATCAGAGAATTTTTAAAGATTGTGTAATGGGAACTAATGTCACATAACAGAAGTAGCAAACTCTAAGCTAAAATGTGGCCATTTTTCTTGGAATCAAACAGTAATATTAAAATACATTTCTTATTTCTGTAGCTATTTTTGCATCATATTAATCAGGAATGTTTAAAACATTAATGCATAAAGGAGAAGGGAAAATACACTTTGATGCCAGCCACTCCCTACATCTATTAGAAGCTGTGGGTATGAAGTTCCTAACAGAACTGGGACAACAATAGGACATATTTCCCAAATATGAATCTGCTGGAAATCACCATTTGCATGCATAGCACCAAGCAGTTGAGAAATACAAGAAATATTGTTCATTGCTTTCTGGTGTTCAGAAGAAAATGTCATAGAGGCTAAATGTGCAGACAAATATATCTATATTCCTCTGTGATTTGAAACTTCAAATGTTTTGGGAAGGTCCTGATTCTTTTTAAGCAGAAAGGATTCATGTCTGCAAGCAGTGCAAAATCACACTTAGTAGTTTTCAAAGCTTACACAGTAGAGAATACTAGAAAAAAAGGCAAAATGAAACCTTATTTAGTTTTTAAGAATGCACAAGTTTCCACCCTTTTTGACTCATAAGATCTACTTTAACATCACTGTCTGTAAGGCATTTTATATATTCCTCAACAATAGATTTGATTTACTGAGTTCTCTAATACTCACTACAACTTCCACTATTTCTTTTACCTGCACTGGTTCTGTGTATTCACCATGCTGCTCACATCCAATATCAAAGATGAATTTGCCACGACCTAAAGGCTGCATAAAGACATAAAAACATCAGCAGAACTAAACAGTTAATCCATTCTAAGCACAGGAATGTAAAATATCCTTTACTACAAATTCCATACAATACTCAGTAGCACTGCAGTTTGAAAGCAATGTTGCAAAGAGATTTGGCATTGTGTCCTACAGATTAATTCAGTTTCATGTGTCACACTCATGGTACAAGAAATACTACAAAAGATCAGAAGCCTAGCTTCTTATTTTAAGTGGAAATAGGTCATATTAAGGCAATTCCATGCTAACTGTTCAGATAAATAGAAAGTGTTCCTGCACACTTACCTTACCATTGAGAAACCTGCCCTTAAATCTATGGTTTAGGTGGATAAGTTCAGCTCGTCCTTCCTGGATTCCATTTACCCAAGCACCGACATACTTAGATCCTGTGTCTTTATAGACATATGTGCCTTGCCCATGCCTAAGGAGAAAATAATTATTTTGTTTTATACCAGTGAGTATTAAGAATTTAAGATGTTGTTATAATTAAGGTACAAAAAAAGCAGCTGAAACTACTCAAGCTGGACTAAATTGCCAAGGTCACCCCGGATGTCATTTGCTGCAGTCAGACATGCTCTGAAAATAATATTTGCATTTTAATGCCATTGGGTGACTTGAAACATCCCAGTGAGAATGAAACAAACCTCTTGTTGTCAGCCCATTCTCCAGTATAGGTGTCTCCATTTGCATACAGATATTCTCCATAGCCCTGTCTCTGGTCATGCATCCAGTCTCCTTCAAGGACAAAAGGAGAAAAGCAGTGTGAGATCTCGTTTATTTCTTTGTGTGATACAGTGGCCAGTTTGTAACATTATCATACCAGTATTAGAGAAGGAAAAGAAAGCCACGGTACTGTTGGAATTCCTCACTATTCCTCACACCATTCCTTACTCTGAAGTAGAGTCCCTTGCTCTTTTTTCATCAGTCTATTCTTCTCCACATGTATTTATGCTGCTGCCTGACCTCCCTCTCCATTTTTCCATCATTATCTGTCTCCGTTATCACTTTCTATTACCATTATGAACACATAACAACCCAGTCCTATCTTTAAATGGGGTAATGTATTACAGCTGCATTAGATAATGTGACTTTTCCACATAAATTTAAAGAGGAGCTACTTTAACTTATTTGCTAAAATTGTCCTGTCAGTCATGGGGTAAATATATTCAGAAGGATACTAGATGGTGTGTCTTAATTATTCTTCTAATCAAACTTAAAAGAAGTTTAAAAAAAATAAAATCACAGTGCATGTATTCCTGCACAGCAAGATTGGGCTGCGCTTTTTGCTCTCAGCTTTTAGCCCTCACAATATGTCTTTTTTTTTCTAGCTTAAGAAAGGAGGGGGGAAATATTGTCCCTTGAAACTTAACTGATATTCTGAGTATTTCAGGTACTCTTCAGCAAGCAGGGAAACTCTGAATTTCAACTTCTACAAACTTCAGAGGTGTCCCAATCCCTCAATAAGGGCTCTGGTAAGCAGCCTATTTTTTTTTAACAATAGATTTAACAAATGTCCTAACATAAATCCCCATAAAAGAACCCCAAACTTCTCAGAACTATTACTAGAACGGGAATAAGAGGACAGTATCTAGTAGCAAATGTATCTTCTTAAAATAAGACATTCTCCAATTCACTATCTCTTTTCATTTGCAGTGCAGGAGGAGTGAGAAGGGAATGTGTCCTTTTGGGTACAGAAATCCTTGCAACTGTGTTCAGTGTTTTACCTGTGTATTTTGATCCATCTGGATAAAAAAATACACCTTTTCCGTGCTTTTTGTTTTCAAGGTATTCTCCGGTGTAGAGAGCACCGTTTTTAAACCTGTAGGTCCCCTGAAACACATTTGGTACAGATGAAATACCTGTCAGTTCTCACCCTGGGTTCAATACAGTGCCCAAATAACACAACAGCAGAAGCAGAACCACGACCAGGGTCGGTGCCTTACACGTCCACTCCTCAAACCACGCTCGTATTGTCCTTCGTAGGTGTCACCATTGGGCAGCCGTGCCTTCCCAAATCCATGCCGCTGCCCTTCGGAATTGCGATCGCCTTCATATTCCTGACAAACGCGGAGGGAAAACTGTTAAAGGGCTGAGCCTGACTGAATCCAACCTCACCAGACAGAGGGAATCAGGTGTTTGGGAAAAGCTGCTCCAGCTCGGCTTCAATCCGACCCTGGCACCCCAAGCCTTCTTGGCACCCAACGTGGAAAAGCGTGGATGCGTTGTTTCAATCCCATGGAAAAAGCGGGGCAGGTGGCACCGGGACTGACACAGCCGCACTCCCGAAACGCCCTGCCCGGGGAAATCCCCTCGGCAACTCTCCTCGGCCCTGCCCGGCGGGCACCGAGCGCTTCATCCCCGGGCATGTTCCCTGTCCCTCTGCCTTCCCCGCTGCCCGCCCGCCCCTCCCGGGCCCCCGCGCACCCCGATGCCTGCCCCGGCCTCCTCGGACTCGCCGCCCTCAGAGCCCAGATCCGACATGGCCGCGGCGTCGCCGTCGCTGTGACAACCGAGCGGGGCGGCGGCGGGGCCTGCTCCGCTCCCGGACAGCGCCGAGCGCAGGGAGACGAACTCTCCTCGCTGCTTGTTAGAAAGCGGGCATTAATGAGTCCGTTTTGAAGGAGCATGAGGATAGCTCCCCAGAACATGCGTGTCAGTCATCAAAACTTTTACCTATTTGTACAAAGCAAAGAGATTACTGTTCATGGGCTTACAATTTACATAATTGTCTTCATTAGTGTTCTGCCTTCTATTCGTTATTGGTTTCTCGCTTCTCATGCTAATTAGGCCTCATTTTTCAGTATTTTTATTATCTTTCTCCCAGAGAGGGCACCTCTGCTTTATGTAATGTGGTTTATAAATCCTGTTCAGTTCCCCTCCTCCTCCTAGGCTCTGCTAGCTTCCTTCTCCAGGTCTGAGAGCAGTAAAGGGTGTCAAGCCCTAAACTTTTAATTGATTTTTCTAACACATGGACATCAGCCAGAGCTCACCCATCAGCTGTTAACTATTTCACTGATTAAGTCTCTTCTCAACATTTCCCCCTGCTGCTGCCCAGGCTCCTTTTAAAACAGTGCCAGACTCTGTCAGTGGTGGCCAGCATCAGGATGAGGAGCAATGGCCATAAAATAAAACACAAGAATTCCACCTCAACACGAAGAATAACTTCTTCACATTGAGGGTGGCAGAGCTCTGGAAGAGCTGCCCAGGGAGGTTGTGGAGTCTCCCTCTCTGGAGACATTCCAAACCCACCGGGATGTGTTCTTGTCACCTGCTCTGGATGGCCCTGCCTTGGCAGGGGGTTGGACTGGGTGATCTCCCGAAGTCCCTCCAACCCTCTGCCTCTTCCCCTTGGCTTTTCCCAGCCAGTGCCTTTTGTGTGTTGAAACTGGTGATGTCTTGGATGGGACCTGAGAGCTCCCAGTAGTTAAGCTGGTGTGGCACCAAAACAACATTTTAGATTTTAAACCCTGTCCTTCAGCTAGATTCTTTTATTTTTGGGTGGTTTATTAATGTTCAGAAATACCAGTCCACTTCCTGTTTGCTCTCTTACAGGAGTCCAGCAAATCACCTCACCATCACTTTGCACAGTAATTTAATGGCCAAGGATTCACAAGAGGCACCAGGCAAGGATATGCTTGGTGAAAAGCAGTGAGCTAGACAAGCACTGGGCAGAGCAGGTGACACTTCTGAGGAAGACAGGATTGGCAAGTGGTTGGAAAATGTGGTGGAGGTCACCTTATGCCCTAGATCAAAGCTTCTCCACCCAAACCAGAAGAAAAACAGGGTCATCACTATACAAAGATACACCATATTCAGGTGAGTTTTCAGAGGTAGGAATCTAAATAGCTAGTATTTAGATAATTAATGGATACTAATAGGGTGTCACTTCTGTCTTTTTGTCTTCAGCTGGGTAAAGATGCAAAAAGAAGAGGCTATTGCTAAATACCTCTGTGTCCATAGGAACTGGCTTCAGTTACTCATTTGAGAGCTCCTTCCCTTTGGAACTGTTAAGAACACTGAAATTAAATTTTGTTAGCTGGTAGAGCACTAAGAAGCTACACATTTATTGACTCCAAACTGTACGGTTATTTCTCTTCCCTGCACATTTGCAGCATTTGACTAGGGAAGCCTAATTTGCATAATGTACTGTTAATAAACAACTGTAGAATATGCAAACTACTGCTCTGCTGAGCTCCTGCAGAGCTGACATGAGTGCACATTATCTGAAACACAGTCTGTGCAGTTCCTTCTTTCTTACTCTTTATGATGCCTCTGATTCTCCCTTGCACCTAAGTCTGGCTAAATGCTTTTATCTACGATAAGGTAATGTCTCTAATTATAAAAGTGCTCACTTGGTCTGTGCATGGCATATTAATTCTAAGCAGACACTGTGGCTCAGAGAATTTATGTTTGGAATGCATAGGGAACTGCTCCCTGTTAAGCAAAAATAACCAGACGTGTCTTTTGGCCTGGAAGGGAACAGCTCTGACACAAACAGGAAGCAGCATCATGATACCAGAGTCACTCCCTTGGATGACCACTAATAATGATCATCAACAGCTCTTGCTTAATTTTTCAGAGTTCTGATGGAGGAAAAGGGTCTGAAGGAGGTCAGTTTTCTTGGGAAACAGCCATCTCTTTCTTTATAAAAGTTAAACTGCTTAGCACCCAGAAGTGGCAGAAAGAACAAATGTCTTTATGACAGGATCATTAAATGAGGGAGGCATCATGTAAAGTTTTCCACACCTAGAAACTGTCTTGTGAGAACAACTACAATTTAAAAGGATATGTATAATTAATGACAAGAGGAATTTATCTTGTAGTTTCTTGTCTTCCCGTTGAATTTGGGTGTATTTAAATGTCAGAATAAAGTTAAGCTTCGGGTATGTCACTTTTGAAAGGAGGGCTGCTATCATCCTTATTTTCCTGTTCTTTTCCCTTTTCTGTCAAAGGACCAATGTTCTTAAGGTCTTGCTGCTCTTGTGTACAAATTTCATTTGTCCGAAGTCCCGAGAGGGTAATTTGTGTTGATTATCTGCTCCTTGCTGCTGGCTGAGCTGGCAGCTGCCTGCATTGACTGCCAGTCACCCTCGCAGGGACAGCAGAAGCTGCCACAGCTGCGAGTGGCCCTGGGGAAGCTCCTGGTTTGAGTCTGACAGAAGCCCCATAGGGAGCCAGAGCTCCACTGAAACCCAAAGCCACCGCTGTGAGAGGTGCTTAAAAACAGAGAAAGACACAGGGAAGGAAAAGGCTGCTGGGAACATGAGCCCAGAAGGTGCCTTCTGTGGAAGAGGACAGCCCTAGATGTCCTTTCATCCTGCCTTGCAGGTCCTCACTGTGATTTTAACCAGGGAGCTCCTCTGCAGAGAGAAATGGACTAAAAGCACTTTTAAGGCCAGTTATGCACCTGTTTCTCCTTGGACTTTACCTTCTGTTAGGAGGGGGAGACTTTTGGCAGTGTAGAGGTTTTGCAGGGAAAATGCTGCTGTGCCAGGCCTGTGAAACAACCTGAATGCTTCCTTCCAGCACTGACCAAGCTCTGAGAACACACAATGAACATTAGAAATGACAGGACTATTTGTTGACCTCTACGTTCCCATCAGTGTCTTGCTTCAAAGGGGTGATTAAAATACAGCAGGGTGCACACACAGCCTCTGAAGTGGTAAAGGCAGCATGCTGCTTAATTCCCACTCAGTGCTCTTTGGAATTCCTGCCCTCCAGGAGCTTGCTGCTCTCTGCCCCTGTTTTACCGTGCCTTCTTCTTCTAGGGCCACTGCCTCTGTGAGCCAGCTTTTCTCCACCCTGTCAGCAGTGTGGCCTTTTCATCTTCTGCCATCAAAATTAACAGGACAAGTGGAGGTAATTTGCCTGACTCACAGGTTGGTTTCCTCACTTCACATGTTCCTCAATCCTTCCTGATGGAGTTGGTTACTCTGGGAGGGCCAGTCCTTGGCACTCAAGTCAATGTGAGTTTTGCTATGGGCTCGATTAGAGATGCAAGTGATCCTTCATTGCTTTTGGTAGGGCAGACCTGGGCAGGGTTCCATCTTTTGACAAGACTTTAAAGAACAGAAATCTGCAAGGAAATATTTTTTTTATCGCTTAGAAGACAGCAATTTACATCTTTCTCCTTATAAAAATGTAATGCATAGCTGGTAACAGACACTAGCAAAGTGTAAACAGGAGCTGTCAGGAAAAACTTAATGAAATCAGTTCTGTTGCTCCTGAAATATAAATATAAACCAGATTGTTTTCCTTTTGGAGGAAAAATGTGAGATTAGGGAATTGAAATAATATCCTAAGGGGAGTTCTTGCTTGGGAATATACATTTCAGGTAGTTTTATTTTTCTGCACTATATACTATCAGACACACTCAAAGAATTCAACATATTTTCTTAGATTATGGGAACAAACAGTGGACAAAGTGTAATTTACTGTCACTAACTTCCATATACTCTTTTTTTTCATTCAACTCAGCATTAAGCAAGATTCTGAAATGTCAAAATGGAAGCTTCTCTCTGCAGAGCTCTTTTTAAGCTCTTTACTGTCAAAATGAAATCTGCTTACTCTGTGTGTATGCCAAGTAAAGATAGCCTCTTTTTGTGCTCATAACTAAGTCAGAAAAACAAGCAAATGACCTTTCTAGCCACTCAGTTTACAAGGGCCTACTCCAAGTACAATTAACATTGCATAGCCTAAAGGCAGGATGATTCGAAAAGCTAAGTTTGTGTGAAATCCATTCTTGAAATACAGATAATGCTTTTCTTGTCTCTTGGCTAAATATGACCTTTCATTTCCCTCCTGCAGATTGTCCAAGGGAAAGTGTTCTGCTGTATTTATATCCCGAATCCCATTTCTCTGACCTCACTGCTCAGTTTGAAGTACAGACTGCATTCCCTTCTTCAGACATCTGGGAAAGTTGTCAGGGTTTTCCTTTTACCGAAGGGGTCTCCCTTTCCACTAAAGTGAAGTAGGGACATACAGAGGTCACTTTGGTTCCATTTAGGAAGTTGTTGCTGATGTCTTTTCTCAAGACTTTGATGATCGTCAATGTTACTCGTGATACCAAGAAAGCAGTTGGCATTCATGAGATAAAAGAAAAATCCTATGGTCAGTATAAGAATAAAGCAGCATCAGTATTACCGTTTTCTCTGTTTTTCTGTGGAAGCATTTTTGGGTTTTTTTTGTTGTTTGTTTTTGGGGTTTTTTTTGTTTTTTTATTAAATAAAACCCCAAGCCTAAGCTTCTTTATTCAGGCAGAGCTTGTAATGACCTAAAGCTCAAGCAGCCCAGTCCCTTTGTCTATACCCCCTGAAGTCCTAACCTGGTAATTCAGAATTTATTCAACAGACAATAATGAAATGATTGAGGTAGATGGGACTGTTTTGCTGTCTCCTCATTCCTGTCAGCTCAAATACCTTCATACTTCCTCTTCTTATTCATGACTTGCAAGGCAATTGCTTTAGTGTAAGCTCTCTGTTCTGGTCTGCTTTCTATTTTGCCATGGTTCTGGTATTTGATTTCTACTACAATATGCCTCAGTGCTCCCTTCTCATGCAACTACCCTTCAGTGATCAAGTCTGCAAGCAAGGAAAAAGGAAATCTGCTGGCAGCCTACCTTCCCTGATTCACTCTGTTTACTCCTCAGCAATCGTTTCTGCAGCTATATCTTGCACCTCCACCCAGATCTTCAGGAAATTTAAGAGCAGAAATAAGGGCAAAATAACAAGAGAAACTATCCCATTTCCTGCAGGAAGCAGAATTAATTCCTCAAGATAAGTTGCTCAAAATAGATTTGTATTTTGTAACGAACGATGATCTACATGTTGTTTCACAAATTCCATCTATAATAACACAGCTTGGTTGTGTCTTGGTTATGTTTTTGTTATTTGGAATTGTTTTTTTTCAATTCTGCATTCTCAGATCATTGTTCATTTTTCTGTGAGCAGGTGGCTGAAGGTGTGAGGGCTGGTCCAGGGAACCTCCATCCCTGCTATGGGAGCCACTGACCCCAGGAGCAGCAGCTCCTGTGCAGCAGCTCTGCCCAGGACTCCCTTCAGCAGATCCTACCCCAGAAAACACCACTGCTGCTACAGCCACTTTTTAAACAGATCCTTCCTTAGACAGCATGAGGTGATTTAACCATCCCACTCTCCAGCCCTCTGAAAAGCTTTGGGAAGAGTCAGAGCAGCCAGAGTCCAATAGACAATTCACAGGTTTCAAATAAATGCTGTTATTTCTATTTGTCTCCTCCAGGCTAACCAATATCTATCTTTATGTAGGTATCTTTATGCAGTTTTACTGCCCCTCCCTGTCCATGTTCCACATGTTATAGGGTGTTTTCTTCACAAGTCCTCTTTAGTACTCAGGTACTGCCCAGCTCTGCCTGGGGAAAAGCCTGTGCTGGCCCAGTGGTTTTGTCTGCTGGTGTCTTTTCCTAAAGCTACCAGCTGGTGATTGTCACTGGCTTTCTGGCAAGATACACACAGTGGAAGTACCAGTGTGGAAATTCTGTGGTCATACTAGTGTGGCACTGAGCCAGCACTAAAATTTCTCCTCAACAGGCAGGACATAATGTGCTAACTCAGCTCGACGGCTTCCAGCCCCTCCAAGTACCCATCTACTCCCAAACATACAGGCACAGCCTTCAAAGCCTCTCTTTTTTTGCCTCTTTTAGATATATATAGATTTTTTTTGTCTGCCAAAGCTTGATGGCAGGTTATATTTGGATTGTGCTGATGTGAATGACATATACAATATTCCAGCTGCTCTGTTGAGAAAATAAAGCATGTAAAACTAATAAAGGCAACAAAAGCCATGATTATATCAGTCCTGAGAATCCTGCTACTTGTAGAGAATAAAGTCTAAGTAAATATAGATTTTTAGATAGTCAAATACTATTTAACAACCCATTATCATGTAAATAAGTTATTAATTTTTCTGTTCCCCTAAGACAAAGAGATCACTCCGTAGCCAAACAGATTAGTCTTTTCCATCTGTGCAATTATGAATCATAAAAGATACTTTTTAATGCAATATACTGGAAAGAAAATAAATATTTTAGTCAGCTAAGGGATGCAATAGTTGGCATCCAGACCTCTGCTCAGTCAGCATCAGCTATTCAGTGAAGGAAAGATGCTGCTGACATCCACTGATTTCAAAGTGTTTTGAGTTGTGTGGACTTGAGGAGTTAAGAGCACCACTTGTGAAAGAAACGGGGAAATTAGATTATCTCTTCTGAGAGAAGCACCATCACAAACACATGAAAGCATCTGCCAACTCATACATCTTTACTTCTGTTTGTCTTTGCAGACAAGAACTTGTCCTTTTCCAATTCCTCTGGTATGAACATTGCCAAGGGCTTAAAAAGCCAAACCACTGCCACACTTTCTACCCAGCACAACAATTTCCTGGATATAATCCTTAATTTGTGTTTCCTTCTGGAAAGCAACTGGCAAAGTGTGAATTCTGTTTGTTTTTCTGGGAGGTTCTAGATTACACATGTTATTTTAAAACTTGTGTGTGTGTTCTGCTTTTTTAACCATGTAGATCTCCTTTTAATCTCTTCCTGACCTCTGCCCCCCTGCACCAGCAGGCTGTTGTGCAACTTGCAGCACGAGCTCCTGCTGCTCTCTCTCCCTGTATTCCTACTTATTTGATGGCTTCTGGCAATTGTAGCTGCTGGTGACCCACACAGGCATAGCAGAGACAGCAGCTGTGCCAAGTGTGGAAGCCAGCAGGTTTCAGTGATGCCAGGGGAAGGGATTACAGGAAACATATTTTTGAATGGGAGATGCAGTTTCTGCTTTAAGTATGAAAAATATCAGGGTTTTCTGGGGCTGTTTGACTCTTGCTTTTTGCAAGCTGCTTGTAACTGAGAACAGTAAGATAATTGAGAAGGTTAAATTCTTTAAGGAATTCAAAAAGGACCAAAGTGACAGCAATTTAAAAAAAATGAGGATTTCACATGATGATAAATAGTTGTTTTAATAATTTGGGATGGCTAACCATGGATACAAATCCACTGTGGTGGATTTGACCTTTTCTGCTGTAAAAAGACAAATATTTTTTCTTTTGTGTATGTCTGTGCACCAGTCAGAATAGACAGTGCCTGGGTTCCTTCTGGTGCTGGTGTAAAAGTGCAGTCACATGGTTCATGCAAATCATCTCCTCAGAAGGTAAGATTGGTGATAATCAAGAGCAGTGCACTTGCTTTCCAAGTAGGACATTTGCAGCATTTGGGGAAATGATTTTTTTTAACCCCTGATCCCATACTTAAAAATCCCATCAAGAAAGATTGAATCAACATTTGCCACCAACAAGCTTTAAAGCAGCAGATTTTACTGCACCCACCTGCACTTGCAATGATCTGGGTGCAACTCTGAGACCCTGATTTTGCAAATGTGAAAATAAGGGTGAAGGGTTCCTTTACTGACTGGGAGAAGGTGAGGGAAAGATGCCCTGGGATCAAGGAGCAAAGCTGAGCATGTGTCTAAGTGTTTGACACGTGGGGCCTAAGTAACATCATACTGGGAGTCAAAGAGTTTCTTTTATTGGTATTCCCACAACAGGCAGTGCAAGATGAGAGGGAAAACAGAATAAAATGGTACATTTCAGGTCAGGCACGTGGTGCTCCACAGGGGACAGACTTACACAGATAAACTTAAACCTGCATGAGGTAACTTTAGCAGCTATTCAGTCTTGGATGAAGTAAACAGGGCAGGGTTTTTTGCACTGGTGAGGTGGCCATGATGAAGAAATATACCTGCAGCAGGAAGTGTGCATTTATTTAAATAAACTTTGATACATGGTTTCTGAAACACTGCAGGATCAGGAAACCAGGGGACAACTAAAATAAATACATTCTTTCTTTTTTAATGAAGTCCTGGTGAACGTTTCCCTCGTCTTTCAGGTGATCTGCTGTATGATCTGTGAACGTCTGGCACCAGAAATACCTTCCTGTGTGTCTGACAGTGCTGCAGGGAAGCACCTGTGCACACCTCCCCAGGCCGGGGGGCTGCCTGCCTGGGGATCCCTCTGGTGATGCTGGGCAGTGCAGAGGGGTTGGGCCACCACTCTGAGACACCTGGAGAGGAAGAGGCTGCCAGGGTGACAGATGGGGATAGCAGGCACAAAGGAGCAGCTTCTCTCTCTCTGGCAGGACAGGGGTGAGCTGGGGCCCTGCCAGAGGCCAGGAGCAGCAGTTCACAATCACAGAACAGTCAGGCTGGAAGGGACCACAGTGGGTCACCAGGTCCAACATCCCTGCTCCAGCAGGGCCATCTCAGAGCACACGGCACAGGATTGTGTCCAGATAGTTCTGGAATACCTCCACTTAGGGAGACCCCGTACCCTCTCTAGACAATCTGTTCAGTGCTTGGTCAATGCACAGTAAAGTTCTTCCTCATGTTCAGGTGGAACTTTCTGGGCATCAGTTCCTGCCCGTTGCCTCTTGTCCTGCTGAAGAGCCTAGATCCCTCCTCTTGGCACCCTTCTTCAGATATTTATACACACTAATGAGGTCCCCTCTCAGTTGCCTCCTCTCGAGGCTGAACAGCCCTAACTCCCTCAGGCTTTCCTCGTCAGAGAGATGCTCCAGTGCCTTCATCTTCGCAGCCTCCACTGGACCCGTTCCAGGAGTTCCACATCTCTCTTGTCCTGAGGAGACCTGGACACAGCACCCCAGATGTGCCTCACCTGGTCTAAAAAGAGGAGCAGGATCACCTCCCTGACCTGCTGGCACTGCTCTTCCTAAGGCAAAGGGGTTCTCACGGCAGGCTCCTCCTCCGCGGCGGGGAGGGGCCGAGGCCGCCGGGTCCCGCCGCGCAGCTCCGGCGGCGGGCGGCGATCCGCAGCCGCGCCTGGCCCGGCCGCTCGGCTCGGCTCGGCAAGCTCGCAGGAGGAGGAGAAGGTGGAAGGAGGGAGCAGCAGCGCCGGGAACAGCAGCCCAGGGTAGGCTGTGCGGGCGGGGACGGCCGCGCACCTGCCGAGCCCCCGGCGGGGGCGGAGCGGGGGCGGCTCCTCGGCCGCGGGGCCGCTCGGGAGCGGCGGCGGCCGGGCACACAACACAACGGGT
>JACBWW010000007.1:38670133-38708994 GCA_020086605.1 Lanius collurio | reverse complement strand
CGTTTATTTTTCCCCGGGCGGGCGCTGCCCGGAGCTCCCCATCGTGCTGGACGGGGGCGGAGGGGTCGCTTGGGAGGCGCTCCTCGGTTTCGGGGGTGGCACCGCAGGTTGGTGCCCCGGGGACGCGGGGTTGCCGGCGGGACTCGATACAGAGCCCTGCCCTGCCCGACACCTGCCCTGGCTGTGGGTCCCCGGGGAAGGCGGTGCCTGCCCCCTCCCCGGCTCGGCTCCCGCTGCCCTTGACCTTTGGGATGGCTGGAGCCGCTCTGGTCTGTCCTGCCCGTCCCAGAGCACCAGCTCACCGTGTGCTCACAGGGGCTGTGTTCCTCTATGGCTAAGCCACGGTGAACCCTTTCCTCTGCTCTGTATGAGACAGAAAGAAGGCGGCTGTGTAAGGCCCCAGTGATGGACCTGGCTCAGGTGCAGAGCTGCCGGGTATTAAGCACGATATGCATTTGATACGCGTGTGTGCGGAGGCGTTTTGAGCCCGTAAGGACACCCCGGGGAGGGTTTGGTTACCCAGCGTCTGCAGGCGCAGAATTAATCTCAACCCCGGGGGAGCTGCTCTGTGGCCGGGCAGGACCTTCCTGCTGCCTTTCCAGCACAGCTGATCCAGAGTTTGCCGTGTTTGCAGGGGGGAAAAGCCGCTCACCGGTGACTGTTTTCCTGAATTAGGGAGCAAGGTATGCTTCAGCCACTGCAGCAAAGGCGCAATACCAAGTCTGAAAGGTAAATATGGTTTCAAAGTAAATACTGGAATACGGCTTTGTACATGGCAGTGCAGCAAGGAGGAAGTGGAGGGTTGGTTTCACTGTTGGCAGAAATAGTTGCTGAAAATGAAAGAACATTAAGCAAGTTTGTGTGATTGAATGAGACGTTGTCCTTGGGCTTCATCAGTAAATCTGAAATATAAAAAAATGTGTTGGTAAACTACTGGTTATATGTTGTAGCCTGTTAGTGTAATTTCTGAAGTATAGCTTGGTTTTTAAAATCTGCTTTAGTCTACAGTAAAAGGTGATCTTTACAACCTGTTATTACAAGTTTTATTGCCATAAATTTCTTTGCTTATGGGGAGGATATTTTTTATGTTTATTAAAATGCATATGAATGTCAGAGGAACGTAAGGGGATGTGGAGACAGACATAAGTTGTTGACAGATAAATGAGAACTCAGGTGTTTCTGCCTGTGGTACATAAAGTGAAATCAACCCCTGTCAGATAGAGTTAGGCTGCAGTTCTCTCTGTGCTGCTGATAGTCCAGTCATCTGTGCTGGGGAGTGGCTGGGATCCTTGTGATGGGATTTATGGTAAGGATGCACTGCTGGGAGGTGGTGTATGATCTGTGCAGCAGGTGCTCAGGTGTGCAACCTGGCGTGACCACTGAGCACTGAAACCTTTTGTAAGATGTGTGAAGTCTTTTTCTGCTTGTACTAGAGCTGTTAAATAGTAACCTGCTAAACAATTGCTTTGCTGTAATGATAATTGTCCTGTTCCATTATCTTTTTAAGAGAACCATTTAAGGAGATGTATGACCTCAGGTATTTGTTCTTTGCTGGCCTCTCAGGTTTTTTTTTTCCACTAGATATTTTTGTCACCTCACTTGGTGTGATCGGTGAAATAATTTTGGTTTTTGGGACAACTGTGAGAGAGGAGAAAAAGAGTTTGGGATCATCCTGAAATGGATCTGTTACTGCTGGAAGAGAAATTCTCACACTCATGGTGTGAGCTACTTGTGCCAACCTCTTTTTCTCCTTGCCTTTTTTCTCCCACTTGGAGCTGTCTGCAGCTCATTTCAATCAAACACAGATTACTGATGAGAAATTGTTGTTTTGGAATGGAAATTCTGAAATCTAACCTAACTAGCCAGCTGTGGCTGTAAGGGGCAATCTCACCTTTTAGTCCTTGTCTTTATGCTCCTCCTGCCTTGGATTCATCCTATGTGGCAATTTTGTGGCCGTGGAATGAGTTAATATTCTCTATTGGATCAGCTGTATTTCAGGATAGGATTTCTGATGGATCAGGCACCTGAACCACGGCTGTAGGACTACAAGGTCTGACCCAAGGGAGGCAGGGATCTGTATCTGGAGTTGGGAGAGGGGAGGAGGGGGTGGGGTTGCACTTTCCCTAACCTCTGCAACCTCAGAGAGGAGGTAGGAAACTCGTGTTGGGTGGGAATGATTATGGGGTTTGATTAATTGCACAATCTGATTCAGGGCCAGGGAGGGGGTGGAACATGCCAAACGAGATTAGCAAGTCAAATCACTCTTAGGGTAGGGAGGTGGTAAGCTGAACCAGGACACTGTAGAAAAAAATAGAGGTATTACAAAAATGTGTTAGCATAAAGGAGCAGAGCCTTGATCTTCTGGTGGGATAGTCTGTTATGTAAAGAGGGAGTAGTGTTCCTCCATCCCTGGGGAGAAGGCCTGTGTGGGTGGTGAAGCTTTCAAGCTGCCAGCTTGGACACAGCACATCCTGTTGGGTGTTGTCACTTACCTGGCTGAGGAGGAGCACTTTTGATTTCTGTAGTGAGATGTGGCAATGAAGATGAGAGAAGAGAGTCTCACACGTTTGCCTGCCCTGTGGCAGCCCCTAAAATTCTCAGGTGAACACCAACCGTGGGCTTGGCAGTTGTGCTTTCTTGCTTTGACTCACCTCCCATTGTTTACCAGGAGAGCCGATCCTGAATCCTGCCAGCTTCCTGTCGGGAGCATGGCAGTGGCTTGTGCTGACATTAGCCAGGGTTGCCAGGAGGGTGGTGGGGTTGTGGCAGACCCTGGAGTGTCCCCTGGCATCCTGCTGGGGTAGCTCGGTTCGTGCGCCTGAGTTGCGGTCACGCCTTTTGCCCACAGCTCCTTTTGCCACCTGACTCAGCAGCTGCCTGAGCTGCTGCCAGGTAACAGTGCAGCCAGTTCCTGTTGCAGCACCTGTAATAAAGTCTGGGGTTTTTTATTGTTGAGGGGCTGTAGCCCACGGTGGAACAAACAGGAGGAACTTTGTGACACTTTAAACCAAGCTGCCACGGTCTCGTTCTTGCCCGTGTGTTAAGGACACACATGTGATCCTGCCTTCTCCCTTCTGCTGGTATAGGGAGCTTAAGTGGTGAAAAAACTTGGCTTTTTTCCTTTTCCAGGTTTTGTGACTATGTAGAGCTTTGTGCAGGGCTGATACTGGGTCAGGGAAATGGGGTGGAAGAGGGAGCGCTGGTCAAGCCTTGCTGGCAGCATTGTTCAGCAGCACCCACTCTCAAGCTGGAGGAGTCTCTTGTTCCAGGCTGGAAACACTACAGCCATTTTTGAATAAATTGCAAGCTCATGAATGTTTCTGATGTGCTCAAGCAGATGTCTGTGAGCTGGGAATTGCTTATTTGTCGTCATTCAGGGACAAAAGCGGAGTGTTTTGGTGTAAGCTGGCTTTGGATCAAGTTTTGAGTACGTCTTCCCTTTTTGTCTCCACTGCTTTGCACTATGCTGAGCTCTCAAAAATAAATTATAAAAATCAGAGAAGGCTGCAATTTGTATAGGCTTAAAATTGTCCACTACATTTTTGATGTAAAGGTTAGTGATGTTAATTACTTGCCTCTGAAATAGATAATTGGAGATTCAAATGTAATGATTAGAAAATATCCCAATAACTCGACCAGACTATTTACTTACCAGCTTCTCTTGTTTGAAGATCAGCAGTAAACAAAGCCAGAGTGAAGAATTTGCCACGTCGTGACTGAAGGTAAAAGAAAAACAAAGACCTGCAGGGAGATCAGCTGAGCAGCAGATATTCCACATTTGTGGAATCCAGAGGCCTTGGGGGATCTTTGTTACGCTTCCAGAAGCAGCAAATACCGCTGTCACACGTACATCATTGGTAAAATCATTTAGATTTTACCACCTAAAATCTGGTACCAGCTGTGGTGTAGATGGCTCAGCTTCCTCCTGGGATTCGTTTCATCACTTCATTCTCAAGAGATCAGTGGTAAGTCTTGAAGTGTTGGTGGTGATCCTTGCTGTTGACAGTGTGAGTTTGTGTCTGTTGCCTTGCTCAGAATTTTTGCTTTTCCATTGCTTAATACATACAGGAAGAACATACAGTCAGTTGTAAAATAAATAAATAAATATTGCTGACATATAAAAAGTGAGGTACTTTGTTGGGAAACCCAGACAAACCCCTACTAGTCAGGTGTGCTGGAGAATAAAGCCTTTTGTCCTTTTCTGTGCAAGGTATGTATTTGAAAGGCTAAATTTTATTTTCAAGCTCCTAGGTGGGAGGAGGGCTCAAGTTTAGCTTTCTTTTCTTAGCTAGAAGTGTGTTTTCTCCCCAATAATTTGATGTGTGATACAGACTTGTACAATTACAGTGTTACTTCTTGCTACTGCAATTTAAAAAAATAAAAAGCAGCAAAGCCCCCCAGCAACACCAAACAAAAATGAAATCCTCCTTGCTTTAGGAAAACTAATCCTGGAAGTTTTATGGCATCAGTTCATGTGCTTTCTGAGATACAATACTGAGTCAATTGTGTGTGAATAACAAAAAAATAGCAAATGAGTGACCAAGCAGTTTCCATCTGAGCAATTTTATCACATGTTTTCTCTAGTTGAGCAGCAGGAACAAAGTAATTTCAGTTTTATCCCTTGTGAGGATGTTTTCAGTCATGAGAGTGAATAACTCTGCTCATGGGATGACTCTTTTTAATGCCCCTGTGAATATGCCAGAACTATAAAACAAGACCCTGGTTATATAAAAGTTCATTGGGCAAAAAATGGTTGAAAAAAGTTAATTAAAAATCAGGGACTGTAGCAGACAGTGGGATATCAGATATTTGTGTGTATATATGTACTTTCATTTACAGATGTTAATTTTAAGATCAAGGCTAGAAGGAGCCAGTAGACACACTTTGGGTACTCTTAAAAGCACAAATCCACAAATCTTTCTCCTTAAACAACTGAGATTGCAGGTAGAGAATAGAATAAATCAGATTAATGTCTTTGTTTTATGCTTGCAGTAACAGTGAGATTCAGATGCCCTTTTAATTCAGCTGAACAGTAGAGAAAGTCCCCAGGATGCCAAAGGCACAAAGGAGAATTCCTTCCCAATCTCAAAGCTGCTCAGTTCTGTTCAATGTGCTCCACTGTCAGTCCCATTGTCCATCTCTAGAAATGACTGATTTCTGTTGCTAGAGGAGGGCAGAAGTAAAGTAAGATCCTAAAAGCAGTAAGAAAAGAAGGAACATCCCACAATATCCAAACTGCCAACTGAGAGAGCCATCACTTATGTCCTAGTAATACCACAAAGCCCAGTGAGACAGGGAGGTGTGCAGTCTGATTATCAGGGTGTTTAATGTTGAACTGATATTTAATAGCCCCCAAAGGAGGGTTGCAGACAAGGCAGGTCAGCTCTGTGGGCTCAGGAGGCTCCCACCTTGTCCTGCCTGCTCCCACGTACCACCAGGCTCCCTCCCAGAGCCTGCCCAGAGCAGATGGGACGGAGCATAACTGAGAGGGTGGTTCTTCAGTCTGCTGGAGAACACTAAAAAGTTGTCTTCCAGTATTCCATATTATCAATGACTTGTGTAATGTTTTTTGTGTAGCTTGGTGTTAAAAGAAAATCTAAATAAAATAGTTTCCAATTTTTTTTTTTTTCTAATATCGTAGGTATAGAGCTTTCATTTTCTCTCTCACTTTCCTGCTGTATGCCAGCTTCCATCTGTCAAGGAAACCTATCAGCATAGTGAAGGTAAGAGAGGTGGTGTCCTTGTTTAAACATCCTCCTGCTCCTGTTAGACACAGATGTCAGTGTCTTTTTCAGTATTTCCTGTTGTGAAAGGCAGGGTTAAACTTTAACTTGAAATGCCTTCAAGATGAAAGACTGATAAAGCTGGTACACAGTGATATTTGCTTGATAAACTTTAGTGAGACCACACCTAGAACATTGCATGTGAGTCTGGGGTTTGGCTCTGTCTGCGCTTCCTTCATGTGAATTAATCTAATTAGAGATATTTGAGAAGTTTATATTCTTATGGTTGAGAAAAGTTGCTCATAATTGATGAGTTGAACATTCCACTGGCATTTCCAAGAGTGTTCCCAGTACTGTTGAGCATCACAAGTCATCATTGTCTGCACCCTTGTGACTGTTCCCAGTGAAGCTGATAACACAAACTCTTCTAATTTGGGGTTTGTTACTTTAATCTTCAGTGTTCATAGCTTGTGCCAAACACAAACCAATTCCCCCAGTGCTGTCTTGTATAAAACTGATGAGTAACAATGGGAAAAGTACTTGATGTAACTGCAGAATTTCAAAGATTGTCACTGTCAGAAACACCAGATTAGAATATTTTTTCTAACCATGCCATTACTCTTTCATGTAATGGTGGCTTCACCCAGCAAAATACCAAGCAATTAATAATGGCCAACAATTTCACTGATTTTGGTGGGTTTGACACAGGTACTTGGAAATCTAGAATTGTTAAGTTTCTTGCTGTAGGAGAATTATCAGTCCCCAGTTCACAAGTGAATTTTCCATTTTCACATGTCCTTTCTGTTTCAGGGAGAGCTGCACAAGCATTGTGCTGCTTCACATGAAGTTGAGGTTGACTCCAACAAAGAATATGCTGCCCAGATCCAGCCTGTCAAAAAGCCATTTAATGCCTCTCAATGTGGCTGGGAGCCATTTGGTAAGGCTTTTTTTTTTTGGTTTTGTGTTTTCTTTTCCTAATAATGAGCTGATAATCATAATTAGATTATTTTCTGCTAGCTGTTTCTTCATGTCTGGAGGGATGTGTGTGGAAGGGGTTTTGTTTTCCATGTCCTCACTGATTTCTCCACAGAAAGTGAAGTTGTGCCTTACCTTACGATGTCTTTGCTACTTAAAGTCACTTAAATTATATTATTTTACTTGTTAAAGCTATGAGATGGTTTCAGTAGATCAGTTTTCAGTCAGAAAATGAGATTTGTCTTTAGCATGTCTGTTAAGGAAGAAAGGGTGAAGAATAAAATCAATCATAATCATTTTCTGCTTGTTTAATTCAAGGTCCAGCAATCTTTTAAGTGAAATTACTTGATGCTTATCTAAATTGGAACTTTTCAGAGTCCTTATCTGCCTGAAAAAATATTTTCCTCTCTGTTTTAATGAAGAAAAAGAGGTGACTTTATTGCAGGAGAGACTTGACAACGTACTTGGCCTTTCACTTGAAGAGAAAAGAAATATTTGCCTGCTGAACAATTAAAGTTTAATTTAATCGTATTTGACTTTAAATGAGACTTTGAATCATTCCTTGACACTTTTATTGCTACCAGGAACATCAGTGGAGCAGATTAGTCCATTCTGTCAATGTGCCAGCCCACCCCAGTCTGTGTAGCCATACATTTTAATAAGTCTTTAATTAGAAATTAAAAAAAAGTCCTGCTCTCTTCAAAGATAATTAAAGATATGAGCTCTGGGGTTTCTGTGGACAAAATCCAGTGTATTAACTGCCTGCTGCAGGCTCTACTGGAAAAATTTAATCCCCCAGGTGGGATGCAGGTAAATTTGGGCAGTGTTTCTTGTCCCTGGGCCAAGGGGGTTTGAGTTTGTTTGTCTGAAACATTGATTGACTTTTTTTAATGGAGACTTCTGAGCCCAACTGTCCTTCTTTTTCCATGGACATTATTGCCAAGCTGCCTCTTTGGAATGGTACTCTGGATTTGTTCTTTTAGCTGTTTTTCAGGCAAAGCTGGGAGTGACACTGAAAGAAGGAATGTGCTTTAGTATCTGTGACTTCATGGTCAAAGCCATTGGCAATTCTGGCAATGTATTGCAGATAAATACACAAACTGTCTGTCTTGGTATGAGCTCAGGTCCCTTTAGACTTGACTTGGAGTTTCCATCTGGGTGGAGCCCCTTCTGCTCCCTCCATCCTGTCTGCAGTTCCCGTTTAGGTGTGATTATTATGGTTGTTTGCTCTACAGGGCAGAACTCTGAGGTTTTTTTAAGCAAAACTTTTCTGTGCTTTGTGAATAGCTGGAAAATGAAATGCAAGAGGCTTTAACCATTTTAAAGAAAATATTAAGCTGATTCTTTAAGAGACTCTATAATGGATTTTTTTTTCAGCCTTTTTGACTCCTAGGACCTCATGCTTTGAAACTCATCTTTCCACTTTTAATCAAGTCTGTTAAATTGGATTTTGGATTTTCTTTTGCCTAAGGCCTCATAATAAAAGGGCACCTTGGCAATAACTGATGTTTCTTCTCTTCCAAAATGCTGTTTTGAATAAGGTAGAATTTAGGATGGGCCTACCAATATTTTCCTAATATGTTAGAGGCAGAAGGGTATTTTTTTTGTTAAATAAAACATTGGCAAAATGTTTGCTGAAGTCTAAAAGTGCCTATTGAAAACTAAATGTCAGTGCACATTCACTGACATTTTTCTTGTTATGTGTAAAAATGATTGGGAAGTAATTAGTACATTTAAACTGATGATTTGTTTTGAAAATTATTCTTAGACAAGAGCAACTACAAACAGTTGTTGGGAGCGCTGGATTACTCATTTTTGTGTGCATATGCAGTTGGCATGTATTTAAGGTAAAACCCCACTCTCTTTACTATTTATTTATGAGGCTGTGTGACTTCTGAGATATTTTGCTTTCCTGCTGCAGAGTTTCTGATGGAGAGTGAGAAATTGATTGCTGAGGGGGAAAAAACCAATATGATTCTGAGCCCCAGTGGTATCAATCTCTGATATGTAGAAGGTTTTTACCTGCACCAATCTTGACTGCCTTGTGCAGGAATATTTTCCAGGTTGAAGTCTAGTCTGTCTTTTTTCATGCAGAATATAAAGTAATATGCACTGGAATATATGTCCTCAAACTTAATCAGTCTTCAAATTGCACTGATTGGGTTAAAATTATTGTCCTGGCTTTCTTTAGAGTCAAAGAATGGAGCAGGCATCTCCTAAAAATAATACCAAACCCATCTTAAAGTGTGTAGTCTTAGCTGCTGTTTGGAGATGCTTCTTTTTATTGACTAAAGCCAGACTTAGCAAGGGAGACAAGTCTCACTTCAGATGGCTGGAGACACATAATTTGGAAAATGGCTCTGTAAGTAAACGACTTTGAATGTGCTCCAGATGAATATCTCCTTGAAAGATGGTTGTGCAGATGTCAGAACTTAGCAATTAATGAACTTGAAATATTTTGTTGGGTTTTTCTTTTCCCCTGTCAAGTGCTAAAAATTGCTCCTTTGCTACTGCAAAGGCAACCAGCAGTTACCAGTACAGTTTCTCCTCAACCAGAATTAAACAACATGAAATATTCTTCATTTGTGAGGGTTTTTGGGGCATGATCTCATTTTTAATTATGGCTTTTCTCTTTATTTCCTTCCCTGTTCCAAGTGGACTCATAGGAGAGCGGCTGCCCATCCGGTACTATCTGACAGGGGGGATGCTTGCCAGTGGACTCTTCACTGCAATGTTTGGATTGGGTTATTTCTATAATGTCCATAATCTCTGGTTTTACATAATGGCCCAGGTAGGCACAGTGTTAATTTAGACACTCAGAGTTTCCCATGGTGCTGTTTAGGGTAATATTGGGGATGTTTCAGTTGCACACAGGGATGAGGGGTGGGGTGGGAGGGTGTAAATGCTGGAATATGTTGTTGATGACAGGCAGAAGTGATTGAGTGGATACCCCCAGGTACTTATTTTTGAAAAATGGTGGGGTTTTTTGTTTTAGTGGAAGAAATCTTTGAAAGCAAATTAGTGTGTTTCACTCTGTGTCAAATCAGTGATCAAATCTTTGCCAGCTGTTGAGTTTTAAATGCGGGTGAGTTTTAAACCAAGCCTATTTACTTCTGTCAGTCTGCCAAAACCTGAGTGACACATCCTGGCTTTCTCTGCAGGAAAATTCCATTTGCACTGCTAATGATGAGCAGTCTCCCACACTGGTGTGGCTGGGAACAGGCAGCTTATGTAACAAGATGCACTATGTGAGATTTTTCAGAGCTCTGATCAGGTGCCACAAGAATTTTTACTGTTGGCCTGAAATGGAATTTAGGTCAGGACCAGGGTAGGGTTGGCTCTGGGGCCGTTTTGGACAGGTCTGCACCTTGCACTGCTGCTTTCTGTGTTGTTGCAGTAACACTCTCACCTCTGGCACGTCTGCATGGCACTGAGCAAGGTGGCATGCAGAGATACTAACCTGGGCACAGCACTTCTGTAACCTTGTCACCAATTCATCTGTCACTGCCCCAGCCCTCTTGGATCAGGTGTTTTCCAGGACAGGAGCTGCCTCCTTTAGGGTTGAGCTGTCTCTGCCCTGTGGGATGTGGTCAGTGAGCCCTGTAATTCCAAGGGTGGTCTCACATCATCAGCCCCATTGGTTTTTGTTGGGTGCAGGGAGGTTGGGTTTTGTTGCATGTTCAAATGTGAGATTTTGCCCTGTGATATTTGTGTCATGGTGCAGTTGTAGAGAGGGAGCTTTTTAGGAGTTGAGATGACTTAAAGTTCTGTGCAACGTGGAGGCTGAAATAGTTCTTACTTCACCCTGAATATATTAAGTAAGTTCCTCCTCTCTGTTTATTTACAGGTGTCTGTTAAGCTTTTTAAAGTTATCCAGTCTCCCCTAAAGTTGCCTTTTTTTTCTGCTTTATTTGATTGCAAACATGCTTTGCCATATGCTCAAGTTGAGATAAGTGTTATGCTGCTGCTTGAGTGTGGGGAATTCACTTCTCTGTTCAGCTCAGAGCAAAGTGATTTTTGGTAAGCATGTGACTGAATTAAAGTATTCTGTGATTTAAATCAGAAACTAATTATAGAGATGTAGGTAGAGGGAAGAATCTCTGCAAAACTTGTTTATTCTTGGGGGAAAAAAATGCCTTCAAAACCCCCCCACTAAATTTCTAAATTCAAAGCATTTGTGTAGACTTCCTTTTCCTAATGCAGCACTCGGCAGGAATGGTGTAGGAACCTGATTTATGACAGGGAATGTTTATTTATTATTATTTTTATATACTTTCAGATAGCTAATGGGTTGGTGCAAACCACTGGCTGGCCGAGTGTCGTTACATGTATTGGCAACTGGTTTGGAAAAGGAAGGTAAATGATAAATAATCCAAAATTTTGGAAGTATGGATCAATACATTCTGAGCTGTGATATTATAATCAATTTAAATATCTTTCTTTGGCTTCTGTGGGTTTTTTTGGGGGGATGAAACAAGCAGTTAGGTAGAGTTTTGAGAGGATTTTCCTTTGTTATGTTGATTAATTTATACATGAGTTTGAAACGGTCTCACTCATGTCCAAACAGTGTTCTGTGGTAGCTCTTTTTCAGATTAATTATTTCAGAAATTTTATTAGAATAATTCTTGCAAATATAAACAAGCTAAAACTACTCTGAGTAAAGGTGGTTATTATGGCATTTAATGTGGAATTTCCTGTGTTTTCATTTGTGTTTCAAAACAATTGTCAGGGCTAGACTGTAAAAAATACCTTTGAGTAATGTCTTTTTTCCTAACCCACTTACATAAACTTGAAAATTTAATTTAAAAGACAAAAATATATATGGCAACTGATTTAACCTTTCTTTTATCACCTTCTTTAAATCATCTGCTTGGTTTTTTGTTTTTTTTTTTTTTTTTTTTATCTTAATCCTTCATAGAGATCACTCATTATGTTCATTTTGTCACACCATACAGTAATTTTCCATAAATTTTGCAAGAGCTGCATGCCAAACCCACTGGCTCTGATAATGGTTGATGCATGTAGCATATAATAATGCTACTATGGTACCATCCTTTTTGTATGTAGAGTGTTATTGTGTCAGTTCCAGAGAAGGATGTGCTGAAATTCAGTATTTGATTTTTATATAAACCACAGGATAGTTAAGATGATATAGGCTCAAACTAATTTTCCACTAGGAAGTGCAGAGAATGGTAATTATAACAATACTGAACAAAACCAGTGAGTTTGTGCAAAATAAATACATTTATTCAGGTTTTGCTTTGTGTAAAAGCAACATACTTTACTTCTTGGATGCCACACAGTGGGCTGGTGAGTAGGGCTCTGGTTTGAATGTCAGTGACCTGGTTCTTGGTTTCATTCTGCTATAAATTCCATGAAGCATGAGCAGACCTCTTAGATCTTGTCTTCAGACCATGGAAAAGATTCGGGTTTGTTCAAGTCAGGCTGCTCCAGATAAAATCCTGCTGAGGTCAAGGCAGCTTTCCCATGAATTACAAGGGAAAAAAAATCCCTGCTGTTATGATTTCAGTGGGATTTTTGTGGTTTACCTTTGCTCAGCTGGAGCTGATGTACAGCAGCTCTAATCCAGGATTTCCAGGCAGACAGGCCTGATGTGTGAGATGGCCAAGCTTGTGCAGGTGTCATCTTCTGCCAGAGCCCAGCAAGTCTAGAATGGGATCAGAAAATACTGAATATACCCCACATATCCTGTACAGTTTGATTTCTTCTGCATGATAAGTCTGACACATCCTGCAAGCATCAGGTTATTGGTGCAACGTGTTTGCAGGAGGATTTTTATTCCCAAAAACATCAGACTTGGTGTCCACATGCTGCACAACCTCAGTGTACTTGTTGTAATCAAAGAAACTATCCAGAAATAGGCAAGCCCTAGTGGTGTTTTTAAATAGTAGTAAGTGCAGGATAAATTTCATGATGCACAGAGTATTTACAACAGTTTTATTAATATTTAGGTGCCTTGAAATTGCCAGATGGAGATTGTAGCATAAATAAATGATCACTTAAAGAACCATAAGACTGCAAATATTTCAGTGACACCACAGATGAACAGCCATTTTGATACACTTTTATCAATTAATACTTACAATAAATGTTTGTGTGTTTGTTTGTTTGTTTTTAATTTAAATGCAGGAGAGGTTTGATCATGGGAGTCTGGAATTCACACACTTCAGTGGGGAATATCTTGGGATCCTTGATTGCTGCTTCCTGGGTGTCCACGTGCTGGGGTCTCTCCTTTGTGGTGCCTGGGGTCATCGTGGCTCTCATGGGGGTTGTTTGTTTCCTGTTCCTCATTGAACGTGAGTGCTTCAGTGGGACAGAGCCATGGAGGGCTCGTACTCCTCAAGCTGTGCCCATGCTTAGAGAACTTCTTCCCAGAGCACTTGGTGGAGAGGAGCCTGTGCACCTCCCAAGAGCTTATACAGTCAGAAATCACAGAATCCCTGAGGTTGGAAGAGCCTTCCAAGGTCATAAAGTCCAACCTGTGACCCATGCCCACCTTGTCCCCAGCCCAGAGCTCTGAGTGCCACCTCCAGCCCTTCCTGGGACACCTCCAGGGATGGGCACTCCAAACCTCCCTGGGCAGCTCTTGCCAAGGCCTGACCTCCCTTTCCAGGGGGAAATTCCTGCTGGTGCCCACCCTGAGCCTCCCCTGGCCCAGCCTGAGGCCGTTCCCTCTCCTCCTGTCCCTGTTCCCTGGGAGCAGAGCCCGACCCCCCCTGAGCCCCCTCCTGTCAGGGAATTATAGAGAGAAATAAAACGCCCCTGAGCCTCCTTTTCTCCAGGCTGAGCACCCCAGCTTCCCCCAGCTGCTCCTCATCCGATTTGTGCCCCAAACCCCTCCCCAGCTCTTACCCAAAAGGTCCCCAGCACCCCTGAGTGACACTTCAGAGTTCAGCCACTGCCCTGTCATTAGCTCTCTGTGTTGATAAATGATTGAAGTGTATCTTAGCAGAACAGCCCACCTGGCTGCAGTGTATATTCTGTGCTACCATTCTACCCCTGCCATCCATCCTCTGTGCTGGGAAATGCAGCAGTCAGCTGATGGAGCAGGTTTTGACACTTTAATTTAGAAATTAAAGAGGAATGCCCCACCCTGTCCCTGTGCAGACTCTGAGATGTCAATGTTTTACTGTAGCTGTCCTGTCTCAGGAAGTAAAGTCCTGCAGATACAGTTCTGTCACAAGCTGGACTGCCAGAATAGGACTTTTTATCTGTACTGTCAGTTTATTGTCAGTAAATTACACTATTTGAAAGTGTTTTAAAAGAGATCTTTCTTAGGCTTGTTTTCACCATTAACTATGTGTGGTATTTTATTTCAGATCCTAAAGATGTCAGTTGCTCCTGCACACCATCCAGTGTAAGTGAATGCATCTTCCTTTTTGATTTTTGCCTCCTAATAAACACATTTATTAAGACAGTTCTGGAAATCAGGTTGTCTGGGTGGCCCTTTTGTGCCAAGCTGTTAAAACTGATCCTGTACTTGAGGCTATGATTGGTCTTCTGTGCTTCACTGGTAAACCAGGAGCTTACTTCCTCTCAAAGCAAGTGAATCAAGAGGTGAATTAATTTGTTTTAAATAAAATTTTGGAACAAATGATCTTATGACAGTAAACCCAGTAAAAACTGTTCATCTCTTCTTCTGTGTTTTCTTGAATTTTCTTACTTTTCTTCAGTCTTTCTGAGCACCTTCCTAGGGTGTTTTATTTGCTCAGAATTAAGTATTTTACAAAGTTGTTTCAGTGGTGGAAAGATGTCCCTTGAAAACCCTGAGTTGCTGTGCAGGATGATTCCTTTTCTGCCCCGTGTAGCTGTGACCCGAGAGGAGGGAGACAATCCAAATGGAACTGGAGAAAAGGAAAAAGCAAGGAAAGGGAACATGGAGAGCATTAGGAAGACCAGCTGTGTTTAACTTCTCATTTAACAGAATGTCATTCCTGGCTTTGTTCAGGACTGTGCTCACAGGCAGAGGTTGTTTCATGTTCCCTGAGACTCTGGTCTGTGTTTGTCTCTGCTGCAGCCAAACTCTAGAGCAGTTCTTGCTCCAGGCTCCCAGGAACCTTTGGGCAATCAGGTCTGCCACATTTCCAAGTATTTTTGGGGGATAGTAGAGGGGATTGGCAGAGCAGGCCATGAGGTTTCCCACGTCTGAAGGCAAGTCAGGGCTGTGGATGAAGGTTCCAAGGAGATCCCACATGGAAATTGTCTGTACATGTGGATTCATGTGACCTTTTCTTTGCAAATCTCACGAATTGTACAGGGTCAATTGCTGTTTTTTCACCACCTAATATTTTCAGATAGATGGAGTTTTGCATTTTAAATGCTCTTGAATAGGGACTGAAGGCAACTTTTCTAGTCTGTGTTCTCTCTTCTTTACCAGTTACTGCTTTTTTTTGTCTTCATATGAAGCACTTCTGATAAAGCTTCTGAATGCTTTTAATGCTCTGTGGAACTCCTATTCTTAGTTTATTCCTGTGAGACAAGGTGGGCTCACACTGCACTCTGTGTTTTTTCATTTACTTCTGTTTCATTTCTTAGAAGTAACTGCTGTAAAGTGTGAGAGTATTTTAAGTGACTCTCACTGCCTGCTGTTAGGAGTCCCATATTTCCTTAGCTTTTTGGTAGTTCAGAGCATCATTTTACAGACTATCCAGTTAAGCCTTATGGAAGTAAATATTTATTTGTTTCAAATACACTTTAACTGGAAAGCATAACTAAAGAGCTATGCACAGAATGTTGCTCATATGTCTCAATGAGCTGGTGTGGAAAATTTTGACATGGAACATCTAATTGCCATGGTATTTTTAACAAAAATTCAGTACTTTAGGAGCTATTTCCCCCAGTTGCAGAAAAGGAGGAGCATTTGCCTAAATCCTCTCTAGTGCAGCAGCAAGGTCACTGTTCCAGGCTCACTCTCACTGTGTGGGATGCATCTGACCTTCTGTTTCCCTGCAAACCTCACTCTCCAGTGCCAAAGGAATCACTTCTTCCTCCTCAGTTCCCATTTCACATCTGGAAATCTGGGAGGAGTTTATAACAGGGCTTCCCCCCCTGCCTTGGACCCCTCTCAGATTGAGATTTGCTTTGTCCTCGGGGGCTTTATGTCACTGGAACTGCTCAAATACTTCAGTCCTGAGTGGTCTGCAAGGATTCTAAACCCGTGTGGAAGGGGCTCACAGCTTCTGTTCACTGCAAGGAGGGTGGGGTTCTAAATTAGGGAAATTAATTAGGTAAGAGTAGAAGTTCAATATGTCCAGATGTAGATGACAACTTCTGACTGCAAAGAAAAGTGAGTGCTAATTGAAGGAAGGTTCGTGTAGTAAAAGAGGGAAAAAATATTTCATCTGTGTTGTACAGGGGTAGAATTTGGCAGCCATCAAGTGCTTGCTGTCCTTTAATAGTTCAGTCATTTCAGTGACAACCTGAACAACCTTGTGTGCTTTTGCAAATAGTTAGAAATCTTTTTTTTTTTTCAGGCATTAAACTTGCTGTTCTCCTAAGGCTCAGGTCATTTTGGCCAGATGTCCTGGGTAGGTGCAGGCAGCTCTGCTGGCTGGTGCTAAAAACTAAATCTTGTTGTGGAGGAATGAAGCCAGTTAAATTTAACCACCACTAAAATAAATGCTCAGCACGAGGGAAGGACTTAGGGTTTATATTAAGATTCAGAGATCAGGTTCCTCTCTGTGTCATGTCACTGTCTTGGATGAATTTGGTTTACTGTTTATTTGCAGCATGGTCGAGAGCCCAATATTTCTACAGAGTTTGTAGTGGTGAGTAATCTGATTTCATTGAGCTGTCCAAAACCACAGATGGAGAGTCAGGCACAGAGCCTTGAATGTGTGGTTCCTTCTCTTTGTTCTCTGGTTTCCTGGGCTGTGCTTCATTTGCCTGAATTCATCTTGGCTCTGCTTTACCCATCTGAAATCCAAATAAATACTTGAGGACAATAAAGTGCTTTTAAATGCTGGCATTGGAGGCGTAATCTTGACTTTCTGAAGGGCTGCACCTCTGACAAATGTGAGTGAGGAGTCAGTGGGCTTTATTCAGAATTGCTGCACTTCCTTCATGAAAGAGTAGGTGTAACTTTTTTTTTCCCTTTGGGAGATGTGATTTAGAACTGGTTTTATTACTACTCATCTTTTCTCTCTTTGTATTTTTTCTTCCATGGTTGCATCATGTTCATACAGACCTGTATTTGTGCTCTAGAAACTTCCTTTATCTTGACTTTGCATTCCCAGAAAACTTCCCTCCCTTAAACTCCTGTTGCAAAGTGCTTGTGCATTTAAAAATTACCAGGCTGCAATTTTTATCTCCTGAAAAGGAGGAAGAAGTCTAAGCATTAAATCTGCAGCCTCTCAGTCTAGTCCTTTTCCCTAGACATTTTCTCCTTACCACAGTAAATCTTATTTTTTTGACAGTCAAATGAAAAAGTCATTCATTTTTCCTCTGCTGAGCTGCTGATTAAAAATGTTGATGACTTGTCTCTAGGTAATGGATTTTCTTCCCTGTGGATTATTGTAAATCACATTTTTGACAAGAGCCAGATTTTCTGTAAGATGAAACCTAAAAATCTGTTTTATCAGACCCTGGGGGCCTGAGTGTTGTTGGTTTATTTTGAGGAATGCATGTGCAAGTCTGCTTGTACCTCAGTTCTGTACTGAACTGCAGAAATACTACAATTTATCCTCAAAAGTATTTTGCCTTCTTGGAAGGATTTGATTGATGAAGGGCAGTTTGTTGAAAGAACACTGAAATACATACTCTTGATTTTTTTTTTTGGGGGGGGGGGAAAGAATTACCCAGTAATTGATTTTTGAGATGGATTGTTCAGTGAGGATTTGCATGCTTTTTTTATTTGGGGTGGTGAGCTTGAGTGGGTATTATTTGGGGCAGAGTTTGTGGGGGTCTTTCATTGTTTTACCTTGGTTTTTTTTTTTTTTTAATGTGGCATCCAGTGTGTGATTAGACACTTAAACATCTCATCCCTGAGAAATGCACAGTGCTTCTTTTGCACTTAGCAATAGATTGTCCATACCTGACTGCACACCTACTTTAGAGCTGTATATTTAATTCAGCTCTAATTAATTTAATATATTTAACTCAGACAAATCTGAGTGTCCCTGGTAAATCTTTTTAAACTAAAGATCTCAAAATGGTGTTTTCCACTGAAGGCAGTTTTGGTGTGAACTGACACAGGAATGTACTTGTTAATAAGTAAGGATAAAAAGTGAGTCCATCTTGTGCCTAAAATGCAGCTTTTTTGTCTCCTGTTTTCTTCTGGAACTCGCTGGTGGTGCTCAGACTCCTCATGAACACCCCTGTCCACAAGAACACACTGCATTGCTGGGTTAAAAGAATACAACCTAAAGGGATGAACTTTTCTCTTTAAGGGGTTAGGAAAGTGAAGAATCAAGCTTTTCATGAACCAAATCAACTTCTGTAGTTGCTGCTGGAATCATTTGCTTAAGAGCAAAAACTTAAGTTTGCAATGTCAGTAAGTTCAGTAGAGGAAAAAGCAGCTAAAATTGTGCAGAGGGGCATGACTGTGCTCTGAATTCAGCTGCTTCTATATAAAACCAGTATGAAAATAACCTTTAGATCAATTTGGGAGTGCATTTTGGGTCCATTGCCAGAGCTCGAAAATCTCAAAACACACAGTCATCAAATTAAAGATGCTCCATTTGGGGTTATGTTTATGTTACAATGCACAAAACCTTGTTCCAGAGAGAGATGATTGACACTAATGTAATCCTTAAAAGAAACAAGCAGCAAAAATATGGAGTTTGTTTTGCTTTCTTTTTTTAGAGTTCTAAAACCTTCCTGAACGGCGCCTCTCGGTGCAGAATCCAGATGCCGACCTTAAATGCTAAAGAAAATGGCAAACCTCAGGTAAAATATAAAATATTGCTGTAAAATAGCATAGAAGAGTTCTTAAGGCTCACATGAAACATTAACTGCTTGTAAAGATTTCTCCTGTTTTTATGATGCTGAAATCTGCTTCCATCTTCACACACAAATGTAACTTCAGATGAGGGAACTAAGCATTACCTGCCATAAATAATGCAAACTGAGCTGAATGAGCTGGCAATGCTCTTTTTTGGGGGGATCTTGCCACAATTCCAGCAAGAACACTGCACTGCAAAATACTTTAAAGACAACCCACTTGAAATATTTAAATTACATATGTTGTGTCCCATCCTTGCAGTCTCACTTTTCTCCCTTTTCCTTCCCAAAGCTGTCTGCACTTAGAAGATTATATCTGGATATGGAAAGTTCTAAATATAAGCAATTATTCACAACAACCTTACTTAAAACTTGTAACCATAAGGAATGTTATTTCTCACTAGAAGATGAATTCTGGATTTTCCCATTTTGTGGACAGAAAACCATTTTATCTTGTGATGGACACTAACTGAAAATTTCCATTTGAAATTTTGTGTTTGTATTCAGTACACTTGGCACGTTGTATCCTGAGAGCATAACTTTTTTTTTTTTTTTAAACTTCTTTCAGACTTTTCCAGGAAAATAAAAACTTCCTGTTCTCTTCATCCTTTGCTCATAGAATAATAATGTGCATTCACAGGGTGGAATAATCAGCGTTGGTAAAAAGGTTTTGAAATTTTTGCTAAGGCAACACTTTAATACAGCTTAAACCCCCTCTGTACTGAGTTTATTATTTTTGTTTTGAGCTGCCCAAGAGCAGTCTCCAGCCCAGAAACCATTTGTCAGTGGTATTTCACAACCAGCTGGAAGGTACGGGGAGATAGAAGAATAACATCAGGTGTCTTTAGACAAGCTGGAATTTAGAGAAGAAATTTATTTAAATTTATGGAAGAAAGGGTGGTGAGGCCCTGGCACAGGGTGCCCAGAGAGGCTGTGGATGCCTCATCCCTGGAAGTGTCCAAGGCCAGGCTGGATGGGGCTTGGAGTAACCTGGGACAGTGGAAGGTGTCCCTGCACGTGGCTGAGGTGGAACTGGATGATCTTTAGGTCCTTTCCTACCCAAACCAACCTGAGATTCTAAATCATGATGACAGAGCTAAAATCATACATAAATCAGCAAATCAGTAGATAAGAGATTTCTTTTTTAACTCTGCTGGTACCTCTGCTGACACCTTGTGAAGGGTCTGCTTAGCAAAGGGTGAGGGAAATGTGCCTCTCTCCCCCTCTGGTGTCCCTGGGGAGCAGGACAGAGGGATGACATGGACAATGAGCCTGGGGGCACTTGCTGGTAAACCTGGGAATATCCCTCCTTTCCTTCTCCACCCTGCCAGCTGGGTTATGTTTCTAATACAGACCCTTAACAAGGTTTAAAAAGAAACTAATAAAATCATTAAAAACCATTGCTGGTCACTCTTTGGAACTTCCTGATTTTCTGCCAGTGACAGAGGAACATCTTTTTTCCTGTTGGAGCCAAGCTGAACATCTTCCTTTTCTTACAGGGGTTGGAGCTGATTTTCACAGTCAGCTTTGGAGCCTCTGCAAGCAGCAGATGTTTAGCATTTATGAGTTGGTCTCCAAGCACAATGGAATGGCAGCTTTTACTGGGTTTTCATTGACCTCTGCAATTACTGTAAAAAGGAAGCAAATACTCAGGATCTGCAGTGATTGAAAGCAGAATGTGTTTTTTGGCTGCGTGACCTGAATACCTCTGTGCCTTCATTGCTGCTTATGTTAGGTTGGCCTCAAAATCACACAAAATGGTAGGATAATGAATCCTTCCCCAGAGAGGAGGAGTGTGCCATGTGCTGAATCATGCTCTGAGACAAGCTGGCAAGCACAACCTCCTGGTTTTATTTGTCCTGTAGCTATGTGCAGCATAAAAACCCCCATACCATTGACAAAAGTTTCCAGCATGACTTTAAATAAGTTATTTGGGCTTTGGTCACCTCTACTGCAATATTTACCCAGTCTTTTAAAACAGACTTGGAGCTGCTTGTCTGAGAAATGAGCAGGATTTCCTCAGACAATCCTGGCTGGGTTTGCTGTGCTAATTGTGCAGGAAATACTCAGACACCATCTAGAATCCAGTAGGAAGCTTCACTGCTTAAACCCTTCTTTTTTCCCCTTTTTCCCCTCTCTCTGTAATTCAGAAAAAAATATAATAGCTTATGGTTTGGATTGCTGCTGTTAAAAGTTTTAGTTTTGAAGTTGCTCTAGTAATTGAGAAGATAAATATTTGTTATGATGATGGAGTGGCTCCTGAGCCATGACATAGGTTTGCAGTGCCATGTCAATGGTCCCTAGATGTTTATTTCTGTCTTCTAGTTAATAATTTATCACCTGAGCCCAGACACTGGACTCCTGTATGTCCTGCATCCCTTCTAGCAATCATACTTAGGATTTTGGATGCTGCATGGCAGCTTCTGAAACTGTGCCGAGTGTCTGGGCTCAGGTGTCCAGATGGTTCCCTGGTGCCCTCTCTAAATGATGCTCTTTAAAAATGGAATTTATTTAGAATCACTGAGTGTAAAATAGCAGAATTGAATTTTCCCAGCACTTATTTTTTTTCCCTTCCTCCATCAGCTTAGCAAATATTAATCAAAGTTTTCTTCTTTGCAATAAGCACTAGAAATGGAACAGCCTGCTGTTATATTCTTTCTAGCCTACAGTCAAATATATATTTGAGGCTTAATTCTTCACTGAGGCTTTGTTCAAAGGCTGAAGAATTAGGAGAAAGAAGAGAGTGTGTGGAATATGTAACTAGGAAAAGTACACAGCTTGGTAAAGCTCTCAGCAAGCAGGTGAAAGTGAGCATAGCTACATCCCAACCTTTTTCCAAGTTGGAAAAGAAGTACTGAGGTCTATTTATACCTGATTTTTTTTTTTCTGTGTACAGCTGTAAGATGTAAATTTCCAGCTCTATTCTGAGAGTTCATTTCAGTCTGGTGGAGGAATAAAAATAACATAAACCCTCATGGCTACACTGGGATGGCTTGTTCTTGTGGAGTGGTAACTTGCTCCACAAGTATTCTTAGCAGGCAGTGGAATTCTTGGAATAAGATCCTTCCTAGTACTAGAAGAGAACTCAGAATTCACAGCTTGGGCAATGCTGGTAAACTCCAGGCTTTTATAATTCAGGGATTGCAATGCTCAGATAGAAAAGATTTGAAAAAAAATAAGTGATTGCTTGACATAAAGCACTCACTGTCCATAATTTAATTCAGTTGGAAAGATAGCCTGTATTTAGATCAGTGAGTAAGATGATGTTACAGAGTCTGAAAAATGGGCTAAATATTTTTACAGAAAGGAGATAATGCATGGTTTTATACAGAAATGTTTTCTTTTAGAAATGTCTTGTATGCAATGTTGTAGGACTCAGTAGATTGCCAGCTTTAATTAGACCACATGTATGTAGTGGGTTGAGGGAAGATTGGAAACTGTTCTATTCCACCAAATGTACTCTTAATATGTGGGGGGTTTGCAGCTTGAAATTGTTCCTCAATAGAACAGAAACTTGATTCTATTACAGACTGTGTGCTCTCAGACAGAAACAACCAGATACCCCTGGATATTCTGAATATAGTGTCTGCTCTCTCTGTGTACTCTGGGTATGCAAGCCAAGACATTTTTAAAAGCTGTAACTTTCTGTGATAAAATAGATACTTGTTCTTAAAAATTATTTTGGAACTGTTTGATTTCTTGATACATATTTTGTTTCTCTGTTCTTTTCTCTCTCTCCTCTGTTGCTGGGGGATGTTGCAGGATGCAGAGATGCAGCATTTACTCCCTGACAGTGAGAATTGCAGCGTGTCCCTGAGCTCCAGCACTGTGCTCACTGGGGAAGGAAGGCATGGGACATCAGCCATCAGCTTCCTTGGGGCCCTGAGGATACCTGTGAGTGCCTGTGCTGCTCCTCTTAAGATTTAAGTTTTGCCTCAGAATTGATATTCCCATGAAGTTCTAGGTGGAGTGGTAGTGAATATTAACTTTGCATCACATCTTGGAATGCTGAGGACTTTGGGCTTGGTTTATTTGGAGGAAAGGAGGCTGAGAGGGGACCTCATTGCTCCCTGCAGCTTCCCCAGGAGGGGAAGTGGAGAGAGAGCTGCTGATCTCTTTGACAATGTTCAAGAGACATTTGGATAATGACTTTATCAACGTGTTTCATTCAACTTATGTCAGCCCTGAGGGGTCAGGCAGTTGGACTGGATGTTGTAGGTCCTTCTGACTGAAACAGTTTATTCTATCCTGAAATCTGTTCTAAGAGTTGACAGAACCTAATGACATGTAGGTGTTAAGGATGGAATAGCAAACTGTGTCAGAACTTTCCTCTGTGGCTCCCCTTTTTACATTGCCCAGCATTTTTAAAAGCTTTAGTCTTAAAGTCTCTTGGCTGAGAAGTTTCAGGAGTTTCAGCCCAAACATTTGGACTGCTGCTAAAGGAAAGGAAGTTTCCTTGAGGTCAGAACCCGTCATTTTTGATTGTCCTCTCAACTTGAAGCCTAAATGCAGAAGTAGGATTATTTGCAAATTGATTTGGACCATGTGCAGAGTAAAAAAAAATCCTGCACCCCTGTATTCCTGTGACCTCTCACTGTGTTTAGTCTGGTCCTCAACTGTTTTTCCTGTGGCAGAGTGAAAATAGTGAGTGAAAAATTGCTGCTGTTGCCACCTGGAGTCCCTGAAACCCTGTGGTGTTTGTCCTGCCTGTTGTTGGGAAGGGTCATGGCTGCTTGTGGAGTGTGTGTGCTGTTCCTCAGGATAACTGCAGCCCTCCATACCAGGGATTTAAGAAATCTGGTTTCAAACAAAAAGTTATCTGATGGTGAGGGGAATGAAGATGGGTTAATTTGGCAGTTTAGTTGCAGGTCTGTGCAGTAAATACTATTTTATGTGCCCAGCAGGAAAGAGGATGGAGCAAGTTAGAGCTTTAAACAGATCATTGCCCAGTCTGTGGTGTGCTCTTTCCCCATTCTGATCTGAACTGTGTCAGGCTTTAGTGGCTTTTTATAAAGAGCTGAACAATAAGGGAGAAATCTTGGACCCACCTGAAGGAAGGAGATCAAGAGCACAAAAAGATGTCAGTTGCTCTGGAACACACTCCAAACCTGCTGTAATGCTGTCCCTTTGTTCGAGGGAAATAAGTGATGCAGGTGTCCCAAACAGTATAAAATCCTTCCCATTTCATTTCAGTGTTCTCTGCTCAGGTTATTCAGTACCATTTTAGTGTTCTCCCTTCAGGTAGTTCAGTACAATTGAAAGAAAACACATAAGTAAAATACCACACTCTGCTCAGAGTGCAGGCTTTGTGCTCTCAGGGGAAGAATGCTTCTTGGGAATTCATGAGAGAAAAAGAAAAGCCTAAATGTTTCCTGGAAACCATTTTCATAATGGTCTGTGAAAGCAAATAGCTCTGTTAAGTTACTAACTCCCTGTTTTCTTTATTCTCTCAGGGAGTTGTGGAGTTCTCCCTTTGTCTCCTGTTTGCAAAGCTGGTGAGCTACACTTTCCTCTTCTGGCTTCCCCTCTACATCACAAATGTAGGTGAGTATCACAGGAAAGGGATACAGAATTGTGGCAAAGTGTCTGCAAAGAGGAGCTTGGTATAAATAAGAAAATAAACATTACTGTTTCTGAAAGAGGCTTTCTCTGCTGCAGTAGCAGGGGAATTACAAGTCACCAAGCAGCATATTTCTCAGCTTTGAGTTCAGTGTTATGAGAGGGCATTTTCAAAACAAACAAAAGTGTCTAGCTTATCTTCAGTAATTCCAGGCAGAAATGCCCTGTCTTTGGCTCTTGCAAACAAATCAAAAAGTCTTATTTCTAACAATGTTGTTCATGATTGAAGTGTCCTGTTAAAACCTATACAAAATATTGTAAATGAGCACTCTTCAGGAGTGCTGTTTTGGTTTTTTTATGCTTTAGAGTGCAAGATAGACCAACTTTTTACAGTCGTTGTGATAAGAAAAGGAGTCATGATTTTAAACTAAAAGAGGGCAGATTTAGACTAGATGTAAAGAAGACATTTTTTACAGTGAGGGTGGTGAAATGCTGCAGCAGGTTCCCCAGAGAAGCTGTGGGTGCCCCATCCATGGCCACATTCAGGCTTAGGTTGGATGGAGCTCTGAGCAACCTGATCCAGTTGAAGATGTCCCTGCTTATGGCACAGGGGTTGGACCAGATGACCTCTAAAGATCCCTTCCAACCCAGACCAATAATTGTGTGATTATAAAACTGGTAAAATTTCTCTTGCAGTGAGAGTAATTGCATTTAAAAGTCTGTATTGCTGAATACCTACTTATGTCCTTACTTCTTTTACACAATGTCACCTTTTTGTGGTTTATTCTGGTGAATAAACAACTCTGCTGTAAGATGCCTTTGCCCTGGCATTACAAGACTGCTGAGATTTCCATATTTTGTAGTCTAGAAATGAGACAAATGTTTTGCTTCTCTCACCAGAGCATCTTGATGCCAAAAGAGCTGGGGACCTTTCTACACTGTTTGATGTGGGTGGGATTTTTGGTAAGTTTTAATATTATTTCACACTGTTAATAAGGAAAGGCTCTGGTACACACAGCTTACATATTTTATAGTTCATATACATTATCTCCACTGAAGAAGAGTGGCAGTAAAGGTACTGAGCTGAGAGCTGTGTTGGAAAGTGAAAATCTAGTAAAATGTCTTCACAGCCAGTGATACTGTACAGATTGGAAGAGTCAAATTACAGAATCTTTCAGCTCCATCAGCTCTGGCCCATGAGTCTTGGTCACCACTCATCAAAATATCTTCCTTTTGTCACTCTAACTTAAGAGAACTGTCCCAGTTCGTACAGTTGTGTGGGTTTTGTGGGCACAAGGGTGAATGGCCACATTGGTTTGTTTTTTGGTTTTGGGGTTTTTTTTTTTTTTTTTTTTTTTTTTTTATGTCTTATGTGTGATAAAATTGGGAGATCATAATAAGGACTAGGCTATTCCTTCCTCATTTGTAAGGTGACCATTGAATGAATTTTGATGCAGTGCAGACAAGTTGAGCTTATAATAAAGCGAACATCATCATCATCATCATCCTGAAGCCCGGTTGACTTACCCCAAACACACATCCCCTCTCCACTTCCCCCATTTCCCTTATGGAAATAATCCCTGTATCAGTCCTTTGGAAAATAAGGCTCATGATGGAGAAGTTTCCCTGGATCAGGAGCTGTGTAGCTCAAGGTGTTGGTGTCAGGGTGTGCTGCAGTTACTGCTTTGTCTTTTCCTGGGTGTGACTTCTGCTTATTCCATCCCAGAGAGCTCAAAGCCAGAGTCAGCAGTACCTTGGAGAGGTGGTGGGTGACATCTTCCAGCAGCATCTTACTCTGCTGTGAATACAGGCTTAACAGAGTGTCAGTGCTGCTTGGATGTCTGGTGTTTATATTGAAATTCGAGTCAGATGGGAGAAATTTGGAGATGGGCAGCTGGGAAGGGAGGGGCAGGCCCAGCAGTGTTTAGCAATGTGGAGAATCCAGAGTTTCCTTTCCTTCTCCTTGTGCAAGTTCCCTTAATACAATCTTGACAGAGCCTTCCCTCAGGCCTTGCAGCCCCCTCCAGCCACACCCTCAGATCAGTTCTTCTCTTGCTGGAAAACACAAGGAAGCAGAGGGAAATTCAAGAGCCTGGACTGAGTACCTGGAGAGAAAAGCAAGGACTTCATTTGCCCCAAGATCTAAAATAGATTTTCCCCTGGTTGTAGTATGACAGGGACAGAAAACCAAGTTTTCTGTTGCATGTGAGGATTTAAGAGACCAGTGAGTGGATTCCAGAACTCCAGCAGTGGGGCCATGTGGCACCTGGGAAAAGGCTTTTTGCCTTGGACATTTGGTTGGAATAAACAATGAGGAGGAACCACTGTCTGCTTCTGCTATCTTCAGGTCAGAACTGGTGGGGTTAATGAGAGTGTTGCTGTGTGAATTCCGTGTGACTGTGCTGTAAAAGTCATTGGGTTGTGTTTCATTAAATAAAACTGATGTCTTTTGTGCAAAGCACGCACTGAATGTTTTCCTCCCACCCCTGTGTGTTTTTTCAGGTGGGATTTTGGCAGGTCTCATTTCAGACAGGCTGGAGAAGAGGGCATCAACCTGCGGAATGATGTTGCTGCTTGCAGCACCCACAGTAAGAGCCTGCCCCTCTCCCACAGCCATGGCTGAGGCTGTGATGCCATTCCCTGGACAGTTCTTCAGGCAGAATCTCCTAAATTGGTTGTAAAGAGTCCAGGCCAGTTTAATGAAAGGTTGAGCAAGTATGAATATTGGGGCTAAACAAGCTAACAGGCTTGTTTACTAAACAAGCAAGCTAATGTATTTTTTGTTTACAGAATACATGGAGAGTTTCACTCTCTTGTAAAATGTTTTGTTCAATTGTTAGACAGAATTTTAGCTGCTCAAAGGGTAGAATTTCTGAGGTGTAACTGTTGGAAAAGCAGCAGATGGGCATGAGACACATTTTTATTTGATCTTTTTATGAGCTGTATTCTGTGTTGAAGCTGCAATTGGAGAGTTTAAAACTTGAGTGGCCTCATAACACAACCCTTCTGAAAGGACATAGGGGAATGGGATCCTACCCCTTATCTCCCTCCTGTGTCCAATCAAACAACCATTCTGCTGTGGCCTAAAATGGTTTAGTAAAACCTGGAACTTTCATGTAATACCAACTAAGATACCTTGTAGTTAACATGGGGCAAATGGGGAACCCTGGAGTAGTCCATGTGTTGGTATTCAGAGTGCTTATTTATTATCTTTACAGCTATACATGTTCTCTGCAGTCAGTAAAATGGGTCTTGAGGCTACTGTAGGTGAGTATTTTTAAATTATTCTGCCTAGCTTTCTGTGAACTTTGCATTTACAATCTTTGATGCTCTTTCCTCGTTTGTTTTTTTCTGTTTCATCTTTTCCCTTAGAGGAGGAAGTATGGAATCAAATTCCTTAGATTTGGTGTTGCAGGTTTTTTACAGGGTAAAGGGGAAAGGGAGGAAATGAATAAAGGGTGGCAAGAGAACAGATTTAGTTAATATTGTTAGTCTTTCTGGAGCTTGTTGTGTCAGCACAGACTTTTTGTATCCCTTGTGCCCAATACCAGAGGTGTTTGAAGATTGCCTGTAGTACTTTTGACAGCAGTGTTAACTTTACTTGAATAGGCTGAATTCACCTGTGGCTTTCTGTTACCTCAAATGAGAAATGAAAACACAAGTGCTGACAGTGATGTCTCACCTACCTAATGGCCTTGTTTGCTTTTAGGGTGCTCTTTAAGCAGAGAAGGGATTTATGGGTGTGTCTTGTGAGCAACCCCTGCCCTCATGGTCAGTTTGGTCAAATATTCCCCTTCTCTGACCTACCAGGATCGATGAAGACCCTGGGAATGCTTTTTGTCTCAGCCCCATCTTCTGGTGTGTTTGAAAATACACATCATGGAGCAAGCATTGAAAAGAGAGAGAAGTGCATGTGGGTTTTCTTCCTTTCCCAATTCTGTATTGGGTCAGGGGAGCCAAGGAAGGATTAAGCCATTTGGGAACCATAGGCTGTGATGTCTCCTGTTGTTATAGTGAACAGTTTTTCATGCAACTCACATTTTCCTTTTTTTTTTTTTAACTTGGAACAGTGATGCTGCTTATCAGTGGTGCCCTGGTGAATGGCCCTTATGCCCTGATCACCACTGCTGTCTCTGCTGACTTGGTGGGTTTGGCTTCCCCTGTGACATTTGGCCTCCAGAGAGAGCCCTTGGACTTCTGCAGGGTCACCTGGGAAAGGGCTGCATTGTCCCAAAGCAAAGGAATAAGGAGCTGGAAAGGCAGTGCTGAACTCAGCCACTGAGGTTGTTTTAGTGTGAATGAGTGCCATGCTTGTGAGAGGCTTCTAAATTATTCATGACCACTCACAAGACAGACCAAATCTTGTGGGTGACAGCCCAGAGTGAATCTGAAGATTGCATGCAAAGCCAGGCCTCTGTACAGGTGCCAGGCCCCTTTTATAATTTGCATTTTTAAGTGACTGGAGGAGCTGTACCTGTGTGAGAGATGAGCTGGTGATTTAATTCCCATCAGTGCCAAAGCTATACCTGGCACAGACCTTTACAGAAGTAAAGGTATGTGAAAATAAAAAGTCCAGGTACACAGGCTGCCAGCACTTCAGCAGGATCAGGTCAGCCAAGTCCCAAATGCCACGAGGAAACATTAACTCTGCTGATGAGGGAGACTTTGGAAGTTTCCTTTGTAATGTGTTGGTTCCTTAAGGCACCAAGCAAGAGGCAAAAGCCCTCTGGCCAATGTGCTAAGTACAGGAAAAGGAGTATGGCAGAAATCTGCAGACATCCTCTGGAGCCCTGTCCTTGGAGGTGTTGGCAAGACAAAGGTGACCACCAGGCAATGCCCATTTCATCCTTGGCCTTGCTGAAGCGGCTGGCACTGCAAGGTGCTTAGGGCACCTCTGCAGCACAGATGTGGGTGTGGAGGGGTGTGACGTAGATGATGTTAGCAGGGCTTTTTCAGAGCTCAGCTCAGGATGGGTCCAAGCCATCTCTGTCCCTCCAGGGTACCCATAAAAGCCTGAAAGGGAACGCCAGAGCCTTGTCCACAGTGACGGCCATCATCGACGGGACAGGATCTGTGGGTAAGCCAAGGCCCACTGCCTCCCCTGGGACAGGTTAAAACAAAGCATTTTGAGAAATTAGGCTCTTCAGGTCATGTTTTGCCAGGATTCAGAACAGTTTGGGAAATGAGGCATAGCACAAATTTAACCTGAAACCTCCAGTGGTCCCACACCTGAGGGTGGGAGGAAGAGGGGGGATTGCTGATACTGGGCACAGACAGCAAAATGCCACTGGGCTGTTCTGGGATCAGGGATATTTTATTTATGCCCTCCATGTGGAAGGGAAAATGGAATAAAATTCAGCTCAGTACTGGATGGGCCTTTTGTTGAGGCAAAGGCAGATGTTTATGACACATCCAGTTTTCCAGCTTCCCTGTGTTAGGTTTCCCACTGGTTTCCCATCTGTACCAGTAATGTTTTGCACTTCCTGGGACTTTTTAATACATTGGGTAATACTGAGGTACCTACGTGGAAAAACAGATATTCTAATTCAGAATAACTACATTTCAGTACAGTAATCTTACATTACCCAGTTCTGACAGTATATAATATAAAATACCAAAATGTAATACCAATATTATATTTTAGGTGCAGCTTTGGGGCCTCTCTTGGCTGGCCTTATTTCCCCATCTGGTTGGAACAACGTGTTTTACATGCTTATGGTGGCAGATGCATGTGCCTTGCTAGTAAGTGTTATTTCCTTTGTGCCAAACTATCCCAAAATGCAAATTGTCCTTTTGCCATTTCAATATTCTGTCCTGTATTACACTTCCAGTGGTGTAGGAGAATTTCAGTTTTAACAGCAGATTTGCTTGTTTTGAAATTCTCATCTAATTTTAATCAAAAGGTGCAGATCAGTTCTGCTGCACTTCAATTCCTGAGCAAATACCCAGCTGTTAATTGCTGGCTGGGCAGCTTAGAGCAGGCATAATTGCAAGTTCATATTTAGACCTAGAAATTGTCTCAGATTCCACTCACAGAAGAATCACTTCTGGTTTCTTTAAAGCCATTTTAGCAAAGCTGTAACAAATGTTTTCCTACATTGCTGTATCAACAAAATCACCCTGATAATGAAGCTGTTGAAAGTTAATGCATCACATTTTCCAGATGGGTCCTGAAAGTGCTGTACTAAGTTAGATGAAGAAATGGCAATCCTTGCTTTTGACAGTAACCAGGAGCAGATGTTTGGGAGAAAAAGAGCACACAGGTGGTGGCTTGGTGCAGAGCACTGAGCTCGTGCAGAGGAGCTGAGAGTGTCATTCCCTTCCTGCCACAAGAAAATCAGAAAGCCTTTGAGTTACAATGGAATTAAATTCAAATTAAACTTCAAATTTAAAAGTAGTTTTTTCACTTTTAAGAGTGACTCTATGGAAATTAAATAAATAAATTAGATAAGTCAATAGCTGAAGTGTGTTGCCACTGGTAGCCAGCTGCTTTATAAATCCTGGTTTGTGCTGGTTTCAGTATTTGGTATTTCATGCTGCAGAGTGAGGCTTGGTCATATTTTTCCTAGATAAAGTTCTCACTGTTTTTCTCTTATTGATTAAAATGAAAAAATGCCACATTTCTTTGCAGAATGAATTAAAACACCTCTGCAAAGCTCTGGTTTTGAGAGGTTTGACTCTGCAATTGTAATAAATCCTTTTTTGCATAACTGTTCTGCTTATCCTGGTTTTTGCAGTGCAGCATATGGATGCCTGTGTTCAAATGTTATTTCTCCAAGGATACCTGGAGGGGCTGTAGCCTCTTATGTGGTGCTCAGTTCTCTCACTCTGGGCCACTTCTGTGCCTCTGAAAAATAAGGTTTAACTTCTTACTACCTTTGTACTTAAAACAGTGAGCAAACTTACACTTATAATAGTGAGATTCTGAGGACAACATAACCTGAAACAAGGAGGAACCCTGAAGGCTCCAATTCTGTCTTTCATGTGCATGAGAACCATCAAATCATATCTGTAAAATCACTTTCCTGCTGCTCTCTCAATAATCCTTTTAAAGTTCACTTGGAAGCCCTGGTGCTGCACAGACAAGCAAACGTGACTTTCTGTACTCACCTTGACTAATTGTGGTATTAAACTTTTCACACACACAAGTTGTTCTTGCAAATAGCAGCTAAAATACTTCCATGCTCCAAAATTCCTTTCTGACACGTTTTCTTGCAGCCTCTGGGTCCCTCTGCTGGTTTCTTTACACATTTGCTGGTAAAATAACCAGAAAACCATTCTGGTTTCTATGAAGATATTGATCTCTCAGAAAGGAAATTACTTTCCTCTTGCCTGTTTATTGTGAAAGCTCCTCTTCCAAACATTACTGAGCATCTGTAAATCTTATTTTTTTTTTAAACTGAGTTCAGCATCACAGGGTAATGTTTCAAATGAGAAACGCTCCAAATAACAATGAATAATTCTGTTTTGTTTCTTGTTTATCCGTGTGATAATTCTGTGATTGGTTTTGCAGCTCTTACTCCGTCTTATCCAGAAGGAACTTCAGTGTCATGCAGATCACACCCTGTAAGTGTTTTTTGCATGGCTGCTGCTCTTTAGTAACACATTCCAAGCCTTCCATTTATAATCATACATGATCATTAAGGCTGGAGAAGACCTCCAAGATCAATTCCAACCTTTGCCCATAACACCTAGATGTAGACTGGACTTGTTAAGGTTTGTGTATATCCATTTCTGTCTGTTTTAATGCTGCTTCAAAAGAGTAACCTCAGTTTGATGTTTTCAAACCATAGGCACTTTCCTTCAGAACCTTTTTTTGAAAAATATCTGAAAACACACCTCTGTCACAGTGTCTTGTTTGTGGTTTTGTTTTTTTTTTTTTTTTTCCCAAATATTTGACCCTCTTGGGTTTTGATGCCTTAGGATTTTGGCTTTTATATTTTCAGATCCTGTACTGCTTTAGTGGGTAACTCTAAAACTCCATAGCCTGTTTGCTCCAGTTCTCCCATCCTGGTTAGACATAACAAATCCTCTCTAGACCTGGGACTCAAGCACACCCTGTTGTCCCAGGCCCCAAAATATGTAAACTAAGCCTCTAAAAAGGAGGAACAAACTTGGGGTAGGGACTTCATTACCTGAAATTGTAATTGGAAGATATGCAAATGGACCAAACTTTAAAAAGTATGGACAACTGGTGACCAGTGGTCCATTTTGGGTGTAGCCCTAGGGCTCTGTACCCATAGTGTACCTTATTGAAGGCCCTTCAATAAATACCCACTTTTATCCTCTTAATTCTGTCTAGCCTCTGTTTTTAGGCAGTCCCAACAAGGCATCAGTTTCATTGTGCAGGTGGGGAATTGCCTGCCTTGTCTTTAATAAAAGTTCAAAATGTAACTCTTTCCAAAAGTTCTCCTTAAAGAAGAGAGTGACTCTGGATTTACAGTGTTTTGTAGTGGAAAAACAAAACCCTGAAACCATCCACAGAATCAATACACAAAATCTAAATCGAGCCCCTTGGTTGTAGAATTTTGGTGGAGTAAAATGGAGAGAATGTAAAAATGCATGGCAGGGGCTGGGTCCTGCCTTTTGGTGTCACACCTCAGCTTTTCCTGCCTGGTTGCTGTTCTTTCCCAGGTTTAAAGAGCACTGAGCTACAAGACCAGAGCTGGGATAAGGAGTGTGCCCGTGGCTGGAGCTCTTCCCTGCAAACCAAACTCCATGGAATACCTTCTTCTGTATTTGAGTTTCTGTGTGGTGAAGAGCTTTGCTGGGAGCAGTGTGAGACAGGCAGCTGGGAAATCCCTGAAGCTCTGATTTTTGCACATGAGAAAGTACCTCAGGATGGCACCTGTTCATCAGATGAAGAGATGGGGACTTTGGGAAGGTTTCAGCAGCATGCCTCAACTGAGCCAAAGAGAAATACCAAGTGCCTTTTTTATTTCTTTTGATAGGATGTTTTTAATTAAAACTATGGACTGTGTACTTGCCAAAAATCAAGGCAAAGCTAGAGCAGGAGGAAGTTGAAATTTTAACAGTCTGCAAGTGACTGTCCCAGTGTCAGTGAGCAATGTATGTGTCTCTTATGTCATCTTGTGTACACTGAGAGCATCACTTTATAGAGGACAATATCAGCTGGTTATTAAGATGTGCTGCTATTAGTATTTGAAGCTGCTCAGACAATAATCACCCCACTGTATTATTAGTTTTTAGCTATAGTACTACTTCCCAAGGACAGCATCTGGCCTTTTGGTAGGTTATAAAATAGAAATTACTCTTGCTGTGTACTGCAGTTAGCAGTTTACACAGATTCTCTGAATGGATGTTAGTCCTTCATTAGGACTGTGCAAAAGAAAAGGAGTCCTAAGCAACAAAAAGCAGTTTATGAGTCAGAATTTCCAGCAGGGGCTCTAATGATTTTTCAGGGCATTATAAACTGGTGGTGCAAACATCATGGAATTGTGCTGCTCTGCTAGGCTGGGCTGACATGAGAGGTGGTTTCTTTGGGGTGGCAGAGAGCTGTGAGCTGTCTTGTGCTTCGGCACCACAGGACTGAGCAGATGGAGCTGCCTTGGTGCCCACTGGCTCAGGGATCTCTGTTGGGTTGCAGTGCTGGTGTGTGCACATGGAGGTCACTGTCAGATCTGGGCCTTAATATCCAGAAATCTCTCTTGAGTGGCTGCTTTCAAGTGGCTCTGGGTTTCAGATTTGGAGCCAAAATATCAGAGAAGAAAAATTACCTGTGTGGGTGGTAGTTTGGAAGAGAACATTTGAGTAACTAGTGCTACCCAGTAAAATAGATGGTTTAATGTCTTCAGAGCACATCATTTCTTTGAGCAGCTGTCTGCTTTGCAAACAGAATGTTTCTGTGATTTTTTTTTAAGATGTACAAAGTGAAAAGAAATCTTTTGTATGGTGTGTTTATACTTAGATCACAAAGATTAGGTAATTTAAACTGTGTGTTGTCCTTGACTGTATTTATTAAAGCTCTAGGCCTTTGTCTTGCTCTTAAGTTTTGTGAGACAGTGCAGTAGTCTTTACACTTGATTAGCAAAACACTCTAAAAGCCCTGCAAAATATTCAGGAATGTCCCATCATTGTGACAGAATTGTGCAGCAATGTTACTTGAAAGGACTTCCATCCTCCTGGAATGTCCAACTGCTCCTTGATCAGGCAGGCTGAACCTGGGGCGCTGCTCAAACAGCCTCTGATGGGGCAAAAATTACATTGCAACCCCAAAACAGCAGTCCTGGCACAACTTCAATGTCATTTTGGGGAGGGAGGGATGGATGGAGGACTGCTTTAGCTGAAGATTCCAATCCCTTTCCCCAAAAATATGTGTAGATCTTTATACTAGTTTATTGAAACAGTTCAAACTCCGCTGCACTCGGATTTTGAGAAATTTTTCCCTGTGGGCTGAAGTCTGAGGTTAAAAAGCTTTTGGTTGTATTTCTAAAGAAACTTAACTGTGTTTTGGGTTTTACTTGTTGGGGCTGCTGTTATTTATTTATTTATTTGAATAGCTTTTGCACTGCAGTGGCTTGGGTATGGGGTAATGACAGATTGCATTTCAGTTCCTCCCAGCTACAAATTTGTTGGACAAAAAGATAAAGATTTGTTTTTCTTGTTTTAAAACCCCTAAAGGTCCCCAAGATAGTGAATAAACTGTGTGTTTTGTTAGTATCAGGTATCTGGAAATGGGCAAGACTGACAAAATTTTGTATGTAAAAATGTGAGTGATCAGTAGGTACAGCCAAATTTAAATGCGACTGCAAGGTTGGTTTGTTGGTTTTTTTAATGCCAATTATCGTGAATTTTATCCATTCACCATCCTGTGTTGAATAAAAAATGGATTCTATTCTAAACAGAGAAGTGTTGAGTACTTTATCTTTTACATCTCCATGAAGAAATGTTCCATTTATTGGTTGGAAGGACAGACATCCCTGCTGGGACATTTGCCTGCGTCAGGGGCTGAGTGTGGCTCCTCTGACGAAGTTTTTAGGTGACTTTTTTTGTTGTGTGCTTTGCTTGCTCTTCAGTATATAGGATTGGTATGGAAAAGCTTCATCCTTTCTCTCTAGCTCTGATCATCTCAAATATTTATTGTCTTGATTCTGTTTCAGTGTTTGATGGGGTTTTTGTGCCTCTGCCTGACATGCAATATCCAAACCACAGATGTGCTTGGGAAAAACTGATTGAAAAGGAAAACAACTTCTAGTTACAGAATTTCTGATCAAAATATGCCTGAAGTGCCTCCAGGGATAGGCAAATAATAGCTGTGGTGTCTTACAAAAGAAGGGAGACTCAAAACCCAGTTTCTGTTCTGCCTGATGGGGAGCAGGAGCCTCCCCTGTGAAAATCTTTGTGAAAACCCCAGCTGTCGCTGGACACGCTGCAGTAGGGGTTTGTCTCTGTGTGTGGAAAGGGTTTATAGGGTGGGGAGAAGGTAAATAAGCAGCAGGGATAACAGTGTCAGGTTCACAAGTAGCTTTGAGTCTCCTTTTGCCTGTTAAGTTAAACTGCAACCCCACTCCATGCACCAAGACTTAATCCTGTATGTTTTACTAGTTAGGGAAATTCCAGAAAGGATTCTGCCATTCATTTCAGGAGGTTATTGCATGTGCTTCTGGTGTAACATCCTCAGAATAACAGTGGGAATCCTCCACGTGTGTTTGTGCCAATGCTGTGCTGCCTCAGACTTTGGCTGAACTCATCATGTTTAGGCCCGGGCTTCTTTGGTTGCTGCCTGGGTGTGAGAACTGCTGCTCACAATTAGGCAGGTATAAGATGGTGTCAATGAAATCAGAGGGTGTTTGGAGCTGTTGGAGGCTGCTGGTTTTCATATGGAATTAATTTGGGGAAGATTGATTAAAATTCCATCAAATGATGAGGCCCAGGATCGGTAATGGTGGCATTCTCTGGTCTGAACTAAATTTATGGCCTATGTATTATGTAAGTGGTTAGATTAGATTATTTCATGGTTTATCCCAACCTCTGATAGGATATTCTGATTGCTGACCTATGCCTTTTTTCACCTTGGAGCAAGGCTGGTTTGGCTTTGCTTTGTTCTCTGCTGAACCAGCCAGGGGATGGTGGGGACACGTCCTGCCTTGGTGTCACAGTCTGCAAGGGCTGGGGAGGGAGTGCAGACCCTGCTGGGGGCTGTGTCTGCTGCTCTGGGGCTTTGGGAACCTTTGAACTACATTTGCTGCCATGCTGAGTTAAAAATGTGACTGTCATCCTTATGGCTGGAGAGAGGGAAGGAGAGGATTTAACTGCTGGTGTAATTCAGCCTCATGTCCAGTGACCTTAAATGCTGGGTTATGTGTCTCACTGCCTAAGAGTTTAGTAAACTGGGTTGGTATAAAGTGTTAGTTGTTTCCTTCTTTGTCTCCCTTCTTTTGGGTATTTTCCAGTTTGGAACAAGGAGATAATTAGTTGATGCTTGGGGGGTTTTGGTTGGGCTTTTTTGTTTGTTTTTTTTTGTTTGTTGTTTGTTTGTTGGGGTTTATGTTGTTTTGGGGATGTTTTTATGTTTGTTTATTTATTTGTTGGGGTTTTTTTCCCCTCTGTAATTCCTCTGTCTACCAGTTACCCTTGGCTGCAGTGAGGCATTGGCTGCTCTGTAAACTGGGAATACAAGAGCCAAACTTTCTTTAGCATATTTCATATTTCACCTCCTCCATCAGATCAGCTGTAAAAATGTGTGCCAAGTCTCTTGATGCTGTTCTTACCTAGTGGATTTTAAGGATGTTTCCTTTACCTCATGATGATACTGGGGTAAGGTTTGTCTCCCTCCTTCTCTTACAAAGCAGCTGACAAAAACCCACATTTCCACAGTATTCCCTTTGGTCTAGTTGTTTGTTTCAGCAGAGGAGGACACTAAACTGACTTCACGTGTAATGCCATGTAAGAATGAACTCTGGGATGCTGTTACAAGGCTGGAGTTATTTTGTTTATCTGGTACCTAAATCCTGAACAGGTGGTCTGAATTTCATGGGTTATTCAGAAACCAGCAGCTGCTTCCAGCTTTGAGGCCAGAACTGGAAGCAGCAGCCTGAGTTCATTGAAACAAAGTGATCAATAATGTCTGAGTTCCCTCCTTCTCTTTCCTGTGATGTGAAGGGTGGTTGGTGTGGGCAAAAACCTTTGGAAAGGGTGAGTTCCCTCTGAATCTTCCACCAAACACACTTTTGTTATTTCTGCTGCAAGGACAGAGTATTATATTCGAGTCTGAGTCACCCAATTTCACCACAGGCCACATGAGGCTTCAGCTGACTTAAGTACAGCAGGTTCTGGGTTTTATTCTTATATTACTCAGATCATCTGGTTGGAAGCAGCTGAATGTTGTGTCCTTCCGTGGCAGAATCTGCAGGTTTAGTTTAATACTGAGAGGTAACAATGGGATTCAATTTAGCCACTGCTGTTAAGTCTTTGTAAATCTTCCTCCCCCTCTCCCTCTGGCTCCAGCTTTTCAGTGACGTGAAAGGAAGAAAATACGGTAACAAAGAACAAAAGAGGTCACAAAAATGTCTCAAAAGCATACTCCCTTCCAAATTTTGCTCACTTGCTTGGCACCAAGGGGAGATCCACTCTCACAGCTGTTTTGCGTGTCTGCCTGTAAATCTGTGCAGTTGCTCAAAGCAGAGAAAAATAGAAACATTTGAGTTTCCTTGCTCTGATTTTTACAGTGGCAGTTCTCAAAATAGGTGTCACCAGCACAAAAAGGCAGAACCAGGGTGACTGCCAAGTTTGGGGTGCAGGGAGAGAAACCCAAGGGTGTTTGGTTTAGGACTGATACCTGTGTTAGAGCTGCATTAGACAGATTACCATACAAATCCCTGCCATCATATGAGGTTCTAAACTTACTCCAGGTGTCAGCAAATAATCTTTTGAGGAGGGTGAAATCCATCACCATCAGAGCACCTAGAAACAGTGCTGGGATGGATAAAATCCCATGAACATCTGAAGCAGAGCTAACACATGCGTTTCTCAGAACAATTTTCACTGCCATTTGAAAGGAGACCTGGTAGAAAGGTTGCAGATGATGTAAGCCTCACAGTACCATGGAAAACAAAGCTCCTGTGTTTGCCTGCTTGAAATCCTCTAATAAAATAATGCATCTATCAAAGCAGCATCTAAATGTCATTCCTCTGTGTCATCAAGAGGGAAATGTTATTCCAAAACAGACTGGTTGCCATACACATTTTTTCTTTTCAGGCTTCCCAGACCCTTAAAGCATCAAAAGGGATGATTAGCAGCTCTGGTACATTCACCTTATGCAGCTCTGTAAACATCAGGAGCTGCCTTCTGCATTGCTTTTGCTGTCTCTGTTTTTCAAGCACAGTTTAAATTGTCCACAGAAATGGGTTCTGCTTGGAACAACAGGAAAAAACACCCCCTGATAAACTGCCTTGCTGGTCTTATTTTTTAAGCCAAGAGAAAAAATGGATGTAGTACTGCATGACTTGTCTGCAAGGTTAGTATTCTGTGGTGTGAGTCTGTTTTCAAGCAGGTTTCTCCAAGCAATTACTTTGTGAATTAAGGTTCGATTTACTCAGAGTCAAATCCTGGGTTGTTTTGTCTGTTTCATTCTTTCTTTTTCCTTTCTTTCTCGTTCTGTCGTTCTTTCTCTTTCATTCTTTC